>CM038112.1:1000483-1282381 GCA_001642375.2 Mentha longifolia
TCACAAACTCATTATTTGACATCAACCTTGTAATTAAACTAGAGAACCTCAAGCAATCATTAAAATGAAAACAGAAACTAATCATTTCATATTAAACATATAGAATAAAATTATAAAAGGAAGTCAGTGACTAACCAGTATTCCTTGGTTCATTACTATAAACTGAAACCTGGGCTGTGTATTCTTGTACAAACCAAAAGCACAAGACATTGAATCACACTCATAAATAAATTGCATTCTCTCAAAATATATGCCGTTGCACAAATAATCCCTTAAAATGCCTACAGATACCCTTAACAGATCAATCTTGCCCAAAATAAAAAATAAATAAATAAAGAGAAAGTTAAATAAAAGAACTCAACCAATGAACGTCTCTACCTTTTCACGACAAAAAGCGAACCTTCCACATCCATCCGACTCTACTAACCAATAATCACAATCACCGAAATCAAAAATAAAAACACCCGAAGTGAAGTAACAAATTGAACAACTAAAATTCGTGCAGGATTAATGTACAGAGACACCATACCCATTGGCTAGCATCGATATTGAATTCGTAGAAGGTGACGTGGGCGGCGGTGATGAGAAACTCCTCACAAATGGATCGATCCGCTGAAGCACCGTGAGATTGAGGACTTTGGTGGTCTTCTCGTCGAGATTGGGCATCAATTTCCCATTCCGCGACATCGTTTCAGGCTCTATCTCACTCCGCCTTGTGTCTGTAGAGAGAGAGTCTTGAATGGCTCGCAGTTGCGCGTCGAGAGAGAGAGAAACCCCGAGCGAGAGTAGAGAGAGTTGTGAATCATTACCTGACCGGAGGACGGCAATGGGTGGCGACGGTGGAGTGCAATGATGGCAGAATCGGGGGTCACTCGTAATTTGGAGTTAGGGTGCGAGGAGGCGTTCTGATTTTGGGGAAACCAATTATTTATATACTGCAATCGGCTACGGATTCCGCGCGTCGCAGTTCTACTACGGACTCTCCTGTCCGTCGTTGTTTTCAGCTACGGACGATACAATCCATCGCCATTTCTACTACGGACGTCACTTCCGTCGCCATTTCTACTACGGACATCATATGCCCGTTGCCGTTTCTACTACGGAAAAAAGATATTGTTGCCGATCCACGACGGAAGTAGAGAACCTGTGGCTGATCTACTACGGAAAAAATATGCCATCGTTGAATAGCTACGGAAGTATAGGATCGTCGTTGATCTACTATGGAATAAGTTGTCCATCGTTGTTCTACAACGGATAATCGTGTCCGTCGCCGTTTGGCTACGGATGTTAAATCTCGTCGCAGTTCTGCTTCGGAATTAGATTTCCGTCGCCGATTCCGTAGCAGAACCACACTTTTCTTGTAGTGTTAGGCTCACTAAGCATTCCTAATATATTATTAATTTTATATATCTAATTTGACTATAATACACCCTTGTTATGGCTGGCCATAATGTGGCTACGTAGCTTTATTGATACATAAATTCATTAATATCTTTGTAAATGAATAAATATCAATAGCAGCTGATTTTGATTTTACAACTTGTTAAACTTTAATTCTTACATCTTCTTAGAATAACTACTATCTCCGTCCTCCATTTAGTGACCCTCTTTTTTCAGCATGTGTGGCACGCGTTTCCACGCTTATCGTTAATGAGTTTTAAAATGACTTTTTGAAGTATTCTTTTTTTTACGAGATCTAAATGGAGGACGGAGGGAGTAATATTTTAAAGTGGTAATGATAGAAAATAGCCACTTAAGTTAAGAAAAATAAAAAAGTAACCACCAACTTATTAATATATAAAAACTAGCCACTTGATATATTAAAAGACCAACATACCCTTAATGAAAAACTCAATAAAATAAATAAAGGTAAAAGTAAAACAAAATGAAAAAATTAACCAAAAAAAAAAAAGAACAGCAGCATTATCACGTTACTCACCCTGCCGCCACCAGGCCCACCACCATTTTTCTCATCCCCAACCACCATTATCGTATCTCTCTCTCTTGCAACAGCCCCGCCACCCTCCATCAATGCTGCAACCATTGTCTCCCACCAGCACCGTCGTCCCCCTTGCCGCCGAGCTGTTCCTCCTCACCAACTTCGCCGCCGTGACTATCATCGCCATTGCGCTCCGCCGCTGGTCATGTTATTCCACAGGTTCATGGGCTGGGATGCAACCGGCGTATGTTTTCATTAGCTCGTCATTTCCGTGTGGTGTGTTTTCCGGTTATTTCGTTAGCAGGATCGAATAGATCTGAATCGACTCTCGACCGAGCTCAATCGATCCTAAGTCCAGTTACTGGAGATCAATCGATCCTCATTGAGATCGATCGATCCGCATTGAGATCGATCAATCCGCATTGAGATCGATCGAGCCTTCGTATAACATAGTGTATGGCACGACGAAAACACATGCATGCTCGATCGAGCCTCATGATTCAAATCGAACAAGCATGCGGAAACGGCCAAGGCTCGAATGGATCAATCCCTAGATCTATTCGAGCCCTACGTCGGAATTTTTGAATCGGGAATACCTCAACGTGCCCCTCAACCGTCTGCGTGTGATCTGAACCTCCGGCGAGGACCTCCAGCGTAGAAGAGGAGAGTGTGTGGCGGTGAAAGATGCCGGCGAGGGATACGGCCGTAGAAGCGTCAGTGAATGGCGGCATCGACTGTTTTCTATTGAACGGCGACTCAAACGGCGATGGGGAGCGGCGCTAGGCGCGAAGGCTGCATGGTCGACGGTGAAGGAGTGTTCTTTTCTTTTCTTTTTTCTTTCTTTTCTTACATAAATATTTTATTATCATTAATTGTACTTAATAAATACTAACATAGAGGTGAAACGTTAAAAAATTGGGATTTAAGGACTGGAGCAAGAAGCTGCTTAGAACAGCCATTGCGTGATTGTTTCTGTATTGCTGATTATTGTAGGCACCGTTATGCCAATCTTTTGTTATGGCAATAAAATCCTTTTTGGAAAGCAAAAACGAGATAGAAAATGAGTCAAATTAGTTAAATGAGTTCATTAAGGGCAAAATAGTCAACTGACTAGTTTTTACTATATGTTATTAAGTTGGTGACTAGTTTTTTGTTTTCTCTATCATAAATGGTTATTTTACCTTTTGCCCCTATTTTAAAAAGGGATATTTGCCCATAAATACACCACTTTGTATAAACTGTTTGCAAACTACCTTTCAAAATTACTTGTAAATTCGCCACATTTCCATTTTTCTTAATTTTCACATGGATTGAATTCCCCAAATTATGAGCTGAGTTGACAAAATTAAAATGATTTGACAATCGAAATGATACATGTTTAATCCGAACATTGTCAATTTAAGGGGATGGAGGAATCTACGGTTAAGAGGAGAAGGGAGGATGATATGACGATAGACATAGATTTATGCTATTTTTTTCCCATTACTTATCGTTTTAATCGTCAAATCAATATTAATTTGAGGAAAAAAAAAAATCAATTCATAAGCAAATTAAAAAAAAAATAATCAACAAGTGATGAATTTACAAATAATTTTGGAAGGTGTTGTATGAAATCATAATTTATAAAAAAAAATGATGTATTTGGCTAAATCATTTTAATGATGTGGATTTCCTTATCACTTTTGTTTTTATTTCTCAATAATTGTATTAAAATGTATATGAATTAATTGGATAGAAATTCGAATAATTTAATCCACACGCAACTCCCAAAACAAAAAGGGAAAAGGGAAAAGGGAAAATCTAGCCAATGATTGAAAGCATCCAACTTATTGCGAATAAATGCATTTGAATGTTACAAAAAAATTCTTCATTTAGTGTTGAATGCATTCCATCAATTGATGATGCTATATTTATTTAAATACTAGAAAGTAGTGATAACATTTATGCTATTTTCTCAACTTTAGTTTCAGTCCACAATCGTTAAGTACTAAGCTAGCCATATATATAAAGGTAATTCTAAACACAACTCCCATTTTACTCCCCACAGCCCCCAATATATTAAAATTAATATAAATAATAATAGATTTACAATCTTAACCCCACAACTCATGAAATTAAAATTTCAAAAAAGATTAAATTTCATGAGCATAGACTGCATAGGCCCCCAAAACACCCCACATGTTCTTAGTGGTCGTCATCATCTCTAACTCAATTCTTTCTTTCTTTCTTTCTTTCTTTTTTTTTTTTTTTCAAGTCTTGGTGAACTGACACAACATTACTAATAGATTCAAATTTTCTCCAGATATATATCTCACCTATCATTTTTCTCAGCCTCTGTTCAATCCTATAATTGAATCTTTCAAAATCTTCAAATAAATGGTCCGATTAACTTCATTAATACTAGGTGCTTAGAATACTTTTTCTTATTGATGCCTTCCAAATCGCTGCAACGGCGGAGTTGCGCTATTAAACCTCCTCGCCGACGTAGTCACCGATTTCAAGAAAGCCCTCATCAAAGAGGAAATTATTACTCATCATTAATATATAATGAGAATTTGGGATTATTCAAGGTGGTTATATACCTTTAGTGTGGAATCAAGTGTGAATTACAATTTACTATAATTCGCCTGCTGCACTTGGAGAAGATGGATTATAAATTCTTCGATAAATGTTATATAGACTGCCCGAGCAAACACGGATGAAAATTAGAAAACTAATTGGGGGTTATGGGGTTAATATTGTAAATCTATTATTATTTTTATTATTTTTAAAATAATGGGGGCTGTGGGGAGTAAAATGGGGATTGTGTTTAGAATTACCCATATATAAATATAGAGTATATGTTTTCTCCAATAATAATTCTATTACGGTCCAAGAAAAAAGGACGTCTGATACAGAAATAGCATGTTATATTATTGTCTCTAGCTTACGATTTGTGCAATTCGTAATATGGACATTTTCATTATTTTATTTTATTTTATTTATTAATATTCTCAGCGACAATTGACAAGTGCACAGAGAGAATTATGATTTCTTATAGTATTTATTATATTTATAAGTTCTTGAACATTCATTTAATTGTTACATATTAAATTGATTTGCTTGGTATAATAATGCAAGATGGTTCCCATTTTAAGGGATATTTTGTATTGATATACTGTATAATTTTGCAATAATATAGTTAAATTTTATATTAGGTATATAGAATAACCTTAAGAGATGATGTTAATTGTGTCCACCCCTTTTTAGGTAAAACATGTATTATTTTTATCATTAAAACTAACAAAATACTTCACCACTCACCGTGGACAGACTTAATATATATATATAATGTGCACACCATAGACATGACAATGTCACGTCAACAATTTTTCTATTTAGAGTTGAATATTTTTTTTAGTAAGGTTTATTTTATTTTATTTTTTTGCTAGAGGTCATTTTTAGGATATATAATTATGATATTTTTTAAATGTATTATCGTAGCATCAGTCATGAAGCAATCCTTTTAAAATTAATGCTAAATTCGTTATTTATTTGAATTATAAGATACCTAAGAAAACCACACCGGCCAAAAAAATAGGTTATATATTTTTAAAAAGAAAGTTAGGAAATTAATTTGTCACAATCTTTGATGGCATAATAATGCCATTATATAGCTGGAAAGGGAAGACCAAATGTGAACCTACTTCTAGCTCAAAATGATATCCCATGTGTATAAACTACAAATTAAAACTAGAGCTGCAAACATTTTCCAAAACGATGGTAATTAGCTTGTACTTTTATGTGCAATTGACAGATGGAATATTGAATAAGTGCACAAGCATGAGTACACAATTCAAAGATATAGACAAATAACAAATGATCATCTTCATGTATTATTTTACTCCACTTGTGAATTTAGTGGTGTTAGGCTATCTTTCATGAAATAATTATTTTATATTTCTATTGCTATTTTTCTTGGTCACTATTTTATTATCTATATATGCATATAGAAACCCTAAACGAATTTTATTTTTTAACGTATTACTATTACATCAGCCAGCCGTGAGCATATTAAGTGGGTTTGGTGGGCAGATGAGCATTTATGATAAAATTAATGTATCTTGATAGATTGTACTAGGAAATCTATTTAAAATTCATTAATGAAGACTGAGTTAGGAAGTGTTACAAAACCTATTACTCCCTCCATTTCATATAAAATGACACTTTTTTTTTTTGCCTTTTCTGACACGTTTTTCCACGCTTTTCGTTGATGAGTTTTAAAATGAATTTTTGAAGAATTCTTTATTTTAATGCCAGAAATACAATATGTATGCCAGAAATCGCACTATTGAAATGTGTCATTTTAATTCTTTATTTTTTAAAGAAAGAATTCTTCAAAAATCGTGCCAGAAATACAATATGTATGCCAGAAAAGTCACTATTGAAATGTGTCATTTTAAGTGAAATGGAGGAGTATTATTAACATAAATACAATATGGAATGACACGTGTTATGTTAATGAAACATGAAATTCAAGTCCAATAATGTAGCGCAATCGTGACGTACTAAGTAAACGGCTTGATAATTGTGGGACGATCAATTTTATAATGTCGACAACTCTTTCATTTGACAGCACAATTATCATTAAAAATATCAAATAAAATTATTTTCCAAGTTTTAGATCAGAGTTGCCGCCAACCACTTCGGATTTTGAGAGGGAACTCTTTTTTTACCACTTGTTTGTGTGAACAATATTGGAACAGATATTAAATTATATAATTATTTTAATTGATCAATATGTGAATTTCCGAATTATCTAAAATTCTGACCATTTAAAAAAAATCCACATATATATATATATATATATATATATATTTTACTAGTTTGTATCCCGTCAAAATTCGACGGGTATCATTTTATTGTATATTTATTAAAATATTAGTATTATGATAATTTGTTGAAACGATTCTTATTTTATTTCTAATTTATTGTGAAGTGTCTTAAACTGAAAATATACACTTTTGTTACAAAAACTTAACAATTACAGCTATCGATACATACTAAAAGAATTCTAAAAACTTATTGGCTCATGGACCACCTCAAAATCGATTTTGTGTCTAATATATTCTCAGGTGTTTTAAATTTAAAATATACTTTTTGTTACAAAAAATTGACAGTTATAGTTATCGATACATACTAAAGGAATTTCAAACCTTAAAATCAAATGAGTCGCCCGTGGCTAGGCGCACCTATTGTATCTGCTGATTTAGACAACAATATATTGGCCAACGGGCCACCTCAAAATCGGATATAGTCGCCCGTGGCTAGGCGCACATGCTGCATCCACCGATTTAGGGGTCTAACAAACCTCGTCATGTAGGATAAGCCTCTTGTCTTCGATCCATTTTCAGCAACAACTCGCTCACCACAAGCGAGTTCTCCCGGCACACCACGGTCGTTGCTTGACGCAGCTCCCACCAAGACTTTTGCATACGTGAGCACACCTTGGCCTACACTTGGTTGTTTCATCGTCATGTCCTTTGCAGACTCCCCACGGCCCACTTTCAGCATGTCCTGACCTTTATCCAACACTTGCATACCCGAAATATACTGCATTGTGTTGACCCGAGCCTCCTCCTCTACGGATTCAGCGACCACAGCATTCAACTTCTCCCCACGTTAGCCTTCCGCTTCGGACAGTTCCGTATCCGGTGGTCTCCATCACATATGAAGCACCTCAAAATCAATATAGTATTAGGGTCAAAATATTTTAACACAAAAAAAAAAAGTTTAGCCAATCTGAATTGAAAATAGCCCACGAATCTCATTTGTGTCTAATTGTTGTCAGTTGTTTACTTAAAATATAATTTGTTACAAAAATTCGACAATTATAGCTATCTATACATATTAAAAGAATTTAGAAAATTTATTGGCCAATGAGCCACCTCAAAATCAATTTTGTGTTTAAAAATTAAAAATATATTTTTCGATACAAAAATTTATCAATTGTAGTTATCGATACAAACTAAAAGAATATCAAAATCTTTTGGGTAGGCCACCTCAAAATCGAAATAGTGTCAGCCAAAATATTGTAAATCAAAAATAGTTTAGCTTTATCAACTGAAACTGAAAATAGTCCGAGCCTAGAGCTGTCAAATTTGGCCTGAAAAAGCCCGGCCCGACGGGTAGTCTCGGCCCACCCGTAGTTTGGGCGGGCTTGGGCTATGAAATTCGAGGCCCATTGAAATTTTGGGCCGGCCCGACCAAACCCAAGACGCTCAAAAGCCCGATGGGCTCGGGCAACCCGATCAGCCTGATTATTTTTACACGGGTCGGGTTTGGGCATCGAATTTTGCAGCCCGATGGAATTTTGGGCCGGGCCGGCCCAAATTTTGTCTCAAGCCCGATAGGCTCGGGCACGGCACGGGCTGGCCCGACCTGAGTGTTTGACAGCTCTACCGCCGAGCCAAAATATCTTACTTTTTTTTTTCTTTTTTTCTTTTTTCTATTTTGGGAAGAGTAGCAAAAACACCATCAACTGAAAATAGTCCCAACCAAAATATTTTACTTTCTTTTTTTTATTTTGGGAAGAATAGCAAAAACACCATCAACATTGAAATATTTTTCGGGTCATGGTTCGATCGGTTGAACCGTTTAATAAATAAATTAATAAAAATAATAAAATATCTATATATATATATATATATATATATAAATATCAAAAATTTCATAATTTATATAGTATAGGTCCATAAAAATTAAGAAACACATGTTTAAATCAATAAAAAAATAATATACATATTCATATTATATATATTTATACTCAAAAAATATATTTATAATTTTATAAATGAACATAAGGTAGTTGATAATGATTCAAAGCTGATTGAATAATGAATATATATATTGTAAGCCTTAAATAAGCATTATTTAGTGATGTGGTGTAGTGGTATAAAACATAGCCTATCATGTGGGAGATATTGAGTTCGAATCCTCCAATCCTCATAATTTAATTTTTAAATTTTATGTATAATATAAATAGATTATAATAATAATTAATATATTAATTAATATGTATAAATAATACTCCATATGTATAAATATGTAGATTTAGATAAATAAGAATGGAGGCCATAGGAGACGCCACGTAGGCGTGTGGATGAACATGATGCTCTGAATCCGCAGCGGAATGTATAATATATATTGATTTATTTAGTAGTGCGATGGGGTAAATTCTTATATGTAAGAAATTTTGCAGAGCCCGTCGAAATTTGACGGGGTTCAATTTTTCAGTATAAATTAAAAATATATTTAATTATTTGTTTCAAAATGATAGTACTTTAAAAATTAATTTTTTAAAAAAATATTTTCAAATTCTATATGTTTTTAAAAGGTTACCAAGAGATAATCTTTCTCGTTTAATTATCTATTTTTCTAGTGTAGTGCCCGTCGAAATTCAACGGGGTTCAATTTTTCAGTAAAAATAAAAAATATATTTAATTATTTGTTTCAAAACTATAGTTGTACTTCAAAATTTCATTTTAAAAGAATATATTCAATTCTATATGTTTTTAAAAGGTTAATAAGGTAGAATCTTTATCATTTAATTTTCTATTTTTCAAGTTTAGCGCCCGTCGAAATTCGACGGAATTACTTACAATTTTTAAGTAATATATATAAGAATATAAATATTTATTTTTACATAATAGTATTGCGGCAATTTATAAAGGGAACAAATGTGAGCATTTATTTAAAAAATAGGTTAAAAGGAGAGATAATATTTTCTCATGTAGCTATATTCTTTTTTGAATATCAAATCATTCATTGTTCTATGTAATTCAAAAATTGGATAAAGAGGTGTAATATGCCTCGAATTATTAGAAAAATAGTTCAATTAGATTTAGGTGTAACATTTCTTAAGTAAATGTCAAGTTATTTATTTTTTTAACTCTTTTTTACATAGGTTATTCTATCGATTCTCTAAAAAAACCAATATGATTAACTTGCATAAAATACCTATAAATCAATTGAGAAAGTTATAAGTCCAAACAATCGGAATACAAAAATAGAAAAATACAAAAATACAAGTATAGCTTAAGATAGATAATATTTCTGAAATCACTCGTTGTTTACATTAACAAAAAAAGTTAGGTCAGAAAAATATGTCATTTCTCGAGTAGTTTAATTCAATTGCAAAGAAGTAGAACTTAATTTTATTTTAAAGTGGTAATGAATTTAAATGTCAAGACGCCCGTTGATTATCGAAATACAAAAATAGGTAAATAGAGATAATATTTCTAAAGTCACTCGTAGTTTACATTAACAAAAAAATTAGGTTAGAAAAATATGTTATTTATCAAGTAGTTTAATTTAATTGCAAAGAAGTAGAACATATTTTTTTGAAAGTTATATTCGATTTAAATGTCATGTCTCCCGTTGATAATCGAAATACAAAAATATGTAATTCTCGAGTAGTTTAATTCAATTAAAATATTTTGATTAATTATAGGAAATTTAATTGCCTTATTCATATTTTAAGCATATTGTATGAATATAATATACTCGCTACCAAATAAGTAAATTGTAAAAACTTCCTACAATATTTTCTTATCAAGTGGACAACAAACTCGTTATTAGGTGGAAAACAAAATTCTAAAATTCAAATAAAATCAGGGATAATGACCATCATGGTAATTGAAAAATAGATTAATGAGGGCAATATTTTTCCAAGTTGTTATATAAATATGGAGATATATTATAATATGGTATGTTCATGAATTCGATTTGAGTTACCATTTTAACAATTCCTAATTCATATAATTAGTAGACCAAATTAATCAATATTTTTTCTTACAGAAATTAATTTTAATATCATCTATGTATATAAATTTTTATTGTGAAACCATTTGTTATTCATAAGTATTGAAAAAAAAACCCTCAAAAATATATTAATATTTTCTTAGTTGCTAGATCACATCAATTATTGATTCTAATAATTTGATCGTTGAACATACTGCATAAATATATAATACAATATATATACTACTTATATATTATGGACATGTATAAATATTAATGTATAGTATAAATGGTATATATGGATATGCATAAATATGGAGATAATATGATATGTATAAATATGGAGATATATTTATTGATTAAATTATTATTTATTAGGCAAAATTATGAGAATTTAGCAAAATAATCAAGAAAAAACGTGGTTGATTGACCTTTATTTTGCTATATATATAGATATGTCATCATATCATTTAATTTTCCCAATTTTTTATAATAATTTTCGAAAAATATTTTCTAGAGGGCCTGCACTAAATTTCTTTTTCAAGAAATAACGAAGAAAAGCCCATTATTAATAAATTGTGGCCCAATTTAACTATCCCTAACCCATTGAGCTATTTTATGCAATTTATAAGCCCAAATTAAAAGTCTGGCCCAATTTCGGGCCCAGTTTCAATGGGTAACAAATAATAAGCTTTTGAGCAGATCAATTGAGTATATTTTAGTACCCTTTTTTTTGTGTGTAGCAGAATATTTACAACTCCTATAATCAAGAAAATCTCCCTTCACATTTTCTTCAAACAAAAACTAAGCCATCTGTATAATCTTCACCAGAAACCAAGAGGCTTCATCACACCAAAAAAAAAAAAAAAACAATCTAGAGTGAACAAAATTGAAGATTTTCAGCAAATAAAACACTTTTAACACCTTAAAATAGTTGCATATTCTTCTTCTTCCTACCTCTCTTCATTAGTGCTCATCTCCTTCATCAACTTGAGGCTAAGGCTGTTGTATCTCTCTCTCGAGTACTGCCTCGACGCCTTCCTCCAGTCCGTGCCCGCCTTCATCATCGCAGCGAATTCTTCGTAGCTTATACGTCCATCCTGTAGAATCATTGCTTGATCAGTCAAGAAAGAAAGTGCAGTTCATCATCATATTCTAGTTTCTTGAGATTTTTTATCTCAAGTTTGTGTTCTTTTTTCGTATGATTTTAAAGAAAACTGACCTTGTCTGTGTCTACATCTTGGATTATGGCGTTTATGACTTCTTCACTCATTATCTCAGCCTCATCTGTGAGGGAAAGCCTCAGCTCATCGATCTCTATATAGCCGGTTTCGTTCTTATCAAAGAACTCGAATGCCTTTCGTAGATGATCGTCGTTTCCCATCTTCCTCAAGTGTACAGAGATAGCAACAAACTCTCCATAATCAAGAAAACCATCCTTATCCACATCACCCTATGCAATATCAAGAAAGGAAACAAGACTTCAGCTTTCAAAGGCGAATGTCTAAGAATAAAAGGCTAAAAACCAAGCACATTTTTTTTAAGGCTAACTTACAGCTTCCATGAGGAATTGGATGTCAGTTTCTGGTATATGATGGCCGAGTTTATGCAAGCCGGCCCTCAACTCATTCATGTCGATCTTTCCTCTGTTGCTCGTGTCCATCATCTTGAATCCCTCTTTGATTCCGGCCACTTCCTCGACTGACAAATGCTCAGCTATAACCTGCCATTTTTGGAAAAAGAAATTTAGCAGAGGATCATACTCTGCATGCTTATTATCTCAAGTTAAAGAGGTAGAAATTGTTTACCCTTAAAGCTCTTTTCTTGAGCTTATTCATAGTTGAGAACTGTTTCAGTCTAGCTCTCACGGTTTCGCCTAATGAAACATTAGGTGCACTTTTCGCATTCAGCAACCAAGGATGATCTGCACGTATGAACACGAAAAGTAGACTATAATAAGATACGAAATTAAAGCCTATGCAATTCTACCATGTATATAATGATAGATTACCTAGAACTTCTTGTGCTGAAAGGCGCTGTTTGGGGTCGGGGTTGAGCATTTTCTTGACTAGATCCTTAGCTCTATCGGAAACTTTAGGCCAGGGATCTCGTTTAAATTCCACGTTGGAACGAATGATCGCTTGAGCTACTCCTTGCTCAGTTTCTGCAGTTTAATGAAAAATTCTTTCAAGAAAATGCAGAAAATGGGACTTTCTTGCAAATGTAGCTACAGATTTTCAAGTTACAAATCCAGCCAAAACATTATTACACATAGTAAGGGTAAATTTACCAGCCCAAAAAGGTGGAAATCCACACAGTAAGATGTATAGGATAACACCAGCACTCCAAACATCTACTTCAGGACCATAGTTTCTCTTCAAAACTTCCGGGGCCATATAGTACGGACTCCCAACGATCTCGTTGAAATTCTCCCCTACAGAATCTCAAAAGGATTAATAAGGAATGAGAGAAATGCATATGGAAAGAAATGAAGTTTGTCAGTACTTTTACCAGGCTTGAAGAAAACTGAGAGCCCAAAATCTATGGCCTTAAGTGGTGCTGTTTCCTTCATATTAGCAAACAAGAAATTTTCGGGCTTAAGATCACGATGCATGACCCCGTTCTCGTGGCAGACCTAAGAAGAAGCTCGAGATATCAGAACCCGAAGAGCTAAACTTTTTGAAGTTTTACAACTTCTTTATACATGAGTAATGAGACTAATACATTATGCATTGTGTAAGGTATCAAGATTCAGCTAATTTTCAAGAATTCTACCAAAATCATACCATTTTCATTCACTAGAATCTACTTCTAACACTGCTATGTTTCATGTGATCAACCTTAAACCAAGCACATTCTAAAACTTGATTCTTACTAACCATGAAAATCAATCCATAAATGCAAACAAGACACAAACACATAGAAATCTCATCAAGAACGCAACCACATTTCAAATTCTTGATTCCTACAAAGCACCAAATCCAACCAACCAACACAAACAAGACACAAAACAACACATAAATATAAACCCCATCAACAAAAAAGGCGAAAACCTTCACCTGAATCACTTCGACAATGGTCCGAGTCACGGCTGCAGCCGCCCTCTCAGTGTAATGCCCTCTGGCAACAATCCTATCAAACAGCTCACCACCCTCACACAACTCCATAACCAAGTGCACAGCATGATCATCCTCATAAGCATCCTTCAAGCTCACGATGTTCGGATGCTTAGGCAGTTTCCTCATGATCTCAACTTCCCTCCTCACATCATCAATATCCACTCTAGTCCTCAGCTTCTTCTTGGAAATGGATTTGCAGGCAAATTTCTCCTCTGTTGCCTTATCAGTGCACATGTATGTCACCCCGAATTCGCCTCGACCGAGCTCACGCCCGAGTTCGTAGACTTCTTCAAGATTGTACCCTGTTGGATTGCTTAGCACATAGGATTTGTGGCCACCATTTGGCACGGTGTGTTTTCCATAATCAGTGGAAAATGGATTTGGCTTGTATTTGCCATTCGACTTCTCATCACTTGTTTGTGGTACTGCACAACAATTTCCCATCTTTTTTTTTTCTTTTTTTTTTTTTTGGATTTTCAGCCAAAGAATGAAAACTCTAAGAATTTCACGAGTGAACAAAAGGGAAGGGATCAATCAAAATATCAGATTTTTCTATGATCGTCACTGTAGATAAATCAAAAGATAAAAAGGCTTCAATCTTTGACCAACAAAGCCTCCAAGAATTGAAAATTCTCACTTTTCTTGATCTTCAAGGCAAGATTGGAGCAGGGGTGAGTGGCTCACGACGATCAAGATCGAATCTTTTCGTATCAAGAATTAAAAATAAAAGAATAAAAAGAAGAGGGTTTCTCTCTATATTTGATAAGCTTCAAAACTCAGACTGCAGATCTTTGGAGACACAGCAAAAATGCAGGTTTCTGGTTTTTGTTTTTCTTCAAGAAAAGAAGATGAAGGTTGAACAGAAAAGAGATTTCTACTGTACGTGATGGTTTTTTTGTTAAATAATGAAAAATTCAAGAAATTTGGGGTGGTGGAGGGGGAGATTTATGGGAAGGGAAGGGGTTTGGATTGAAGGAAAAGTTGAAACAGAGAATTTAGCTTCACATTTCATGAGAACTGATTGCGACATTTCATGAAAAGAAAAATATATTATATTTTAATTTAATATATTTGTAACTGAATTCTTTGCTTTTGACATACAATTGAATATTTAATTTAATTAATTTAAACACTTAAAAGAAAAGAGAAATTAGAATTCCGAGTGCTTTTCCCATATTGTCCAAAAATGAGCTCAAATTGACAAATTAATCATCAAAAGGAACATAATAAATAATTGACTAAATTATGGCAGTTTAGGAAATCAAATAAAATTTTACTTACTTTTGGTATGGAATTTTGGGTAGATGAAGGATTCAAGTATGATAAATTTCGTTGTATAATCGATAAAAAATATTTATTTTTATTGTCTCTTCAAATTACAATGTAAAGAATGAATTATACAGAAATGAGGGGCAAAAAAGTCAATACAAGAAACTATCATAAATTCAAAATTAATTTTGGGGATTTTTCGGTTAAATAGTTAGCTTAGCTGACTTTCTACCTTCTAGAAGCCCACCAAAAGACGCCATCTACTTTACTAACAGAAAGGACACAATCTTCCTCATAATTGCAAAATTACCCTTTAAGGCTTTAGTTTGGAACAAGTATCAAAATTTATCGAAAACGTGTAATATTTTGGTCAAATAAGTATAGTTTATAATTCAACTACAAATACTGGATCGAACAATTCAAAGTATAATAGTAAGTTCCACCAACTATTTTTCAATGGGATTCTTACTTTAATACAAATATTTAAACCAGCTGTTTATAAGATTATAAAACATTGCATCACTTACTCGATTTCTAGTATTTTTTAAATAAACTCATTAAAAAAATTATACGAGTCCTTGCTGTCATACATAGGGTAATTTTGTCAATTCAGAGAAGAAATAAGAAGTCAGACTTTGTCAAGAAGCACGTGATACGCGAATAGGTAGCTTTTGTTACAAACTCGATCAATATTTTGAAATACTACTCCTTTGTTTTCTCTCATTTTATTATTTTATACTATTTATATATTAAATAAATAAATAAGTTAAATCAGAGAAAAAGGAAGGAGTATAAATTATACTATTTGTTTCAAATTATTATCAATTATTATCAATTTGTTTCAAATAAATTATCAAATTATAATTTTTCAACAAAAAAATTGTTTCAAATTATTATCAATTATTTAACTTGAAAAATTCGATCAATAAATACTTTACAGCTTTGTCATGCCACATTATACTCACACTTAATGAAGAATTATTATATAACAATAATTCAATTATCAAATAAATTATTCAAAGCGTGGTCGAGCAATTAGGACTTTTGTAGTAGTGCCCAAGAATGGATGAATCAAATTAATTAACTAAAAAAAATAGTATACAAGTCAACGTATATCAATAATTAGAAGCTTTTATGTACTGAGATAATTATAGCTAGTTCACTTAGTTATTGGTATATAAATATAAATAGAATATTAAGAATATTTTATTTTCAATATCTATTACAATATCTAAAAGCTCAATTGTTGCAAAATATTACATTACCATTTTCCCCTCCAAAAGCTACATAACTATATCCAAAAGATATAACATAAGTATTGATAGGTCAAAGTAATCTAATATCCTAAGGTTAATACAATGAATAAGATAGATACTAATTTTGGTATCTAAATTGGAGCCCAATATCTTATTTAAATTAGAATTCATATTAGGCATGAGTTGGATGATTTTCCCTCTAAATGCATGCATCCTTAATTATTCTCACCAAAATTTCTATACTATTTTGCATAACATAAAATTATCTCTCAATGTGTCATTACTTTTCTTTGATTTTTTGAATCATAACTATCTCATTTTTAAGTTTTTTTTTTCCTAACGAACAGTATGATTCTTGTCCAAATTTTAATTTATTCTTTTGAAATAACGTGTTACACATTTATTTTTCTTTGATTTTATTCTATCATAACAGATGTATATATTTTAGGCAGTTTTAATAGTGTTATATTACGTTTACAAGAGAAATACACATACAGAAACAACCCAATTACATACATAATTTTGTTCGAGATTTATACATATATATTTTTTTTTTGAAAGAAAATGGCTCTTACATATATTTATTTTATTTTATTTATTGTACAATAGTCAAATTTAGATTGCATTCACTGAATCAAAAAAATTAGAAATTATTTTATAAACATAAACACGATACTTATTATTAGTGGTTCGTAGGTGGATAACTGAGGTTTTACTCTTTTATAGTATGGGGAAATATTAGAAAAGCTTTTAATTCTAAAATTCCAAAATTAACACTCAGAATGCATATCACAATATTATATTTAAAATTTGAAGATTGCATGACCCATTAATAAATTTAGAAATTACTATACATGTAGTAGGTTAATAGTGAACTATTAAATCTAAAAAACTCCATATTTCAAAGATATTTTTAATTTTTTTATCATTCAATATAGTATATCTTATTTTATTATTTTAATTTTTCTTATAATCTTCATTGTTATATCACGTATGACTCGTACATCGCACGAGAGCAATACTAGTTATAATTAAAGGGGGAACTTCAAAAATAGCCAAAAAAATAAGAGTGTATGTTTTATAGCCAAAAGTATAGTTATATATGTTTTATAGCCAAAATCTTATTAAAAGACATATTTGCCCTTCTGACTTGTGTGAGAAACAACTTTGATGGTGTAAGTGGTGGGACCCACAAAGAATTTAGAACAAAAATAAAAAAAACCCTACCTACCCCCATCCATACCCATTCGTTCCCCCACCCCCAAAATCTGGTCCCCTGCACTGTAAAAAAAAATAATCACACGGTCACCTCCCTTTGTCCGCGTCTGACTCTTTAACCGTGAGTGATGCCGGAAAATGAGTCGCGCTGTCTCCGACCACTACCCAAGGCGGCACGCTACCTTCAACCAACTCCCACCGCGCCGCGCCTCCTCCGACCATGACCCACTGCAGCGCGGCGCCTCCGACGAAGATCCACTCCGGCGCGGCGCCTCCGACGAAGACCCACGGCGCCGCCGCGCAGCCTCCAAGCGACCCGACCGCAGTAGCAACGCCGCCTCCGAGCATCCAGAGCGTAGCAACGCCGCCTCCGAGGGCGGCCACCGGCGCAGCACCGCCTCTGAGCAAGGCCGCCGGCGCACCACTGCCACCAAGCAAGCCCGTCGTCGCCAGCCCGCCGTAGAACCCATCGTAGAGCACGCCGGAGTAGATGAATTTGGGCCACCGCCGCCACCGCCGGTGAGTTAATTAAGTTTATAAATTAGGGCTTTAATTGTTGAAATTGGGCATACACATTTGAATGAATAATACATGTTTGCATGAATATTACACGGGTAAATCGAATTACATGTTTGAATTTTTTATATGAATTTGACTGTTACACAATGAATTTATTTACACGGTTATATGAATTTACCTGTTACACGGTTAAATGGTTGATACACTGTTGTTTCAACTGAGCGACAGTGTAATGCTGACTTTAACCGTGTAAAGTCAACTCTAATTCAAATGGTTGATACACCATTGAGGAAACTGAGCAACGGTGTAAAGTTAGCTTTAACCGTGTAACAGTCGAGCCCTTTTTAGAAATTTCTTTAGATTATTTTTATTTTATTTTTCTAAATATTGATTTTTGATTGGTACTTTTTTACAGCCTCGGCACCGTTGGTTAAGGGGAAGAATGCAAGGTTTTTCGTCTCAAATCAACCTTAACATGCGAGATGATGTCATTGAATCTATTCCTCGGGTATTGAAGAGAGAGGGAGGGGAAGAACTCTTAGAACGATTCTATAAAGGTCCATTTCGATGGCTCTTGGAGATTAAGAGAAGATCAAGTGCGAACAATGCGCTACACGAGCTACTAGCGCGAGAGCTCACCGATAACGATTTCACGGATCATGAGAGATTGTTTCATATCGGTGGGCGTGACATTCTATTCTCCGCGAGGGAGTTTGCCCTCGTAACCGGCTTGTCATTTGGAGATTCTGACTTCAATCCAAGAATTTCCCATGATGTTCCTCAGACTAGCATCCTCCACATGGTGTACAATGGGAAAAGGACCCGAGTGAACACGTTGAAGAGCGATTTCAACGATAGGAATCATAAGCTTGGGGCGCCTGAGCAGTATTTGAAGGCTGTCAACCTACTGATGTGCTACTGCATGGTATGGGCTCGAGACAATGTGTTCATAGATGACTGGACATGGGCTTTGGTAGAGGATGAGGCTCGGTGGGCAGCCTTCCCATGGGGTTCGTTGTCATTTCAATTCCTTTGCCACGAGATGGGTATAGTTAAGAAGGACCCATCAAAGATCGACAACGAAAGGGGGGCATACCACTTCGCAGGCCCAGTTTGGGCTCTAAACTTGTGGGCTTATGAGGCGATCCTAGAGCTAGGGAAACTTTGCAGGACGCGACGGTCTGAAGGTCACAGGCCCCGATTGAGGAGATGTGCCACTACTACGTCGCCTTACGATTTTACTTGCTTCTTTACCACTCCCCAGGTAATATGTCATATTTAATTCAATATAATTTAATTTAGTTTTGATTAATTTAATTTAGGTTTGTTTAGTTTAGATAAATTTAATTTAATTTAGTTTGGATCTTTAATTTAATTTAGTTAGATTAATTTAATTTAATAGAAATTCATTGTAGTTTGTATAAATAACAGCAGTTGAATTAAAAATTAATGAATATATTTTTAATTCGCGTTAATGTAATTTAATTAATGTAATTGTAGTTGGATTAATTAAATAATTTACTCTTCTATTTCTATTTTACAGCTCCAGGTTTACACGATCCTCGAACCGGATGCTCATGAGATGAATGAGCCATATTATCGGAGTTTAGATTGTTGGGATCCCCTTTGTGTGGTGTTGAATGTTTCCCAGCGACATTCATTCAAGAAAGCCCCTGCAGGACGAAGAGCGGCAGATGCAGCAAGGGAGATTGCTCGTATCCAGGATAGGATTAGCAGGCGGGCAACACGAGTGCCCAGAGCTACACGAGCGCCAAGATCTACACGAGCATCTATTCCGGATGGTGATGCGACACAAGCCACCAATATACAGAGCGATGTATCAGGCCTCGCAGATCCATCACGGGCACGGGCGAAGAGGCCTAGACATGTGGCGATGGGACACGAGCCATCTGAATTGACATGTTGTGTGCATGGGGAGCCGTGTTGCCAAGGAGGAGAGGGCGATGATTGGGTGGACCGTATGATCGAAAAGTTATGGGATCGCCTAACTGTTGAGGGGCCGGGGTCAGCATTTCTCAGCAAGCTAGCCAAATCTTTTATGGAGCAGGCAAGGGGGTTGTTGAAAGGCAACTCTAGGAGTTCTCCACACCACTCCAGACGATCTATCGGCGTGATGCAATCGCCGAGGATCGAGAGAGATCGAGATGAGGTGGGATCAACAGGGTCGAGAGCACCTTCTCACCATTCTCATGAGGACGAGCTGGTCGTGCACGGATCACATGGGTCCTACCATTCCGAGCATAGATCTAGGGCTTCTCATCACTCTAGGAGGGATGAGCCAGTGTTTCAAGAGCCAACTGCTCCTCACATCTCTGAGGAGGTATTCTCCACGCACTCCGCATTCGCAAGAGAGATAGAGGAGATGGAATCACCGGTACGGATCCCACAGATCGAATCAGAGGAATCTGATGTCCCAGAAAGAGATGCAGAGCCGGTTCAGACGAGAGGTGGTACAAGGGCAATTAGACCATCAGCAGCTCTAAGATCCCCTTTCGTATACGTGTTCCTCCGACTCCAGGAACGAATCCTCGGGAGGGTTCCGATCACCTTACCTACGACGAGTTTAGAGCTTCTGGGGCAGCTTCCGTGTTGACATGCCAGGAGCATCCATTTACTCTGACACAGACCCTCTTCAACGAGATTGAGAACGTCGAAGTTCAATTCTCTGCAGAGGTATTTTAAATTAGTGAATTTTATTTTATATATTTGTTTTCAATTTAATAAACGAGACTGAGAAGAGTAGTTTCATTTAAAATAGTCGAAGGTAATTTATTTTATGAACTTGTTTTTAATTTTCAGATTGTGGATTTGTACTTGTTGTACTGGAAGAGTAGATTGCGCCTCAGGTTGTCTTGTTCTTCTGACGTGGGCTACGTACACACCGTTATTCCGGGCGTTGATTTCTATGTAAGCCGAAACATGAAAGAGTGAAGTAATTTCTATTTATTTTTCTACTGGTTTATGTAAATTTCATTTTTTTACTGCAGAAATCATTGCTTAGAGAGTTGCAAAAGTTTCATCCTGGTGATTCTTCTTTGGGACAGTCCAAGGGGCTAAAGTATACGAAGTGGGAAATTCCTAAGAGTTTGCTAGAGGTATTTGACGGGAAACAGACTTATACTCCGTGGTCAAATGCAGAAGTGGTAAGTGTACTATTTTTATTGAAGGTTATATTTTTATTTTAAAATTTATTTTGAATTTAAGTTTTATTTTTATTTTAAGTTTGATTTTTAATTTTGATTTTGTATTTCTCGTATTATTTGCAGTTTGTTGTCGTGTGCCATCTTGCCACGAATCATTGGATTACTGTTCGAATTGATGTTCCCAACTGGAAAATTGAAGTGTACGACTCATTGTTGAATGTGCTTCAAATGGAGAAAAATGTATATGTTCGGGACCTTCAACTTCGACCACTTACTCATTTGTTTCCTCGCTTGTTGAATAAAGCGACGTACTGGATCAATCACCCTTGGATCAAGAAGAGAGTAGACGAGATGAGTATCGTATACATGCCGGACGAGCAACAGTTTAAGCAACTTGACCCCACCAATGCGGAGTCTATGCATGCCGGAGTTTAGTGCACGAACGATCCGTCGCATACTCTAATCTGTTTTCCAAGTGATGCAAACCGACAGCTATTTGCAGTTCATCATCCTTGCTCTTGAAAATAGCCTTTTTTTCTCAATTGGCCGTCTGAGGGTCCAAGTGGTTCGGTCCATCCTAATGGCAACGCGCTATCTAGATCGACGTGAGGAATCAACCAATTTCTGACGATATGATTCTCACTTCCAAAATCTTCAAAGAGGGTCTCATTCTCACCCGTGGGTATGCTACGATGCGCGAGCACCCTATCAATATGTCCAGGTTCACGGATCCATGCACTGAACTCAGTTGTTAGCGACTGAAATAAATCGAGGCGGCCCTGTGCTTCCTCTGCTTCATCTACTCTCTCGCGTTCCACTTCATCTGCATCCACACTCTCTGCTTCCACTTCCTCGGCATCTACTCTCTTTGCTTCCACTTTGCTCTGATCCACATGCAATTCCTCCCTAAGTGGCTCAGTTGTTGTGCCCCTCCCTGTATTATTGTCTTTGATGATCACGTAAACAGTGGGCAGGCCTTGCTCCTCCACAATCACCCTCAATAAATCGGTATCAGTTCTTAAGGGTACTTTAATCTTTGCCCCATTGCCTATACTTGTGAGATAGTATAGCAAGTAGTCTCGATTATCTCCCAACTCTAATTGCACCTCTCGTAAAAGATTATCACGAGTAATTTCGAGAATGTTCAAATGCACGAGCATGTCGTCCCCTCCAATATAATCAGATCCACTCCAACAACCACTATGTCGAATTATGATTTTGCGGAAAGACATCCTGCAATTTAAATATAAAATTGGATGATCAGAAGAAGTGTTCCACTGCTATAATAAAAATAAATAAACTGCACACTGTATACACTGTTGTCTACTACAAACGTGTAACTTGTAGCTTTAACCGTGTAATATGCTAATTTAACAGTGTAATTTTTGAGTTACACGATTGGAGAATGTAGCAGTGTAATACGCCAATTTAACAATGTAGTTTTTATTTATTTATTTCAATAGTGTAAAAAAATAAATAAAAATCATAATTCAATTTAACCAATTTAAATTAAAATTCTAATTCAAAATAAATTTAATCCCTCATCATAAAACATCTAGCTAAAAATAAATGAATAAACTGCACGCTATACACGGTTGCCTACTACAAATGTGTAACATGACAATTCAAGCGTGTAATACCCCAATTTAACAGTGTAAAGATATACATAAAAACATAAAAAATATATAAAGGCTACTAAAAACGTAAAGAAAGCACTTAAATTTACAGATAATCATGTATGATTCGCTAATTTGCTCTTAATAGAAACACAAACATACCTTTGAGATATGACAATGTGATTACGAACAAAAATTTCTTGGGCAATTTCTTCAAAATCTTCTTGAATAATTTTGTTACATTCTCCTCCACAATTCTCTCAAAATTTTCTCTCTCTAGAATTCTCAAATTTCCATTCCAAATGTGAGAGCATTTGAATGATGTTGAATTTTTGTTTGATTTTTGTAGGTGACCATTGATTGCTACCATTAAATGAAGTGAATAAGATTCAAGGGGTTGGTGTGGGAGATTTGCTAGCAATAAATGAATTTTCTAAATCTGTAGGCATACACGGTTGTCACCGACAAACCGTGTAAGAATTGAGTTCAACCGTGTAACAATATCGTTTAATAGTGTAATTAATTAAATTAAACTTAAGTTCATTTAACAATTATCATTAAAATGAATTTAAGTCCGATTAATTAAAATAATACAGCTTTAAAAAAATTTACAACTCTAAGGGTACACGGTTGGATTATTTCTCCGTGTAATAATTGAGTTCAACCGTGTAACTGTATCATTTAACCCTGTATTTAAATAAAATAAAAACTTAAAAAAATATTAAATGAATTTAATTCCGATTTATTAACATAAAACAACTTATAAAACATATTAAATTTAAAGCTCTAAGCTTACACGGTTGGATTATATTTTCGTCTAATAATTGAGTTCAATCATGTAACAATATCATTTAACCGTCTACTTAATTAAAATAAAAACTTAAAAAAATACTAAAATTACATGGTTGGATTATTTTTCATTTTTTCATGTAATAATTGAGTTCAACCGTGTAATTGGTGTAATTGTATCATTTAACCGTGTACTTAATTAAAATAAAAACTTTAAAAAAAATTATTAAATGAATCTAACTCCGATTTATTAACATAAAATGAAAACTGAAAACAAAACAATTTCTCACAACAAGTCAACAACAAAAAATAAAAAAATAAAAATAAATTCTGAAAAGTGGTCTTTTGTCTCATATGCAGGGACAATTTAGTAATTTTACCTCCAAAATGGCTATAAAACATATATAACTATACTTGTGGCTATAAAACATATCTAGTTATCTTTTTTGGCTAGTTTTGCATATTAACACATAATTAAATGCCAAAATGAGCCCACAAATTTTTGGACCTAACGCTACATGCATAGGAGAAGCATCCATTGATTTAATGAATCATATCCAAAATTTAATTTTTACTCATATTAAATTATACTCCATATACCCTGAGAAATAGGGATTCTCCAATATTCTTGTTTGTGGTGTTTTCTACAAGTACAATTTTCTTTTTTGGGATTCTATCAAAATAATAATAATAATAAATAAATAAAATAAAAAATCCCTATATTGTAGCCCATCTCATCTAGAAGATGTGGGCCTTAATTAGAAAATGTTATAAATTCAATTTGATTCCGTTATAATTATAAAGAGCTATTAATATGAAGAAAGTACCACATAATATTCGACATGTACCACTTAAAATATATATTAATTTCACATAAAAATGTAGATTTTCCACCTAAAACGACTGGACTAATTATTTTGTGTAAATAACACGTTTTCCTTTTATTTTCCACTTTTTTTTTTCAAACAAATGCAGAAGCTTCCACAAATTAGTGGTTTATAGAAAGATAATTTAGAATGAGGAATATAATTTTCTTCTTCTTGACCTTGAACATGTCCACAACTTTTTTTCTATTTGACAAAGAATTTTAGCATAGAATCTGGAATCTTTAGATATGAATCATATACAATTCTCGACTCTTTACACCAAAATATGCAATCAATTAAGAAAAAAAATAAAAATAAATAACATTCAGTAACATATAATCTCTCTCTTCTTATGCATGTGATTTCATTAAACAGTCCTAAATAATTTCAGTCAGAAACAGCAAAATTATACAGGTAAAATTGATAGCTCTATACAGCTATTGCTATATTCACCTTCACACTTGATGAAGGGTTCAAAAACCTTACTACCTGGTTCGAATTATACGAATTTCAGACCTCGAATCATCGAGATCTTAACCCCGGGTCAAATGATTTTTTGCTCGAGAAGCAAAACGTACTAGGAATCGTGAATAGGGCAAGCTTTTCGCTCCTCAAACGAACAGTTTTTAACGCCCTTTCTTCATCATTTTAGGGTTCTTGCACATCCGGATGCTTGAGGGCGTGACCTCAACGAGTTCATCTTCTTGGATGTATTCTATGCAGTCGTCGAGACTGTACTCCAGAGGCGAATCAAGAATTACTACAAGCACCAACGAAGTGTTCAGTTCGTATGAATAGTGTGTGGGACAATTCCGGAAAATTGTACATATTTTGGACTAGAAATTGATATTGAAGCTCTAACATAAACGAAACAGAAAGAAAATAAACAGGACAATACAACATGCAAGAAATACTAACCTGTTACATCTTTATTCGAACGGATGTTTGTGGCTGCCTTTTTCTTGCACACGTTCAAGGCTAAGTCACCCGGGCGCTGATGGATGCCGACTATTTGACCTTTGTACACATCGACTCC
This sequence comes from Mentha longifolia, assembly GCA_001642375.2. Classification (NCBI taxonomy): domain Eukaryota; kingdom Viridiplantae; phylum Streptophyta; class Magnoliopsida; order Lamiales; family Lamiaceae; genus Mentha; species Mentha longifolia. The sequence continues at coordinate 1,026,056 of CM038112.1, forward strand.
AGGTCCAATAAACATCTGCCCTCGATCTTGTGAACTTGAAAGAGCATAAGTCGTACTCGTTCCATCGTCAAAAGCAACCTTTTTATAGAAAAGCAAGACATATTTATTGCAATTTCCAACTAGAGATGGAGCACACATTAAAATTAAAGGAAAGGAAGCATAAGTCAATGTTAAGTAAAATTACCAAAGAACCCTGATCACGGGTACTGATATCACCGGCCCAAGGACCATATTCATCAAATATCGTATTCAGGATTGCTGTGCCTCGGGATACAGTAAGAATTGAGTTTCTCAACCCGAGAAGACCCCTGGTTGGTACCTTATATTTCATGAAGGTTGTGCCTTCAGACCTATAAAGAATACAGTCACTGATTTCAATACTAGAATGAAATTAAGCTTGAAAAATGAAATCGAGATTATTCCTCACTTAAGATTCCATAGACAAGAAAAAATTACACGTGCATAATCTATAATACAAGAGATTTAGCAGAGTGAAGACCAAAGAAAGGGATAAAGGTGAGTACCCAGTTCCTTGCATATCAGTCATATGTCCACGCCTTCTACCAAGAAGTTCAACTACGGGACCCACGTATTCTTCTGGTACCTCGACAATAGCAATCTGCATAAAATTCATTGGAAGTATTCTCTTTAGAGTAGGAGCAGCAAGGATAAAGAACTTTAAAAATGTTCAACAAACATAATCATTATTCTTGAGCTTTTGATTGCAACTATAGCGTCTCAGAATGTAGTCATTTGATGCCTAGAGTCGACTGAAAACAAAAAAAAATCACCTCAAAAGGTTCCAACAACTTGTCATCCGCACTTCTTTTGTTGATAACTTTCGGTGGACCCACCATGAACTCATATCCTTCTCTACGCCTGGGAAGATAACAAATATATCAGAAATGTCTAAAATATGTACGACACTAAACTTAGTTGGACACAGTTCTTACATGTTCTCAATTAGTATTGTGATATGCAGAGTACCACGCCCGCTGACAATAAATGTATCAGAAGTTTCACCATCTTCAACTTTCATTGCCAAATTTCTCTCAAGTTCACGGTAGAGACGATCTCGTAGATTTCTACTAGTAACATATTTCCCCTACAATCCACAAAAAGAATGCCACGAAGGATATTATAATTTATTTACAAAATTTACACGTACTCTTGTGTTAAAGGATGACAAAAGCTCAGCCATATACCTCACGGCCCACGAAAGGTGAAGTATTGATTGAAAAAGACATTCTCACTGTAGGCTCTTCAACCTTAATGGAGGGCAATGGCTTCCCCGTGACTTTGTCTGCAATTGTCTCTCCAATCTAAATTGATATTTGTATAATTTAATTTATAAGAACAATGAGGAGCAAAAAATAATGCATCACGTGTTAGAGAGAGAAAATACTATACCTGAATATCATCAATACCACAAACAGCACAAATGTCACCAGCCTCCACTAATTCTGCAGGAACTCGGAAGAACTTTTCGTACACAAAAAGCTCACTCACTCGACCAAACCTGCACGAATCTTCTGAGGTACAGATCTGAACAAAAGAATATAAAGGTTTATGTTATCTACATCCTCCTTGAGGAAACCAACTCATGACAGACACTGACTAGTAGAACATGAGAATATTAGAAGAAATATACCGGCAAGTCAAATCTCCTTAGAAGAGAAAGCAAAAGGAGGGGCATATATCACTCCTAGACTATATAGATCAATCAAGTAAATTTGGAGACAAAACTAGAAGCTTATAAGCTTACCCTAACATCCATTCCTTTGCGCAGCATCCCAGCATGGAGACGACCAATAGCAATGCGTCCTTTATGTTCGTCATATTCAATGTTTGTAGCCTGCCAAAAAAGATACAGTAAGCCAAACAAAAAGCTCAGTTAAACTTGCATCATAATCATTTCATATTTGAGAAAAGAACACAAATTGTGCAGTATATGCCTCATGATTTTGATTTCATCAGTGCACACACACACACACACATGTCCAGATCACTGCATAATTCAAAAGGCATCATTGCATTCACATAGTCAGACTCTTTTGCCCAAAAGAAGCATATCACCTTCCACAGATCAAGAATAAAAGATGCACGACGCAAAAAAAAAGTGAATTTAACATATAGAGCACCACATACAAGCATTTGAAGAGAACCATCTTTGGCAATCTGTGGTCCAGGTATGCATCTTATAATGGTCTCAAAAAGTGGTCCAAGATCCTCAGCCAGATTTTCAGGAGCAAGTCCTGCCTGTCCTTTGAGACCACTCGCGTATATAACTTGGAAATCACACTGCCATGAAGAGCAAAAATTACTAAAAGTTAGTAATCCATGGCATCATTTTTTTCTCCAGGCAAGACTTCATGAACTGTATTTCAATAAAAACAGGAACTCGAAGCCTGACATGGGGTTCAGCACATGAGAATATGATTATGATAAAATTACAATTTGATTTTTATGATAGACTATAGATTTTATAGCTGTCCAGCCAATCATATATATAGCACCTATTCACGCAAGAGACCAATGACGATCGCCAACATAAATTTAAGATACATTGACTCGTTAAAGATTTGCAGCACAGATACCTGTTCATCTGTTGCATTCAGCTCAATAAACAATTCAAAAGTCGAATTTATGACATAATCTGGACGAGCAGAGGGCCTGTCAATTTTATTGATAACAACAACAACTGAAAGTCCAAATTCAAGGGCCTTCTTCAGAACAAATCTCGTCTGCGGCATTGGACCTTCAACAGAATCTACCTGCAAACGCAGCCAAATCCAACTTCAGCAATGAGGTGTTGTCAATGTGCAAAACAATGGAAACAAAAATGAAACATGACATAATTGCTTTATCATACTACCCAGTTCCTTCAAGTCACATAGAGAGTAATGTATCAATTGAAGGCAACTGGATAAGATTGACATAAGTAGACCAACAGTTTTACTTTTATATGAAGTCGAAAGGATGTAAAGGAAATAACAAAGTACCACTAAGAGAACTCCTTCCACCATGTTGAGAATACGCTCCACTTCACCTCCAAAGTCCGAATGTCCTGGAGTATCAATGATATTAATCTTCGAATCCTTATATGTAATAGATGTGTTCTTGCTAAGTATGGTTATTCCCCTTTCACGCTCTAGATCATTAGAATCCATTATTCTCTCCTGCATAACTTGGTTATCCCGAAAAACCTGCACAAACACAATGGAAAGAACATTCCTCAATTCCACGTTCACAAATAAACTGCGCAGTATTCAGTAGCCTTTATACTCAGAGTCTCTCATACATAACTAGATCCTAAATATCATGAAATCAGCACCATTACACCGTATATTATCCCAATAATATGTACCTTGGATTGCCTCAACATAGCATCCACTAGAGTGGTCTTCCCATGATCTACATGTGCAACAATTGCTATGTTTCGTATGTCGTCTCTCCTTACCAATTGGGGTTTCTTCTCTGATACAAACATATAGCAAACATTCAGCAACCAAGTATACAATATACTCTCTCAAAACTAAGCTACAAACATTCCCATTAACATTAATCAATATCAAACATATTTTGAAGAAGATGAGAAATGAGTATGGCAAAACCAACCAATGGTCTAAAGCATAATCTCACACGAGCATTACATCAAACACCACGCATACATACGTAATTAGCATAACTAAGCTAGAAACAGAAAAGGAAAACGAAGCAAGTGATCATAAGCACAAGTTCTACAGTACCCGTGGCAGCTTCCGTCGCTTGAGAAACAGAACACTTCACTGAATTCCGGCGAGAAACGCTTAAACTCTTCGATTCCGTCTTAATAGATAAAGGGCCGCCGTGAAATTGTCTTTTCAGCCAAGAACGGCCATTAATAGAGCTCCTCTTAACAGACTCGAAATTTCTAGACAACGAGCGAAGAGCTTTAGGCGTGAGGTTCGAAGTGGGGTGCGCGCCAATAGCCATATCCATTTCTCTACAAACTCTCTCTCTCTCTCTCTCTCTAACTGGTATGGAGCTAAGAGATAGGAAGAGAGAGATGGAGAATAGAGGATTGAGCTATGGTGTTGAGATGAAGTGAGATGAGAGGCTGTTATAATGTTTCAGTCTCGCAATTTCACAAACACTTCGTCATCAACAATGAAGAATAGCGGCTGCTGTTTCTTTGTTTTTATTTTCTATTTTTTAATATTTATATTTTGTGTTGTTTTATGATCTAACCTTAATTTTTATGGACAAAACTTATTATTCATTTTTTTCCTAATGATTTGATAATAAACTAAACCACTCATTATTCCTGAGATATTAATTATTTTTATTATTATTTAATCCTAACTAGAATCCAGCCCAATCTCATTGTTTTTGGGCTTTATGGCGATTTACCGGCCTCGATTGGGCCAATAATGAAAGCTAATCCACAATAATTAGTGGGCTTTAATGTATTGACTTCATTTTATACAACAAATCTATATCTATATATATATAAAAACAAAATGATTTTGACGGTTATTTTTTTCCGGCAAAAGTTAAAATACAGTTTCAAACCTCAATTTGCGGACATTAATTCTTCTCCCGTAATTTATTATCGTGTTGTTCAATTCGTGCATCCAATAGTTGATACACGCACGTCCTCAATGGTTTAAGTGCGGTTTAATCGCTTACAGTTTCAGCCCACCACCCAATTTTTACGGCAGTTTCGATCCACCTTTCAAATTTTCTTTCTTTATATTCAAGCAAAACATTATACATATGAAAATGGTGAAATCGCATCAGTAAAGCATTTCTTTAGAATATTTATATTAGCAGTTCCAATGCCAAATGTTTGACCAACATATTCTTGCTCCAAGTAACAAATTTTGTGAAATCTTATCTTCTCTTCTCCCTATTAATCTATCTTTCTCTGTCGTCGTACAACTGATATCAAGCCGAGAACCGTCGACGAGAAAGAAAACCCCATGAAGGATGCCTTTTGAAATGATTATGTTGTGTAAGTCATAACAATTCTTTAACTTATTTATTAATTTTTCTTGGGTCACTAAGAAACAGGTTGCTTTCTCTCTTGCAATGGTGCAGATTTTTCACAGTTCGGGTATCGATATACGAGTATAAGAAGTTAGAGAGTAGAACAGAGCATCATAGGAGAGTAGCTTAGTGTGGGAAAGAACGACTTGTGTGTGTGAAAGTTGGATTTTTGGTGGTTTCATGTTCTGAGTAGCACGTTTTTTTTATGTTGTAAAGGTTTTTTCATAAAAAATATTTTTATGACTGATGATTCTTATATTTTTTTTCAGTCTGTTACTTTTAGATGGCTCATACTTGAAACAAGAATTGGAGAATAAGCCAGAATGGATAAAATTTATACTTATTCATCTCAACTCTGATATAGTGATTCCTCCAGTTTTGAAAAGGCTGGAAACTGGATATTTTCACATTTTTGTAGCTGAATAAGGTGAAAATCATGTTCTTTCAATTGTTTGGATCGGATAATGGGACAAAATTCTACTACTTTTTCTTGCCAATGTATTGAAGCTGCATGCATTTTTGTTTAATTTAAAAATTATTTCATGATATTATTTTCATCTGTTCCTGCTGCCCATGAATGTGATGCTTTTTTTTAAAACTCTTTAGTTCAGATGACTGCTATGTTTTTAATATTTTGGAAATCATCAACATTTACACATATTGCTGTATAATGTTTGTTTGTTTGAAGCTTCAGCTCACGATATTACATCTTGGTTGAGGCTTCAAATTGATCAGTCGCGAGCTAATCATTTTTTTGGAATCATAGCTGATGTAGTGTTATTTTATTTGAAACCTCCATGATTATCCCTCAATATGTTGATTATGTTGTAAAGGTATTGTTGTTTATAGGTATATCATGGAGCTGATTATGATTTGAATAGTACTAGCATTTTGTTAATTATTTGTACCAATTTGCGTAAAGAGAATTTATTGAAGTTCAAAGTTCTCTATTTAACTGTACCATATTATTATGTCGTGTTTTGAAAAGTAGACTTAGTGCCAATACATCAATAGTTAAAAGTTAAAAGTTATTTTTCCGTGCATCGCACGGGGCACAATACTAGTAAAAATAAAAAAAATACACATGATTATTAGTCTCTTGGGCCAAAATTTCTGAAATTAATGATGCATGAAAAATATAGAGAGTGTAAAATGTTTTTCTTTAGTACACGACACACTCACAGTCACGCAACCGAGGTGACTCGAACCTCCAACCTCTTCCTTGAAGGGAAATGTCTTACCAACTAAGCTGCAATTTGTCATTTTATATAAATTGTTCTGGGGTCAAGCAAACTTAATTATAAAGAATTGAATATATATAAAATACAAGTCTGCATGTGAAATTAAAAAAAAAAACAAAAAAAAAACTCTAAAATAGCAAATAATCGTTGAGTATTGACTAAAAAAATATCCAATTTTAGCACCTCTATCCAAAAATGGTTTCACAACATTTTGTAACTAATCCATTAGGAGAAAATTTAGAAGAAGGAAGTCATGAAATGCTAAAAGGAAAATATGGAAATTTAATTATATTTATTGCACTTGAGTGTACCACTTCATGTTGTGTAGTTTTAGTAGCAAAATTATTCGGCTGATGTTTAAAAAATTATGACTCTTTGCTTATAGATAATATAGAAATGTCATACGAGTGTGATAGAAATATATAAACGCAATAAAGAGCAGGGACATAGCCAGGAATTATATTTAGGGGGGCGAATTTTTCAGAAATTTAAATGATTAAAAGTCGATAAAAGTTTAGCATAATATAGACCGATTCTATGCATAAACATTTAAAACAAAATATAAAGACAAATGACCTTATAATAACTAATATAGACAATATATTAGCAAAGTATCCAAGACATAGTAGTAAAATACCATTTCAATCAACTTTGCAAAAATAAAAGAGAACGTATTATTGTCTCGTATTAAAAATATAAAATAACTAAATATATATAAAGAAAATTATCACTAATCCTATTAAGTGGGATCATTTAAATTGTACTTCTTGATTCTTCATATCACCAAATTCATCAATTATTATATCAAATTTTACGACAATTTCTTTTACGAAGTACACAACTACCGAGATAGCCAAATTTTGAGCTAAAGTAATAAGCCTAATATAATGGGACCTAAAATTGATACTAATAATTGTTAATATCAATTAGAGTGTATATATATATATATATATATATGTGTGTGTGTGTGTGTATATATTTATACTATAAATATAAAATACATATATATAGATAACAAATTTAAAAAATTTGAGGGGGCGGTCGCCACCACCTGCCACCCCTAGCTCCGTCCCTAAATTAAAGAGAAAAGGAAAATTCCATCACTTGATCTAAAGTGAAAAAAATGTGTTTGAATAATTTTCTATTGAACTAAATTAAATAAAATCTTTGTGCATGCATCACTCCAATTTGAATAGATTTTCTTTCACTATTCGCATCATTTTCATTAACCTTGTTCCAATAAAATAGCGAACACCTGTATCAAAAAAAAATTGTCTTCCTAAACAAAATTATAAAATAAAAAAAATCAAAGTGGACACATGTCACACTCCACCTTCACACAGTCACACTACACATCACACCTCCATTACATCAACAAAAAATATATTTACATTAAATTAATATAAAATCTAATACTACATATACTATTAATTATATTTGTTTTATAGTTGAACAATTAAATATTCAGTTCGACACATTTTATTCTACCAATATATGATTGCTACGTGTTCATAATATTTTCAAAATTATCAATAATTAAATTTTTCATAATAAAAAATAATTAATTTAAAAATAATGTATACACGTGATAATTATACATTAGTGTAATATGAGATGTTACTTAAAATTGCAATAGAGAATATGAATAGGTTAGAAACAATGAATTGCTAACATTAATTTTAGTCACGAAATTTTGTAGATAAGAGCACGAGATTATTGGTTGATTTTTCTCGAGTTGTGATTTAATTGGTTGATTTGAATAACGAGTCATTTGGTTTTTCGTACAACCATAACTCTCTGATTTTTCTTAAAATCAAATACGCGAAACGGGCAAAAAATTAATATTGCATTATGTACTTGATAATAATGTTCAATTTATGAGACGTGGGCATCCAGCAACCTCGCCCACCGTACACGTGTCGGAGATCGGATGGAGAGAGCTTGCGGGACCCACAGGAGGGGACCTCAGCCAATAGGGAGCGGCCAAGTTTACGGATTTAAAACTCTGATTTGTCAATAAAATGCGCCGCGTGTACAGAGTGCGACTAATCCACCACTAATCACCTAATCCGGTGGGACCCGCCAAAAACAGACCGACAATCCAAAAGACAAAGTTGAATGTGATTTTTTTTGCAGTTAAGCCCCTGTGCTTGTTGCCTTATCCACATTTGGGTCCTTTTACTTTGTGTATTTTGTTTACCATTCTCTTTTACTTGTTTTTTTTTCACTCTCCTTTGTGTGATCTTTAATATTTCATTGTCTTTCAAACATTTGAATTATTTTTGTCACATTAAAGTTCAAGTTCCATTAGATTCAATGCGTTGAACTTCTTTCATTATGTATTTCAAGGGTTGTTCGAAACTAGCAGACTCGTACACTCGATCTACTATGTTAATTTTACTTATGAGATGAAATGATAAACTTGCTCAATAATAAAAGTATATTAAAGACGGCGAAACGCAACTCAGTTGGTAAGACATTTTTCCTCCAATCAAGAGGTCGGGGTTCAAGTCATCTCGATCGGGTGCATATGTGCGAGTGTGTTGTGTTTGCCTGATAAAAAAAATTATATTGGAAATAAGTGTTAAGAGCAATAGAAAAAGATATTCACACTTCCCTATAGTTTATGTATTAACAACTTTCCCATAATAGTAATTTGTTTACTATTAATTGATCATCTTTACACCTACTTGAGATATATTGGTTAAAGTTGTAATATTAGTCCAACTTTTAACCAATAATGATATAAAGTTTCACATTCAAAACTACTATTTAATCACCCTACAAAAGTTGAGGGGTTTTAGTGGTGATGAATAAACAAAAAATAGAGGGACCAAATAGCAAAAGTAAGCAAAATAAAACTTCAAGAAAGAACCAACACTTCCATAATTACGCTACAAATTAATCATTTGCCACCACCATATCCAAAGTATCGAGCAAAGAGCAAATCAATTCCAAAAACGTATTTTTCTTTTTTGCATGCATATGCATGTGTGGCTCAAATGCTCCACTCTCTTTAATTTCTTGCATAAAAAATAAAAATAAAAAAACATGAAAAACGACTCCATTAATACACACCCTTTTCTCCTTCCACCACAAACACACACTAGTGAAATAAATTAACAATCAACCCACAAAAAAAAAAAAAGAGAGCCAAAAAAAAAAGATCATCAAATGAATGATCAAAGAGCCCTAACCCTAGCAACCACCACCTCATTCCAAGACGATCAAGATGGCGGCGGCGGAGATTCTCCGGCGATGAGGGACATCCACGCGCTGACCCCTCCGCGGGCCCCGAGGGCGCCGTGGGAGACCGGCAGCCATCGGTCGTCGTCCCTCTCGGTGACGTCATCGGCCGCCATGGAGGGAGGCGAGAACTTCACCACCATGAGTAGGGAGTTCAGCGCTCTGGTCCTGGCCGGGTCCGCCGTGGGAGGGCCCGATCAGGATCCGGGCTTGGCCCGAATAAGGGAGGATGAGAATGTTCATGAGGAGACGAACCCCTTGGCGATCGTGCCGGACAGTAGTGGCCCGATGGGCCCCGCGCAGTCGCCGAGGGTCGGCGGAAGAGTGGCGGCCGCCGGAGGACACAACGGCGGCGAGATGTCGGTGCATAGGGTGAAGAAGGAGGAGGTGGAGTCGAAGATTCATGCTTGGCAAAATGCTAAGGTAGCGAAGATTAACAACCGGTTTAAGAGAGAAGACGCCATTATTAATGGATGGGAAGGTGAGCAAGTGCAGAAGGCTTCTTCATGGATGAAGAAAGTTGAGGTAATTTTTTTTAATTACTTTATTATTTTAGGAAATTAAGTAATTTAATTTATGCATGGAGTAAGTTTTGTTTTCACGAGAGTGGTTTTAGTTATGAACTTATGATAATTGTTCAAAGGTTTTCTTGGATCTTAAAAAAAAAAAAAATTGAAATAGTTAGTTAGATTGATTATTGAGACATCGTACTAGGTGTAGATTTTTTTTTCTACTAATTAATGACGACTCTTACAAGTGTGTGTATTTACTAATTAAGTAAAAAAAATTAAGAGTTACGTTCAAATGATTTTCCTGTTCTAGCCACAGATTAACTAAAAGTAATTATAACTTTCTTCTCCCTTCTTTTTTTCTCTAGAGCAGAGTCAAAAAGTATGCTACATCATTGCTTTCTTGTAAAAGGGAGAAGAAATTGATCATGTTTCACTATATTTACAAAAGATATTTATATTTTATCCAGTTTAACTCAACTTTTAATTAATAGTCCTCTAATCCAAATAATATGCTTTTATTCAACTTTTGATCAACAAAAATTTCTTGTGAACTAATGTTATAAAGTGTGGAAATTTGCAGAGGAAGCTGGAGGAGAAAAGAGCAAAAGCCCAAGAAAAAATGCAGAATGAAATAGCAAAAGCACACAGAAAAGCAGAGGAGAGAAGGGCTTCTGCTGAGGCCAAAAGGGGCACAAAAGTGGCCAGAATTCTTGAAATAGCTAACTTGATGAGGGCCGTTGGCCGGCCTCCGGTCAAGCGTTCGTTCTTTTAAAATCGAGATATAAATGTAATATGTAAATATAGTTTGCAGTATAGATGAATCATGAATGAAGTTTGATGACATTTGTGATTGTGTTGAAGAGGAAACCCCTCAGTTTTGAACCTTAAAAGGGGTGTCCTAATTATTTGTGTTATGTTGCAAGAATTGCTAGAAATGGAGGTAATAGTGTGTGAGTGTGAAGGTTTGTGGTTTATGGGAAAAAAAAATTGGCCTTTTTTTCTTCTTGTTTTTGTTGGAAGAAAATGACAGCTGAACTTGCTTTGTTTAGATGACTTGTGTTTAATAAAAGTAAATTGTGTATTATAATCACGCAATTTATGCATTCGGCTTTAGTGCTTTAAATATTATATTTATGATGTGATTTTTTCCTAACATCTTTAAATTATAGACAAAAACTTAGGTGAGGTCAGCCATATAGTGTGGTCGGGTCAAAGTGTCAATCTTTATACAGAAAATTGCTAATCTATACGAATAAAAGTGCCAATCTTTAACATAATTATTTTACGAATAAAATGCCAATTTTTAAAAGTGTCAATCTTTATACAGAAAAGTGCTAATCTACACGAATAAAAGTGCCAGTGTTTTAGCCGTCTGCACGATGCCTCTGGCTGACCCAAGTGTGTCCCTAAAATATATACTAACGCAATAGCACGCCATAATTACCATTATTTTAATTTTAATTTTCATTTAATAGTAAATTTGAAAATATATGTACATACTAATATTTGGGATAGTAAAGATAAATAATAGCCACATAGATAAAAAATAAATAAAAAATAGCCACTTAGATAAAAAAAAAAGATAAAAAATAGTCACTAATGAATTTCGTGAATTACATGTTTTTTTCCACTAATTCACGAAATTGAGTTCGTTCGTGAATTCAGACATTTTTTGAGTGAATTCACGAATTTAGGTGAAATTTCATGAATTCAAGCATTTTTTTGATTGAATTCACAAATTTGGATAAATTCGTAAATTCAGACATTTGTTGTGAGTAATTTACGAATTGAGTTTGTAAAATTCGTGAATTGCCTTATATTTTTAGAGCAATTCACGAATTAGGCAATAGGCGGAAGTATTATGGTAAGAGTGACTATTTTTTATCTTTTTTTATCCAAGTAGCTATTATTTATCTTTAATATCTCAAAATGGCTATTTTTGTCTATTTCCCCCTAATATTTTATATTTTCCGGATAATAAACTGTAATTTGGAAATTATGTTCTATAATAGGTCCAATATTTATTTATTTTTTGAGATAGTGATAGGCCCAATATTGATGCACAAACAAGCCTACTATTCTCATACTATTTACGAATATAAAAATAAAAATCAATTTGGAAGAAATAGACCCAAAATTCTCAACAATGATACATTTGGGCCTTTTATGGTCCATCAAGGCCCAAAAGAATTTGAAATAAAAATACTTATTTCTGATTATTATTGGACTAATGAAGATTGCTAATCACATTTTCTATATCATACTAGCAAATAGATTCATTTTACATTTCACTTATATTAATATTACTAATATTTAATACTTTGGTAACTAGGCCTGCTTACATGTATCAACATCCACCAATCACAATCTCACACCAAACCCATTGCCTCAACCTTAAATAACAAGATGTGAATATAGAGTACGTCTCTCTCTCTCTCTCTCTCTAAATATGTTCAATTCCCTGTCCTCGAGGGCATGCTAGCTCATTTGGTCCCTTTCTGAGATTTGGATCATAGACTCATAATTGAATAAACACCTATGTGGATTCATATAAATACATACATATAATATTGGGTTTTATTAAATGATGATTATTCCGTTTCAAAAAAATAAATAAATAAAAAACTGATAATAATTGAAACTATATATACACAATAAATGGTCATTTCATATGAATAGACTATTATCTAACAAGCTTTATGATCTATCTATTTATGGAGCTTTTCATTTCTAGTCACTGTTAGTCCATTTCTGGTAATTGATAACATACATAGCATAATATCACGAATTATTATTTTTTCTCCCTGAAATTCGATAATCTTTATAGCCAAAAGTCACGAATTCGTGAAATACAAATCAATCTCGATCATCGGATCAAAAGACGGAGCTATATCACAGACCGAATCGAACTCTATACATGGACATATAGGACAGAATGTTAAAATAGCAGTAAGAAGATGATAGAATTTTCCAGTCATTAATTAAATGTGATGTTTGAACATATAAATGAAAGATCACAATATATTTTTCTCAGAAAAAAATGAAGGGTGATGAGAAGAACACATGTGGGTCCTGAACTCTAATTGAATCGAATCATTCGGCACTCTCTCTAATGTTTCAGAGCATTGTGCGTGTGTGTGTGTGTTTCATTTTACGAGCATAAACCTGCCCACACCAGCAACTAGGTCACCCGATAGTCGGAGCTTTGCTATTCTATTATTTTATTCTATGGTAAGCTTCACTGGATTTTGTTTTCATTGATTATTGGGGGGCCAATGAAACTGACTACTCTCCTCGGCCAATTCTGGTTTTGTCTTAAGGCGTTTGAGCAATCTATCATCTGATCTCTCCCCACTAGAAATCAAACACGTAGCCCGTTTTCTTCTCTTATGAGGGCAATTGGAGCCTTATGGATGTCGATGCTACACAATTAAATAGTTATGAGTATACACTCTTTGCACAAATAAAATATACATTTTTGTGAAGTGTGTGTTTGCATAAAGTGGATAATGAATAATACAGTTCATGAGTTTCACAAAGTACTAACATCAACACAACTAGTAACTGAAAGCACAGAAAGTTTCACATTCTTGCTCTTCCCAATTTCAAAAGAGAATGTCTGTAATTTTAGAGCAATATCCCTCACTTGATGACTATTATTTATTTATTTTTTTGGAATTATTTACTTGTTTTAACATATACTATAAAACTGGCAATTACTACAACTTGCAATCCCATAATAAATGTGTAGCTATCTCTACAAATAGGATAGGAATTATCTTTGGCAAGTCATTATTGCAAAATGTGTCATGATTGAAAGCAAGAAACAGTACATCTCTTAATCATAGATGCTCTCACTAAACAAATATTGTTTAAATATGAAATCAAAAGGCATTATATTAAGATAAGCATGCCACTCAACAAGGATTAGCATATTTTTAAAAAAAAAATTATAAAGAAAACTAACATTAGTGGGTGGTTCTTCCACTTGGGGATTCCTAGGTTGAATATCTTTCATCCTAAGCTAAATTATATATATACTTGTACCAATTCCCAGAAATCTTGGATCAAGAAATAGGGTGGAATGATTAAAAAAAACACACTGCTAAAAGAGCTTGTCTATGCCTTTAAAGGGAGGAATCTGAGAACAGAGGAAGCAAAAAGAATCCATATATCTATTCTTCATATTTAGCAAAACTTTCTCAAAGTGTGTGCATGACCAGGCCCGACTTCACCGACCTAAATTACTTCAGCAAAATTTTGGATTTTATTAATGCACACAGTACAAACACACTCAAAATCACCACTTCTATCAACTGTTATTTGTTATTCTTGAATCTGTATAACCTTTCCTACATATATCAAGATCAAACAACAATAAAAGATCACTTTTTTTTCTTTTACAAGCCTTAAAATAGCACTAAAAACATACTAGTAATCATCATTTGCAGTGAAGAAATTCGACTATTTGACTATTCGACCACCCATATTTATAGCTCATGTTTCATATACGTGGCATAAGTGATTTGTAATTGTATATATAGAAAACAATCAATTCCTTATTGAAAATGGGCCATCAAATTTAGCTACAGGACAGAAAGCAGTTTATATATAGCAGCAGCCCCTGCAGCAGCCACCTATCTTGTTACTAATAAATTTGAGTTGCATACGCATCTCTCTGTCTCCTAATTATTATTTCATCATCATCATCATCATCATCATCATCATAGCCTTATTCCCAATTCCTCACCACCTTCTTCTATCATCACTCTCTTCTGCTTCACTTAAACTTTATATAAACTTCCTCTTTCACAAAATCCCCTTTCATTTAGCATTTCCTTATGCTTCACTCCAATTTCATAAGTTCTTGCAGTGTATGATGTTTTTTTGAGGCAATTTTAATTGCAAGGCTCTTTTTTAATAGAGAGTTAAGTGCATTTTGCTGAACTTTTTGGGGTTTTCCTCAGTTTCATTCACTTCTACTTCATATTTTACTCTCCTAATAGGTTTCACTAAATTAACACTTCTTTCAGTAACAAAAAATAGCAAACAGGAAAAAATTGCGAAATTGAGGCGTTAAATCGAGAAGAAGGTCGAGAAAATGAGGAAGGTACCTTCTTTAAGAGCAGGATTAGCAACGGCGGTGGCGGAATTCAATTCTCATTTAACCCCGCCGCCACCTTTCGCCGACTCCGAAGCGGCGGCGGCTCCTCAATCGCCGCCGGCGAGCTGCGACGCCAAGAGGTGCCCCTGGTGGCCGTACTCCAGCTCGAAGGATTTCAAGGCGAACACGGCCTTAATCATCGTCGTCCTCTTCTGCGCGCTGATCTGCGCCCTAGCGTTCAACGCCGCCATTCGATACATGGTGCGCCAGCATTGCAACCGGAGGCGCCGCGGAGACGCCGAGAACCAGAAGCCGGAGCTCGGAGCCACCGCCGCGGAGGAGGCGGTCGAGATTCCTGCCCTGATTTACGCGGAGGGGATGCTGCTGGCCGGGGCGGAGACGGAGTGCATAATCTGCCTCTCGGATTTCGCCGTGGGAGAGAAAATCAGAGTTTTGGATAAATGCAACCATGGCTTCCACCTCCATTGCATCCAGAAATGGCTGATCTCGCACTCTTCTTGCCCTACTTGCAGAACCAATTGCAAAACGGCGCCGTCCACCTCTTCGCTTCCATGAAAATCACTCCCTTTCTCTCTCTCTCTTTCTGCCATTCTGCTAATCGAGGTCACTCGCATGAAACGTTCGATCGAATTGCAGTTTCAAATTTACAGTTTTTGGTATGAAGATGCTCCCTCCTTTTTTTTGTTTGTTTTTTTTTTTCCTTGTAGTTTAATGGATTTTTTTTTTTTTTTTGTAGTTTTATGAATTTTGTTTTCCGCACTTTGTGCATTTAATTAATTATCCCTTAATCAATATATATGTGCTACATTAATACAGTTTATTTTTTTGAGCAAATTAATTTATAGAATTTTGCTTATGCTTTGCTGCTCGGATTGAATTTGATACTATGCTTTATTTTCATAATAATCGTTGTGTACTCGGGTTATTTCTCTTTGTTAATTTGCAAGAAATTTTGATTAGGGAGTTGATTCCGGCTGTGCCCTTAGGTTGAAAAAGCTCAATCGAAATTTAATTTTCTGCTACTGATTTAATATGTTTATTCTAGCAAGCACAAAAATCTTCACAATTCAGATAATTTTCGAAATTTATATAGTACAAAATAAAATCATTTAGTGTTAGTGCTATTTTCATATGGGCCTTCTGTAATATTGTGGATGGATTGGGCTTTACTCTTTGCTCAGCCCAATATATGCCCAACAAGAAAACAAATACCCGCAATTGGGTAATTCTATCCACAACCCTCAATTTACTCCTCACAACCCCCATTTTAAAAAGAAATAAAAATAATATCAATTTTACTATTTACACCTCGGCCCCCATTTTTTTTTTGAGAGTGGTGTGGTATGTTTATTTTTTTTAGGGTTGGGGATTAAGTAGACCCCGACCTACCTGTATATAACTTAAAGAATGATAGTACTAAAATGAGTACTGTCATCAATATAAACGGAAAAAACGAAATAACCTGAGAATGATCAATAAGAGATCTAACTCTCTAAAAAAAATGGAATGACCTAAAAGTGACAATCTTAGAGTTTCAAAATCTGAAACACTTAAGAAATGAATAAAAATAAAAATTAAATAGGACGCTTATAAAAAAAAGAGGATTATCATTTTTTTTAAAATCACAAGCAATTATGTCATTTATTTACAAGAGTCAATAGTAAACAAGCTCTTTTATTCACCATGAAATTTATTTCCAACTCTAAATAAATATAAATAAATTTATAAATAAAAAACATTCTCAAACCTAGGGCCGTCAATTTGTGCGTGTCGTGTCATTATCGTGTCGATACAATAACGACACGACACGATAAGCCCAAACACGAACACGATCTGTTAAGCATATGTTTGACACGAACACGACACGAATACAACACGAACACGATATTGACACGATTTAATTCGTGTCGACACGACTCGATATTGATACGATAACAATAAAAAAAACTTAATTGTTCATAATAACAACAAATCTGTAGAATAAGTCTTCACACAACAAAAATCAGTTTCAAGTCTTAAATTAATCTTCAACAATCCAACAAAACATTTAAATTTGAATAAAATAATATATTAATAAATAAATAAAAAATAATATATTTATATTAACGTGTTACATGAACACGACACGACACGACACGACACGAAATTTCAGGTCACTATCGTGTCAACACGATAACGACACGAATACAATAAACCTAAAACACAAACCCATTAATATCGTGCGTGTTCGTATCGTGTCATCGTGTCGTGTTGAAAATTGACAGCCTGCTCAAACCACTGTGTTTATTGGTCTTGGTCTTGTTTTTTGTTTTGTTTTGTTTTTTTTGTTTTTCCCCTCTCCACAGTCGTAGTCGTACTCAAACCGATATCCAACTCACAAGTCACAAATATCCACACACACACATACACATATATAGATATATCCATACGTATATGCAATTCAGTGATTGCAATTGACTGACTTTGCATTCATTTGAGAAACATGGCGTTGGGAGATAATATGGAGGAAGTTGAGATAATCAAGCCGCACAACGATAAACGCGACTACCGAAGGATCGTTCTGCAAAACAATCTCCAAGTTCTCCTCATCAGCGATGCCGAAACTGATAAAGTATGTAAAAAAATTCCATCTTTTTCGCCTTTTTTGGAGATTTTGATTGATTAGGTGTAGACTTTTTAGTAATTTGTTTGAATTTTGTTTTTTTGGATTGGATTTGCTTTTTATTACAGTGTGCCGCTTCTATGGATGTTCGTGTCGGTGCTTTCAGTGATCCTGAGGGACTCGAAGGCCTCGCGCATTTTCTTGGTTAGGAAGTTTTCTGTGAAAATTTTCTGACTTTGATGACTTTGAGCTACTTGAGGATTTAAATATGCCGAAGTTTCAGTGTTCTGGGTTATTTTTTTGGAATGCCAATTGATTTTGATTCTCTTATTGGTCATTAGTGTGTTAAAAAATTTCTGCACATCTAATGAATTGGATGGATACTAATTTTGGAGAGATTTTAGCATGTAAAGTTAAGCAACAAAGCTTCAAATTCTCCCAGAGATCGAATGTTCAAGATCTAAAATGTTCATTTGATAGCATCAAGTTTGGAAATAGTTGGGTTTTCAGAAGGTTGAGTGTTTAAAATGTATTTGGTGCTTCCTTTTTGATTACTTACTTTAAAATGTTCATTTGATCGCATCAAGTTTGGAAAAAGTTGGGTTTCAAAAGGTTACCACCTCAAAATGTATTTGTGCTTCCTATTTGAAGCAAGATTGAATTATGTAATGTTTTTAACCACAGATTTTTTTTGAGTGATTTATGTTAAGTTTAAGTGATGAATCTATAGTCAATGGTTCTGATCTCATGATCTGCCATGCAGAAAATGTTTATGCTTCTAACTTTCTGTAACATAATACTATACAGAGCATATCTTTTTTTTGCTTCCTATCTGATTCCTTGCTTCATTTTGTCATCTATTGTCATGAAACTGCACTTGATATCTTCCATGTAAAGTTTGTAAGACTTAGATCTAACTGCAATGTGACTCTATTACAGAACATATGCTTTTCTATGCTAGCGAAAAGTATCCAAAGGAGGACAGTTACTCAAAGTACATCAGCGAGGTACTTTTTCACGTAGCTTGACTAAACATGTTTTTTGTGGGACTAGACCATTATTGTAGTTCTGAAATTCTCTCTTTGTTTACATAATTATTCTTTCATTTGGTAATTCATGTTCTATGTTATAGTATCATGCATTGTCAGATGTGCGGCTAGATGAAATGTAACATATCTTTAACAAAATTTATGTTTTCAGCACGGGGGCAGCACAAATGCTTTCACATCATCCGAACACACCAACTACTACTTTGATGTAAACCCTGACTCCTTTGAGGAGGCCCTGGACAGGTAGAATTGATTCACGAATTCAGGATTCAGAATACTACTAATAATAACTACCTAGTAATAATTTAATTAAATAAAAGTGATAACTAACTAAACAAATGGCTCTAATACAAATATATGGGCTGCCTTAGAAAAGAATGTTTATCCTGGATCCATGGCCTAATGATGTTGTTAATTATTCAGATTTGCTCAGTTTTTCATAAAACCACTAATGTCGGCTGATGCGACTACAAGGGAAATAAAAGCAGTTGATTCTGGTCAGCATTTTATCTTGCAGTTTGTGCATTTTGATGTTTTTTAATTGACCTCTGTTTCCCCTTTTCCCTTGTATTCCAGAGAATCAGAAAAATTTGCTATCTGATCTTTGGCGAATGAATCAGGTACTTCTATATTTGCCATCAAGTCCTTATAGTTTTTCAAAATTTAATATTTTTTTAATATTTTTTGCTTTATTATTATTTTACCTATTTAATTTTTTTCTTAACAATACAGCTTCAGAAACATCTAAGTGTGAAGGACCACCCGTACCACAAGTTCAGTACAGGTTGGCAGTATTTTTATTTTTATTTTTTATTTTTTTTATCAAGCAAACACAACACACTCACACACACACGCACCCGAGGTGACTCGAACCCCCGACCCCTTGGTTGGAGGGGAAGCGTTTTACCAACTGAGCTGCGCTTCCATCTTTGATGCACCCTCTCATTTTCTACCACTTTTTTGTTATGCACCTGCAGGAAATTGGGAGACTTTGGAAGTCCGACCAAAAGAAAGAGGATTGGATACAAGACAAGAGCTTCTAAAGTTTTATAATGAAAATTATTCAGCCAACCTCATGCATCTTGTGATATATACTAAATGTAATGTGTTTGTAACTATTACCTGGTTTGTATGGTCTTGGCATGTTAAAAAAAATTGTACTTATCTAGTTGGATTGGTGTAGATGACCTCGATAAAGCTGAAAGCCTCATCCGGAGCTATTTTGAGGATATCCGAAATACAAATAGAAACTCTATCAACTTTCCTGGCCAGCCTTGTGATTCAGAAAACCTTCAGGTATTGATTGAAGCATCTTTAGTCTTGAAACTTAACCTACCAAGTGCCAAGACTTTCTTTTTTCTTTTATATCGTGATCAATATGAATGATTCTATTTTGTTTATATGCAATGACTAATTCCTGGAGCTTTGTTTGGTTGAGTGTAGAGTAATCCTTCTACTTGGTAAGAAAAGAGATGAGTTTTTCTCTGTCTTTTCCACAGATTCTTGTAAAAGCTGTCCCAATCAAGCAAGGTCACAAGTTGAAGTTTGTGTGGCCAGTAACACCAGGAATTCGTCATTACAAGGAAGGTCCAAGCAGGTATCTGGGCCATTTAATTGGTCATGAAGGAGAAGGATCTTTGTTTTACATCTTGAAAAAGCTGGGTGGGTGTTGAGTCTCCTTTCCATATCTTCATTCTCCCTCCTGATTTGCTTGTAGAAAAATTGGCAGCAGATATGTGTGCTTACTTGTAATCTCCAAGGAGACAATGTTAAGAGGGAATTGTTACTGAACTAAAATTAATGTCAAAGGCTACATTGATTAGTTCATTCAAACACTTGCAGGTTGGGCTACAAGTTTATCTGCTGGTGAATCAGATGGGACTTATGAGTATTCTTTCTTTAAAGTCACTATTGATCTGACAGATGCTGGCCAAGGTAAGTTAAACTTCTTCCGCCTTTTATTTCAGTTCATGAGGATTTCTAATTGATTCCTACAAGCATTCTTTTGGAAGGTCACCATTAATTTTATTTTTTTTCATATCATTCTTAAACCATATGCTTTTTGGGTTTTATGATAATGACAGAGCATTTTGAGGATATTGCGGCACTATTATTTAAATACATTCATCTTCTCCAACGATCTGGTCCCTGTCAATGGATTTTTGATGAGGTATAATTGATAAGTTTATTACTGATAATTGATCAGATTATTACTGCTTGAAAATAAATTTTATAAAAACTCCCACCCAGAAATTTGACTTCTTTCATCTGTGTTTATTAATGAAGCTTGCAGCCATTTGCGAGACTT
The DNA here is from genome assembly GCA_001642375.2 of Mentha longifolia. Classification (NCBI taxonomy): domain Eukaryota; kingdom Viridiplantae; phylum Streptophyta; class Magnoliopsida; order Lamiales; family Lamiaceae; genus Mentha; species Mentha longifolia. The sequence continues at coordinate 1,047,170 of CM038112.1, forward strand.
CCTTTCACTATCAAGACAAGATTCGTCCGATTGATTATGTGGTTAATATTGCATACAACATGCAGGTAATTGGTTCTATCTTCATATTTTAGGCAAGAGCTTTTTATGCTAAAGTAATCTCATGCTCAAGAATTATTTAATGTTTGAATGGATGACTATGTATTGAGGCAGAGATATATTGCTGTTTGTTTATTTAGGTTTATGTTCCTCTCAGACTTTTCTTCTATTTATCTTTGAAGTGTCAAATATTTGTTCCTATAGTTTCATTTCTGACGATTTTTTGGTTGTTTTGTTAAATCTGTTGTAGTTTTATCCTCCAAAAGATTGGCTGGCAGGATCATCCTTGCCTTCAAAGTTTAATCCTGAAAGGATTCAGTCAGCATTGAAAGAGCTCAGTCCATTCAATGTGAGGTCCGTTTCACAAGTCACATGAGAATTCTCATCGTTTTTCTTCATAGCATGCACCAATATGAGTTCATCTGTGGTGTGATCATATTGTTTACAAGAAGCAGATACCATATAATCATCCTGTTCTCGCTAACCCAAATCCATGTCTTTTTACAACCCTCCCCCCCCACCCAAAAAAAAAAAAAAAATCTCTTTGAAGGTCCAAAAAACAAAAGAAAGTTGAAAATGAAAAGAAAATGGTTTTGTATCTTTTATTCATGTATCTCTGTCAGGTTTCAAGTTTGGACTTGGAATAATAAGTGCATATGATCACTAGTTGTCCGATAGTGGTTCCAAATTTTATTTATTGCTTGCATCATTTATTTGTTGTTTGGTTTCATAATTTGCGTATGCTGCAGAATATTTTGGGAGTCCTCAAAGTTTGAGGGACTTACAAATTCCAAAGAGCCTTGGTACGGTACAGCTTATTCTGTTGATCGATTAACCGGCTCCACAATTGAGGTTGACCTCTCTTCTTATTTTATGATGAAAGCATTATTTCTTTCCTATTTAAATCTCTCCACTTGAGATATTCTAATGTGCTTGTTGACTTGTAGCAATGGGCTGATAGAGCTGCTGGTGAAGATTTGCATCTACCTGTCCCAAATGTGTTTATTCCTACAGATCTATCCCTTAAATCTGTTTCAGAGGAAGTAAGTTTTTGCTTTTACTATGAGGGTGTTTGGCTAAGCTTATTTAAAATAGCTTTAAGCACTAACAACTTATAAGCTGGAAAAATGAGTTGGGGTGATGAAGCTTATTTCTAAGGAGCTTATAAGCTCTATAGCTTATTTTTGGAGCTTATAAGCTACTTAAAGAACTTATTTTGCCAAACACATTTTCAAAGCTTAAAGCTCTTAAATAGCTTATAAGCTAGTTAAAGTAGCTTATAAGCTTAGCCAAACACCCCCTATAAAGTTCAAATAATGCCATGTGTTCTTCGGCTATTAGACTCAGACAATGAAATCTTTTTGTTTTGTTGTGCATTGATCTTTGGAACAGATGAAGTTGCCAGTTCTGTTGAGGAAGACGCCATACTCGCAGCTGTGGTACAAGCCAGACACAGCATTCTCAACTCCCAAGGCATATGTTAAGATAGATGTCAATTGTCCCTTTTCTGGAACTTCTCCTGAATCAGAAGTCCTCACTGAAATCTTTACTCGTTTGCTGATGGACTACTTAAATGAATACGGTAATTTTCTCAATTGTTTAATCCTGGACTTGCATCTAATTTGCTGTACCGTTTAACTCTGGAGTTATTTAAATTATGATTTATCTCTTGTATTTTATGAAAGCTGTTGATTCTCTGCTTATTACTGCATATTGCAGCATACGATGCACAGGTTGCTGGTCTTTATTATGCAGTTAGCAACACTGACTTTGGTTTCCAGGTATTCTTTCATACCTCTTTGAAGTATAAGAAATTATGGGTGTATAGAAAAGGCTAGAAAAATTGCAAAAGAAGGCTGAAAAGTTACACGAGATCCAGGCAGAAAACGAAGAAAACAACTGGTTTAACTATGTCATACACTTATGCTGGTATGAAACAGTATGAAGTTCTAGTGGAATCAAATTTATGCCCAGATCAGGAGTTTAAAGTATCTATGGTTTTCAGCTAAATATTTGCTGGCTTTCTTCTTTTCTCTTTCTTAATTGATTCTGTAAGCTCTTACTGTTCAAATTTAGCATCTTTTTCATGAACTTTCCCCCACGGTTTTCCTCTGCTTTTTGTTGACCCTCCTTAAAAAAATTAATCATTTTTACCCTTTACCTTCGTACATTTACAGGTCACTGTGGTTGGATATAATCACAAGCTGTCAATCTTACTGGAGACAGTAGCACAACGGATCGCAAAATTTGAAGTTAAACCCGATAGATTTGCTGTAATTAAGGTGCACATGAACTGTAGTCTCAACTTATTTGAATCAGCTCGGATGTCTTTATCCTACGCAATAACAACTAACATGCTTCAGAGGCTGATCTATCTTCTTTTTTTGTTATGCTTGTTGTGCACAGGAATTGCTCACCAAGGAGTATCAGAATATGAAGTTTCAACAGCCATATCAGCAAGCTATGTATTACGGCTCATTAATACTACAAGACCAAACATGGCCATGGACTGAGGAACTTGAAGTTCTTCCTCACCTTGAAGTGGAGCATCTCGCGAAATTCTACCCTTCGATGTTATCAAGGATCTTCTTAGAATGCTATGTTGCAGGTTCTAATTTGTCTCGTTCTTTCCTGATCTTCGCCAGATTTTCTTGCTCTTTGGCTATTCGTATGTGTTCGCCCATTTCATTATCACTTTAAATGTAGGAAATCTTGAGCCAAAAGAAGCAGAGTCCATGATCCAGCATCTAGAAGATGTGTTCTTTACGGGCCCTAATCCCGTATCTCAAGCTCTGTTTGCATCTCAATACATGACAAATAGAGTCGTGAAGCTTGAGAAGGGAATAAATTACTTCTACAGTGCAGAAGGATTAAATCCTAGTGACGAGAATTCTGCACTTCTACATTACATTCAGGTACAAAGTAAATTTGAGAAAAACATTTGGAATTTTCCAGTTAATATCTCACATCTTTGATGGTGATATGTTTATATTTGTTTGTTCATTCTAAAAGTCCCAAGTAAAGGTATGAGGTTTGAATATTACTGCTATTGTTACTGTAGGTGCACCAGGATGATTTCAAGTTAAATGTCACACTTCAACTTTTTGCTGTGATTGCAAAGCAACCTGCTTTTCACCAGCTTAGATCAGTCGAACAGCTCGGTTATATTACTGTACTTATGCAGAGGTATGAAAAAACTCCTCTATTTCGTGTTCTTCCATTTGTGATTTTTGTGCCAGTAAACATTCATATTTTTCGGGGACCTTTTCTGCTATAGGAACGACTCTGGTGTCCGAGGTGTACAATTCATTATCCAATCAAATGTCAAGGTACAAATCCGTGATAGATACAACATTTTTCTATTCTTGTAGTAACTACATACCACTCACCCATTCTTGAGATTGATAGGGTCCCGGTCAAATTGATCTCAGAGTTGAATCGTTTCTCAAGATGTTTGAAACTAAGCTCTACGAAATGCCTAGCGATGAATTCAAGGTGACATGTTGATCTTTCCTTGAAATTACTTTATCATGAAAAACTCATTTCTCTTATGTTCTGCTGGATATTAACATATAGTCCTTCTCATCGAAACAGAGCAATGTTAATGCACTCATTGAAATGAAGTTGGAGAAGTACAAAAACCTACGAGAAGAATCTGGATTCTACTGGAAAGAAGTATCTGATGGCACCTTCAAATTCAACAGGAGAGAACGTGAGGTATTGAATTGTGTTTACATCATATTTGGAATTGAATAACGTGATCTCATCTCTCCTTAGTTAAGAGACATTTGAAATTCCCACCTCTTTTCTTCTTTGCAATCCTAATCTTTTCCTTGATGATACCATGCTTGATGAAACAGGTGGAAGCACTTAGGCAGCTAACTCAAAAGGAGTTGATAGATTTCTTCAACGAGTATATTAAAGTCGGTGCTCCCCTCAAGAAGAGCTTGAGCATACGTGTATACGGGAATGCACATTCTTCAGAGTACAAAACTGACAATTCACAAGCTGCTGAATCAAATGTCGTTCCAATAGAAGATATCTTTAGTTTCAGAAGATCACGACCTCTGTATGGCTCGTTCAAAGGAGGTTTCGGCCACTTGAAGCTGTAAGATACAGAATTAAAGCTGGAGAACTTTTCTCGAAGTGGTTTTCTGTAAATTCTACATGGATTAGAAGCTTTAGAGATGAGGGGTTGGTGCCATCTTTAGCTCTCTTGTTCAGATGGCTCACGGTATTCGTTATCAAAAGTTTGATCTCAGGATGAAATTTAGTTTTTAGTTTGATACACAGACGTATTTATCGTGTTTTATTATCGAGTAAAATGGTTATAGAACCATATACTTTTGAAATAAGTAGGTGCTGATGATGACTTCAAAAACTCTTCGTCTTAGATATATTTAATAACATTACAGAAGGTACTTGAGGTTTTTGCATCTACAGCTGTGAAAAAGGAAATAGAGAAAGTAAGGTGTTTGCTTTTCTTGAATATCTATGAAGAGTCTGTTTAAATGAATAATTGTGGAGCATCCACAGGTGAAAAGAGATGAGCTAAGAATTAACACGACTTAGGCTGCCATTATCACTGTCTACTAGCACTGATTCTTGAAGTCCTGTCACAGTGTCGAACGTGGTGGTCGAGCCAGCGGAGCTGCTGCTTGATGGTGGTCGATCGTGGTGGTGGAGCTTCCGGTGGCGGTGGAGGGAGAGTGGTAGTGCATGTGAGGTGTTTGAGGGCAGTTCTCTATACAACATTCTCACAATTTAGATAATTTTCCACATGCTATTTTTCATATGGGCTTTGTAGAAACTTGTGGATGAGGTGGGCTTTACTCTGTTCAGCCATTGTATCTGGCCCATCAAGAAAGTAAATCTGCAGCAATTTTATCTCTAATTTAAGAATAAGGTAGATGTGGTATGTTTGGTTTGGACCTGTTAAAAAAAAAAACACCTTTACAAATTCTTCTACTAATTTAATTACACTGCATAAAGTGCTTGATGTTTTTCCACTTAAAGCAGTGAGAAAGGCAAAAAACAAGAAAATAAAGATGTTTCATTTTCTTGAATACCATTTGCAGAATCTATTTAAATGAATAAATTTTGATAATTTTATTTAGCAACATGCATGGTCTTTGCTTTCTTTAATAATAATTTTATTTGAAATTGGGTTCACATACATATTTGAAGTTGGAAAAAGAAGAAGCAGTTGTAGTATGAGGGACTATTTCTCAGATTAACTAGTCACACTTTTTATCCCAACATAGTATCATCAAATTATCCCAATAAATAACTAGTAGTAGTAGTAGTAGTGAATTTATCCTACTTTCCCTTTCAATTCTATATTTTGAAAATTTATCTTACTTTGCTATATAATTTTATAATTCGGAATTTTTAATCAGAAATCAGCTTTTAAATTTTACATCATTTTACGTTTTCCCTATTAATTAGTTCAGTTTTTATTTTTAATTTTTTAATTTTAATTTTTTTTTAATTTTTTAAATTATTATTATTATTTTTTTTATGTATCTTGCTTTTCAATTCATCACTTGTATTATTGGTTTTAATTTTTAGTTAATCATTTTTATGTATCTTGCTTTTCAATTCATCACTTGTATTATGCAACTAGGCTATACCAGTATCACTCATCATTAACTAATTATTTTATTTTTAATATTGGATAAATGAGATATATATAAGTAAGTTATAACTTTTTTTATATACTAGGAAATGACACGTGCATTGTACGTGGATACATTTATTTTATACTAAAATGTAAAAAGAAAATAATAAATAAGTAGATACTAAACGTGAAAAACATAAAATAAAATCATGTAAAACTTATAAATATCTATGTCATTATTTTGTTTAAAAAAATAAGCTACTTTTAATATGTTTATACGTTTTGAAATGTGAATCTATGTTCACATTAAATCTTTTCTTGTTTGATTTTAATAGATGTTGAACATTTCTTCTTTTTGCTTTTGGAGATAAATTTGCCCAACGTACTCATCATCATCATTGGCAATATTGATGCAATCTTTAAACTTCTTTTTTTTAAACATAATTAACATGAAAATTAAAGACCGCGTCACGGAGGACTCGAACCCGAGACATTTGGTCTCATGCATTAATTTCCTACCGCTAGGCCAACACACGCACACTTCTTTTCCCATTTCCTTCTCTTCATGATGTTGCAACTCTATGATTGATTTTTTCTTTTCTTCCACGTGAATTGGCTTGATGGCGTTCCTTGATTTTTTATTCTGTCTCTCATCTGAATGAGCATGAACTACAATATCTCTCTCATACGAGGTATTATCACTATCTCTTTCAACCTATATAGCTGCAACTTGATTTGCAGTTGGTGAATTATATACACATTGATCTAATTTACATATTTGAAAATATAAAGTTCAACAATGTCCATTGAAAGGCCAGTCCTTCAATCTTCTAAAAAGTTTGGCATATAAATTGGTCTCCATAATTTTCATAAGTTTCTTCATTATTACCTTTGATATATTTGAATTTGGCATCATGTTCATTCTATTTTCAACCTCATTCTTATCTCAAAAAAGTACAACTAAAAGAATCCCAGATTAGATTCATTTGGAATCAACCATGAAATGCAAGTTCTTTATCCAATTTTAAATCAAAAGAAGTAGATGAAAATATGGAATTGTACAACGAATATTTTTTCTAAAATCAATCGCCTATTTTGATTCAGAAGTAAACAAATCGTACAATTCATTGGGAACTTCAGTAAATGCAAGTATAATTATTATTTTTTCATGATGACCTGATATTACATTAATACCCTTTAATTAAAGTTCAATAAAGGGATATAATAGGCAAAACATATTTTGTAAGAATGCACACTTTTATAATAGTAATAGATTAATAATTAAGTATTAGTTAACCCTTTTTCATTAGGTTCACTTTTCATAATTAGGGTGTATCAAATATATTTCATTTATAGTTTTACTTTTTAGCTTATTATAAAGAAGACATTCCATTTATTTAAGAACCAAGGGGACAAAATACTAATTAAGTACTCCTTTTTAACAAAATTAATTTGAGGGGGTCCACTGCACCCACTACCCTCTCTCCCTCCGCCAATGGCTTGTAGCCTTACATTACTGCATGCATGTTTATTAAATTGTCACACATTAAAGTATATATGTGGTAGAAAGTTATAAGCAATAATTACAAGTATAGTATATAATCCAATAATAATTTGTCCCTGCAGTTATTTTAACACGACAAATGACGATATTATTACATACTTCCAAAGCCAAAACAAAAAAATGGGCTTTATTTATCTAGAATTTTATTTCTTTTATTGCGATGATTCGTCTAATTATTCATCAATATTACTATTATCAATCAAATTAATTAATCACGTTAAAGCCACAAAGGTTGCTAGTAAAACCAACCAAAATCAAAGCCAAAAAAAATGAAACATGGCGGTAAATATGCATACTACCATTACTCTTACCATGTTCAGCTAATATATACTACCTCCATTTCGTCGAATACGACACATTTCTTTTTGACAATTTTGGCACTCTTTTCCACCTTCTTGATCATAGGTTTTAAAATGGATTTTTGAAGATTTTTTTCTTTTAGGGGATACTACGACTGCCAGAGTATCCCGTAAAAGAAAAAAAACTTCAAAAATCCATTTTAAAATCCATCATCAAGAAGCGTGGAAAATAGTGTCAGAATTGCCAAAAAGAAATGTATCGTATTCGACGAAATGGAGGGAATATTATAATGAAGATTGAAAGAACATTAGCCTAATGAGTCAACAATATTCTTATTTTCATTGTGTAATAACAGAAGAAAAATTGCCATCTGTGTAGAATCTTCTATTCTGGCGTGGCAAATTTATGATTACATTCGACAACTCGAAGTCGAAGTCGAGTCTCCGGCGCGAGATAAAACGAACAAAGCCGGTCAAAGCAAGACACGGGGATGACACTTATCCTTGAGAGTCAAAACCTTGTCGTTTTCCTGCCGGAACGCCGCTTGCAGCATGAGTCCATGCTCCAACTGGAAAATATCACCCTCCGGCGGAATCCAGTTGGCTTCATCAACTTCAACTGATTCGCCGCCAAAAATTTCGCAGCCTCCCACACAGAGAAGAGCGGACGTCCGGAGCCATCGTCGGCGACGATTATTGCATCAAGGAGAAAGCCGATTCCGGTACCGACAACAATGTCAAAGAAATCAGCAATCATGGCATTGGAATCGTCGATTTTCTCATGAATTTAGTGCTCGAGATGGACAAAGGTGGCGCAGGTGACAATTTATGCTTCAATTTAGAGAAATCACCTTGCTCATGTCTATTAATATCTTCACAATTTTTTGCAAAAGATATCTGCAGCAGTGCTATAATCAAAGAAGAAGAAAAGACCACTATTTAATCGCCTTTAGTCTCTTCTTTTTCTACGGATGAGAGTAAATTGGGATTATAAGGATAAATTAGTAATTCACTTGTACTTTTAATTATTAATTTAAAATAGGGGCTATGTTGAGAGGAACGAGGAACGGGGGCTATGTTTAAAATCCCCCTTGACAAAGTGGCCTGTATTGGGTTCTTTTATAAACCCATAGCCCACTCAAATGTCCAACTAGAGGTGCCCACAGTTCCAGAACCGGAACCGAATCGGTGGTTCCGGTTTCAAGATGGCTGGAACCGAAAGAGAACCTGAAAAGTCACGGTTTCGGTTTCGGTTTCGCTTCTAGTTTGAACCGGAAAAGAACTGTCTTTATTTATTTTATTATTTTTCGTTCGATTATGATTTATGCTTCGTTGTTTATCGATCCAATTTTAATTGTAAGATAATTCAAATTATGAAATGTAAAAAAATACTTGAGAAAGTGAGATTGTTTAATTTTTTTTTATTTATTAATCCTAAACCCTTGGATATCACATGTCGATTCCAAAGACCGAGCCTCGTTAAAATCTCTGTGATGAAAAAGAGTACTCGTCTAAGAATTTTAAGAGACCACTACATATTGTCAAAATTGAAATCGTCGTCGAAATCATCCATTTCTTCAAAGGCATTAGTGTTGGATTCTGCATCGGTGTATAAATTTTCATAATATTTTTTGTATTTAAAAACATCTACAATTGATGACAATATGACATCTTTTATATGAATTATGTAATTTGTCATCTTCAATTATTCATCATCATGTGACATTGTTTATTGTTAATTTTGAGATATTTTTTGTACTAGTCTTCTTTATTTTAGCTTATTAAATTTTGAATTGCAAATTAAATGATAAAGCTATTTAACTTTACAAATATAAATATTTCCATATAAAAAAGGGTAACACACTATATCACTAATCAAATATTACATCAAATAAGTATACCAATACAAGTATAATACTATTGAAAATAAAATAAAACTAGAATTTTCTTTAAAAAATAAACCGGTTCTTTTCGGAACCGAACCGGAACCAAACCGACGGTTCCCGGTTCCAAAGTTTCGGAACAGAAACCGAACCGGCGGTTCCTTCAATTTCCGGACGGTTCGGAACCGCCGGTTTCGGTTCAAGTTAAAAACTGGCGGTTCCGGTTCGGTTCCAGTTCCGGTGGGCACCTCTATGTCCAACTACACATTATTCCCCACGTTTAGTAATTAGTACCATAATCAAAGCTTAGTTGTGATTAAATTATTACTAGGGGTGTATACGGTCCGGTTTGGTGTGGTTTGATGTCAAAACCAAACCAAATCGTAAAATATGGTTTGAATTTTTTTGCAACCAAACCGAACCATACTAGCACTAAAAACCAACCCAAATCAAACCATATTAATGCGGTTTGGCACGGTTCGGTTTACAGTCTATAAATATATATTTTTTGCTTATTTTTTATTTAAAATATGTTTATACTTAAATTTCAAATAGTAAAATAATATATATATTCTTTTATGAAATTAAAATTGACAGTAAAAAAAGGTTCATAACACAATGAAAATCATGAACTACAATCTAATATTTACATACAGAAGTAAATAATTAAGAGTTTAAATAAAATTTAAGAAATTTATTTGATAGTGTAAAAAGAGAATTTCTAAATAGTTGGTAGTAGTATTATTTTATATAAGAAAATTTGATTAAACTGTATTAGCTTATTTTTGTTTAATTATATTTTTCAATGGTGGTAGAATAAAAGACAATGTAATATGTCAAAAATAATACTCCCTCCGTCTCCTTTAAATAACTACGTTTGCTATTTTAGTCCGTCCCATTTATTAGCTACGTTTTCTTTTTTGGCAAAGAATATGTGGCTACAATTAATTCTCTCTCCTTAGAATTGATTGTAACCACATATTCCTCATTCTTTAATATTTATGCTCAAACTAAATGTATATATTTAAATGTGATAGAGGGAGTCATTGATAATAATATTTATTATAATTATATTACGGTTTACAGTTTGATTTGGTTTATATATTTTTAAAAATCAAACTTAAACCGTAAACCATAGCTTTTAAAAATAAATAATCAAACCATATTTTTCGATGTAAACCAAACCAAATAACTGTGAACACCCCTAATTATTACATACACCCGCACGCAATGTCTTTAGCTTAGTTAAGATAACTTAAAAAATAACATATAGAGCTTATTCTAAATAAATAAATAAAAATGTATTGATAACAAAATTATTCCCATTAACATTATATAATTACTACTATATAGTATATTCCAACATTTTCAGATGTATATTGCGCGCCCTACTCTAATAAAAAGAACACGAAAAAAAAAGTACAAATATGGATCAAGATGTATATACTTAATTAATTACCTTTCTTTTTCTTTATTTGTTCTTGCCATCAACTCCACTTTTTGAACCCCTAATAAAATTATCTTTTTAATTTCTCTTTTGTGATTGAGATTGAGCAGTAATATAAGGCTGTGTTTGGAGGGATATTAAGGCGCATTAAGAGAGAGCTTGATTATTCATCTCTCACTAATATATCGTTTTCTAATTAATTTTATCTGACCAGAAATGCTCTCCCTCTAGTGGAGGCAGGGTATTTTAGTAAATTCATATTATATTAAGAAAATGAAAATAAACTACTAGAATTTCTACAGTTTAAGCTGCTTGGCTTCTCTCTCTCTCTCTCAATCTTTACAAAAAACAACGCTTTCCTCTCTCTCCCAAAACCCCAAAAAAACCTTCATACCGGCGGCTGAACATGTTCACGCCTCCCGCCACCCCCCGCAGCCAGAAAATCGTCGTCCTAATGGGCCCCACGGGCTGCGGCAAGACCACGCTCTCTCTCGACCTCATGAACTCCGGACTCCCCCCTTCCTCGGAAATAATAAACTCCGACAAGATCCAAGTGTACCGCCGCCTCGACATCACCACCAACACAACCGCACTCCCCGACCGGAAGAACGTCCGCCGCCACCTCCTCGGCGACTTCGGCGAGTCCGACACCACCTCCCCAGCTTCCATTTATGCCAGATCGATACTCATCCTGAAGGATCTAGGGTATCTTCCGAAATCCGACGACGATTACGGCGAATCCGATCGCCGGAAAATCCAATCAGCCATCGAGAGATTCCAAGTGAACCACGGCCTCGAGGACACCGGATTCCTCGATTTTCAGACGGCGAAAGCAATCACGGAGCGTCAGTGCAGCTGGCCGGACGTCGTCGACGGCGTGAATCTCACGCGCCTCCACGGCGACGGACCCTCCTGCTTCACCCTCTTTCCCGGAGCACCAAAATGGGATAAGTTCAACCTCTCCTACTCGTTCGAGGGCAACGTCCCGGCGCCGGCCGAACCCCCCTTCAGGCGAGCCTTCGCCGAGTGGGCCCGGCGCACCCGCTTTACCTTCTCGGAGGAATTCGCCGGCGGCGACATAAAAATCGGCTTCTACAAAGGTTCACACGGCGTCGGAGACTGCCGGCCTTTCAACGGGCCCGGTGGCTCCGTCGCGCACGCCTTCAAGCCATGCGATGGGCGGCTGCACGTGGACGTGAATCAAAAGTGGTCTTTTCTCGGCGGCGACGTTGATATGGAAACGACGGCGCTTCATGAGCTGGGCCACGTCCTTGGCCTGAGCCACTCTTCGGATATAGACTCCGTCATGTACCCCGGCGTCAAACCTGGTCAGGTCAAACGCCGGTTGACCAGTGACGACATCCGAGGTATAAATTGCCTCTACTGCGATCATTGACGTTAATTTTTCCACACTAGTCAGAGATGATTCCAATTATTTGACGAATTGATTGTATCTGTATTTGTAATTTTTGGTTAATTGGTTGAGTATTAGGGTTTCATCTATGATTTGTACGTGACTTTCTCTACAAAGTATTGCGTGGGACTAAACCATTCTCATTCATTCTCAGGTGTTCTATCCTTTCTCAAATATTAATTTTATATTGCTTTTGTATAAAAATAAAAATATACTATATTTTAGTGACATAGAAATCGAAATTTTATTAACTATATATCCTAGCATTTTTTTTAGAATTATCAATCCTAATAAAAAAGTGAATAAAATGCTAAAACAGTAATTATTAAAATTCTAATTGGATGAACCTAAAAAATAATTATAAAATTAAATTAAACCATCATACACTAGAATTATTGATCAAAAATATTGCATAAAATTGGAATAGAATATAGCACTTGCTTTTCTACGACCCACGTCCACGAGGGTAAAAAAACACTACTAGCAGTTTTTATATTCTTATTAATTAAATAAACTTGCCTCAATTCATAGACAATTAGTAGGAAATTACGCTCGAAAAATATATGAAACACAAGCTATATAGCAGAAATATGCACCCAAAAGAAGAAAAAGAAGAAGAGAAATTAAGAAACCACAAATTGATTTTCAGAATTTTGAGGTCAAAGTTCCTTCACATGATTTACATAAGTAATAAATACCCTGAAACCAATAGACACAGACAGAGCTTACTGATTTATTGATGAGCGAACCTACATATATACAAGTTCTTGCTGAATTCCCATCTCAAAGTCCATCACTTTAGATCTCATGAATGAGCTCCAGTTCGAGAGAGAGAGAGAGAGAGAGAGAGAGAGAGAGAGAAATTAAGAAGGTTAGTGTGGAGAATTAGAGAGAGAGAGAGAGTTGTTATATAGACTAATACTAAGAAAGTTGGGTGATTTTACGTTGAAAATTACTTTATGATTTATTATCTCAGGAAGATTCCAAGAAAGAAAGAAAGAAATTGCGTTTACACGATCCATTACATTAAAAAAATGTTTGTGTATTATATTATAGTATTACACGAAGATGATGATTTAAATCCGGCCGGATTAAATATTACTTTAGAACAAAAAAAGACAGCTAATTTGGTTGTTGGGTCTTTATTCTTGTAGTTAATTTGTTGAGGAATTTTTCCTTTTTTTATAGGTGCATGAATTCTTTGAGTAAATTAGTACTCGTATATTAATTATTATATTTTATTTCAATTTACTAATAAAATATGCACACAAAATGACTTGGGCCAAGGCCAATAAATTGGAATAAATAAAATGATAAATGGGATTAAGATAATAACGTAAACAAAAAGGGATCCGACGACCAAATCAACAAGAAAAGTAATCATGTTAGCTAGGGTTACGCCTACTATTAATGAGTACACACAATATCACAAAATTCTTCCAAACACACAACTAATAAATTCGATGGCTATTAAAATTTTGAGTATTTTGTCTTTCGTCTTCCTCCTTCTCTTTCTACTTTCTCTCTCTATCCAACTCAAAAAGGCTCCATTTCACACATTAGCCCTCGAAATGTATCTACATTATTGGGGGCCAGTCTTCATACCATATCGAGTCGAGTAGTATAATGGCGACACGAGAAATCTGGTAAAAGAAATCACCGGTTCATCAATGTCGAGCAATCTCGTATGAGAAATCGTTTCTCGTCATTTCTCGCTACGTAGTAGGAAGTGACGAGAAGTTAAAAGAGGAATTTTGTGTGGCTGTCAATTCTAGTTAGAAATAATGTAGGTTTTTCTTTTCATGATTTGTATTACTTATTTATATTTGTAAGTCTCATTTCTATGGAATCATTTTAGTTTGTTATCTTCAACTAATGCAGGTGTTGAGATCCTCATTTATCGTTCTTCTGATATATGTTATTGACAATAATTAGAAAGCCTTGTCTAAGCAAGGTCTAATTCTCTAAGGAATAATTTTCTGAAGTTATTAATTCATAAAATGATGAATAGTAGTATAAGGTTTTTATTAGTGTAGCGTCTGCGAAAATTCTACGAGAACCGCTTTATGTTTTTATATAAAGCTGTTGGAATCTAGATCTTGATTCCAACTTTTGTTTTTGTCTTTCTTCACATATGTTTACATGAATTTATTTCATGTGTCATGCTGGACTAAGGGGGAGTGATGAGGTGGCTGATGAGGTGGCTAATGTGCAAGCTGATGTGGCGACGACTGCTGTGGCTTGGACAACGATCGAAGACCAAGTTGCTGTTGGGCTTATTCGGTATTGAAGAATGCTTGGGCTTATCTACTTATGGCCCAACACGTAACAACTCAATAACCACCTTCCTATCTTCAAGGAACTAACCTACTTGGAGATTGCAATGGTAGTTGGAAGACTCGGTCAAAGCAGGATCATGGGTTGTAGCATTGAGAGAATAACCGTCCACTAACTTCAATCAAGAACGTGGGTACGTGACTGGATTGTAACCGCCAAGACTAGCACTACTTGCATCATGGGGTCTGATGTGCTTGGTGCTGTGGTGTTGCAGTTGTTTATAAGGAGACAAAATTGCAGGAGATAAAAGGGGGTTTTTGGAGAAGAAAAGAGGGCTTTTGGTGAGATTAATTTTTCAGAGATTGAGATTCGTCCAAAAGTGTTTGTAGTTGAGTAATACTAGTTTGAGAGTTAGTAATTTTTCATAGGTCTTTTCCTCAACTCTAGTTTGTAATTCTTTGTGAATTATAGTGAAAGTTTCGCCTTGAGGCATCTGCAAGATATAATTCATATATCTTGCAGAAAAGTCATCTTCTCCATTTCTGTAATTTCGTCTTTCTATTTTTGTTTGTTTTTCTGCTGCGAGTTTCAGCTGAGGTGCTCGCAGAGCTAGCCTCTGCGGGTACCTCTGTGCTCGCCCCCAGCCCTGTGATAGTTTCCGCTGCGTTTCGTGTTCAAAGAGGCTGTCACAGTGCAGATCTCTGCGAACGCTTGTGTTTATGAGCACTTGTGTTCAATGAGTCTGTCACTGTACAGAGCTCTGTGAGCACCTCTGTGCGTTTCTAACCACCGGTTGATGCCAACAAAAGCTATGCAAAAATTCTACGAGAACCGCTTTATGTTTTTATGTAAAACTATAAGAGTGTGTTCTCTATGATAAAAAATTATTATGGGAAAAGTGAACAATCATCTTTTAAATTTCCACATTTTCCCACCTTCTACTCCTTTTTTCCCTTCCTTTTCACTCTAATGGAAGGAAAATATTTTCACTCCATGTTGGTGGGATAATATTTTCCATTGAAGAAAGAGTACAATTCTCCATCATAGATAAGGAGGTGGGAAAAGGTGGGAAAATGTGATAAATTTAAAGGGTAATTGTTCAATATTCTCTCATTTTCCCATAATAATTTTATATCATAGATAACACACCCTAAAAGGATATTTGAAAAAGTGGTGAATGCCGCAATATAATGAGCTACACAAACAATAGAGATGAAGCAATATAATGCTGCAATATTCTCTTTTGGATTGATTTCTTGCTACAATGTTTTGTCTACTTTGTTTGAGAAACCATGTGTAGAAATAAATATAGAGTTTGCTAGGCATATACATAATGGATGTTTGAAGTTATTATACTTGCATACATGAAGAATTAATCATAAGGTGTAGGAAGCATGCAAAAACCAGTTATAGTAACTACAAATATGCTAGAGGGTATGATTGATCAACCAACTCCAACAAGCGCTGAGGTATCTGACATTGCAATTGCAGTAAGAGAAGGTGCTGATGCAATTATGCTTACCAGTATCTCACCTGTAGTACGCAAAGTTCTTCTTGTCAGCATTTCCAATCACAACGAATGGGTAATACTCCATATTTGCTTAGGAGGTCATATCTCATATTACTGTTCGAGCTTGAAGTTAATTTTAATTCATTATCGTCCATCATCAACCATATTTGCTTTAAGAAATGTGTAATTAAGTTATGGTACTATTAGCATTCCCTATCACCATATTTTTACGACCGAGGTTTTGTTATAGTAATTGTTGATATCCGAATTATGATCTAACTTTAAAACTTTTCTAATTGAATGTTATCAACACCGGTTCTATTCAATATTTATTTCATTTCATAATTTGCAGAGCAAAGGCATTTTATGTTGCCACCTTTGTCTTTTATGAGTAATGGAACGAAAGACAAACTTTAGACCATAAGTTTACTAATTATACAGACAAGATAATAGTAATGAAAACTGGTATGAGCTGTGAGAAACCTCGAGTCCAGAAAGTGAGAGAAGAGAATCATGGATTTGAAAAACAATAAGAGTACTTGCATCGCATTCAAATTGCAGAGCTGATGCATGGATAAGTGGGAAATAAAGCCTCTGTATACATATATAATGGGATTATCTAATCTCAAGTCATGTTAACCGAGGTAATTCGAGAACCCTCCTCCCAACCCTAACGCCGCCTCCAAATTCCTATCGCAGCTCAGTCCACGAGCTCGTGCAGGAGCTATCCGCCACTTCGCCATCGTCTACAACTCCACCATATCCTACGTGGCACAGGACGCCGTCACCGTACCCAACGACGAGAGAGAAGAAACCCTAAAGTTGCTAGACAAACACAACCCTAACTCAGTGATCCTTGTCTCCTTCGGAAGCACGTGCTCCTTACCGGATGATCAAATCTCTGAGATCGCCGCCGGCCTCAAAAGGAGCGGTCAGAGCTTCGTGTGGGTCGTGACGGATGCGGACAGAGGCAACATCTTCGAAGGAGACATTAGAAGAGTTTCGTTACCGGAAGAGTATGAAGAGATAGTGCGAGGGAGGGGCTAATCATAAGAGCTAAGAGTGAAGTTCATTCGGTTTGATTTGAGTTGGTGTAGAAAAATTGCAACTTCAATCAATCTAAGAGTGAATATATTATTATTTTTTTTATCGGGAAAGAGTAATTATATTAAGGAAGAAATATCGATATGGTACAAGGGGTGCCAAAATCGACTAGCTAAACTTTACATTCCAAGTGAGAGCTAAGGATTTCGATGCCCAGCCGGAAAAGCTAATACGAGAATCGGCCTCACCGCGGACCACACACCAACTCCAAAAACGGCATTTGATTTCAACTTCGATTCTCTTAAAATCCCAGACAGCCCCTTGGAATATTACCGAGTTTTGCCATTTCCACAAGACCCAAATAACGCAAATCCAAAGACCATTAAGTCTATCCTCCATCTTGCCTTTGCCGAGGAGAGAAGAGAAAAAAGGTCGATGTTTGGTAGCCTTAGCCGGCGGCGCCCAGCTTGCTCCCAACCAATTCACCATGTTGCTCCAAAGATTTTGCATCGCTGAGCACTGAAAGAAGAAGTGGGAGGCAGATTCTGGGGCTCTCTTGCAACAGCAGCAGGTTGTATCAGATTGCACAGCAATATTTCTTTTAAGAAGGTTGTCTTTCGTAGGTAACCGATCTAAAAGCAGCCTCCAAGCTGAGATTTTGGCTTTGAATGGGGCTCGAGCCTTCCATAATCCATCGACTATGTAGTCCACTGTTGTTGGTGATGGTGGGGCTCGAATCTCTCTTCAATATTTCTTTATAAGCAGCTTTGACAGTAAACGACCCACCACCCGGCCCCCGCCATTCCAATCTGTCCGGTTCGCCTTCTCTTAAGATGAACTGCTGCAGCGAATTGAAGAGATCCACTTCCCATTCCCTCTTAGCTTTCGCGGAGGGGTCTTCTCCACGCCAGATTCCAATGCCACTCCCCACCCTCCCAGCTGCCCATGTCGGCCACCCGTCCCTCCGTGTTCGAGGAAAGACGGAACAGACGGGGGTGTATTTGTTTGAGCGACCGGTTGCCAGACCATATACCATCCCAGAATCTGGTATCCGCCCTCCTCCCAGCTTGATATCGACGTTATCCCAAAACCAATTCCCGTCTCTCCCCTCCACAGATGCAACAACGCTTTTCCACCATCCCGAACGACGCGGCATTCTCCCCTCCCTTATCTCTCCCTCTCTACCCCACTTTAAATCCCCGAATCTAGATTTCACCACCTTCGTCCAAAGAGTGTCATTGCCCCTGAGGAACCTCCACACCCACTTTGCAAGAAGAGCCTTGTTGAATACTTCCAATTTTTTATACCAAGTCCCCATTCTCGCATTGATTGCAGATTTTTTCCCAACTCACCCAAGCAAGCTTCTTTTCCTCACCCTTACCTCCCCACAAAAAGCGACGGAAAAGAGTGATCAAAGTCCTCTCAACTGATTTCGGAAGCCGCGAGTGTAGATCGGCAATGCTGAGAGAATTGAATTGATGATAGTTAATCTCCCTCCCATAGACAGAGAGGATGGCTCCCAATTGCACAATCGCCCCTTGACCTTATTGACGACGCCTTTCCAAGCTGCTATTCCATTACTCCTTCCCCCTACTCGCAGCCCAAGATAGGGGATAGGCCACTCGCCAATCTTGCAACCCAACTCCTCCGCCATTTCCCCAAGGGTCTGTTGATCCAAATTAATTCCGAACACGCTGCTCTTCTCGAAGTTAACAGCAAGACCTGAAATCGATTCAAAGCTTTGCAACAACTGTAAGAGAGCTCTTGCGTTTTCCACACTACCCTCCATCGTAAAGATGGTGTCGTCGGCATATTGAAGATGGGAAACGACCACCTTATCTCTGCCAACCCTTGCTGCCTTTAGAGTCCCTTCATTGATCGCCTTTTTCACCATCAGATTCAAACCCTCAGCCGCCACAAGAAAGAGGAACGGGGAAAGGGGATCCCCTTGACGGATACCTCGCTCAAGCCGGAATTCACCTGAAGGGCTTCCGTTGACGAGAACGTTGGCAGATGCTGTGGTCACGCATTCTTTCATCCAATCAATCCAACGCCGAGGAAAATTCAGAATACACAGCATCGTGAAGATATAATTCCAATTCACAGAATCAAACGCTTTCGTGAAGTCCGCCTTAAAGATCAACCGCTTCTCCTTATTCTTTTTAGCATCATCGATAATTTCATTAAGGATGACGACTCCGTCAAGAATGAATCTCCCTTTGATAAAGGCGGATTGTTCTTCGCCAATGATTTTTCCAATAACTTCTTTTAATCTCCTAGCCAATACTTTTGCAAGAATTTTGTACGAGCTGCCAATTAAGGAGATTGGACGAAAATGGGTGATGTCGCAAGAGCCCTCCTTTTTTAGGATCAAGACAATGAAAGACGAATTATAGCCTCAGGCAAGTTTGCCATGAGAGTGAAATTCATTCATCATTCTGAGCAAGTCTCCTTTCACAATATCCCAGCAATTTTTATAGAACTCCAAATTGAATCCATCGGGTCCCGGACTCTTAGACCCCTCGCACTCCCACACAGCACTTCGGACCTCTGCCTCTGTAAACTCCCTCACCAGCCACTCTCCATCCCCCTCCCCTAGTCGATTTTCGACAAAGTTCGGCGTGAATTCGACCCTCTGACAACCTCTCTCCTTAAAAAGGTTGCAGAAATAATCCCTCACTTTCTCCTTGACCCGTTGAGGATCATCTACCCATTCTCCTCCCCATTCAAGACCCGATATCCCATTCCTATATCTCCTTCTATTAATAGCCCGGTGGAAAACTCTGCTGTTGATATCGCCTTCTGAGATCCATTTCAAGTTAGCCTTCTGAGCAAGAAGGCTTTTTCTATTTTCGAGCTGCACAAAGAGTTGCGCCTTAACCTCATTGCGCCTTATCACTTCATCCTCACCCAATCCCCCCGAATCATCCCGAATATCTAAGTTATGCAGCTCGTCCCGGAGATTCTGAACTTTGACTTCAAGATTTCCAAAACTCTCTCTGTTCCATTTCTTGAGAGCATCCTTCAACCTTTTCAGCTTCTCCTTCACAACGTAAGAGCCCCACCCTTCGATTCCCGCCCCCGACCAGGATTCTTCCACCTTCTCAAGAAAACTATCATTCGTTAACCAAGCATTTAAAAATCGAAAGGGTTTCGGACTCCAATCTGTACTAATCGTAGTGAGGATGATAGCACAGTGATCCGAAACTGACCTTGGTAGACCCTTCAGTTCCGTCTCTTGCCACTTCGAAGCCCAAGAATATATTATTAAAACATGCAAATAAATTCGTTGCCGGTAAACCTGCGCCACCGGTAAATTCGTGAAAGAGCTAACATTAATTGCACTTAATTGTGTCTATTTTCTTCCATTGTAAGTAAATTAAATCTCCTAGTTCCCCATGTTTAGGGACACAATCAATATTAGAGTGAATATATTATTAAAGCATGCAAATAAACTTGTTGCCGGTAAATTTGCGCCACCGGTAAATTCATGAAGAGCTATTATACTAGTTGTGCTATTAGTGCATTTTTTTTTTTTCAACTGTAAATAAATGAAATCTTGTAATTCCTCATGTTTAAGAATTCATTTACTTCTTGAAACATGTTTATATGATTTATTTGTTAATTTCTCTCCAAGATTCTATCCACCATTTATTTAAATTTTAATTTTTTATTTACTATTTCACTATCTAATTATACTTTGAGGATGGTACTCTATCAACACATACTTGATGTAAGATGATTAAAATAAATTCAATGTTCAAAAGAATTTAAAGATAAATATGAAAACACTAATATATGTGTTAAGGCCTAATACATTAACATTTGTACATTACTTTCTCCATTGATTAAATTTTGTTATCATTTCATCTATTGTCTTATTCTAATTAAAAAATATTATTTCTATCTAAAATTTTCCAAACAACTAACAACTTGTTAACAACAATCACGAACCAGCTCTTGCCTTTTGATTCTGAAAAAAAAAAAAGAAAAAAAAAAGAAGCCTTGAGTACAAAAAAGCATAGTAGTCCGTACTGTTGTAAAATAAATATTGTAGAGCAGAATAAAGAAGAAGAAAGGGAGAAGAGAGGGACGCAGAAGAAGAGAAGAGAGAAGGAGACGGCGATTTCTCATTAATCTCAGAATGTGTGTATCTCCCAATAGGGTTTACAAGAGA
This sequence comes from Mentha longifolia, assembly GCA_001642375.2. Lineage (NCBI taxonomy): Eukaryota > Viridiplantae > Streptophyta > Magnoliopsida > Lamiales > Lamiaceae > Mentha > Mentha longifolia. The sequence continues at coordinate 1,068,462 of CM038112.1, forward strand.
TATATATACAATAGAGAAAAACCCTACTAATAAGTAATGTCCATAAATAAATATATTTACAACACTCCCCCTTGGACATTACGATGTGATGTTCATGCCTCGTTAAAAATCTCTCCGCAAAAACCACGTGGGAAAAATTCGGCAGAAGAAAAGAGTACATAACATACACATACTCATGTGTTGCATTAGTTGTCTCATTAAAAACCTTCACTAAGAAAACCCATTGGGAAAAAACTTAGTAAGGGAAAAAGAGTACAACTATTTGGCCTTCAGGGCATAATCTTCGGGATTATCATATTTCGGTCTTCAGGACCAAATTTTCAAAATAATTAATTTGTCGCTCCCCCTCAAAACAACAATCATTCAATACAATATATTCCAATACTCATGTATATATTTCTCATACATAGACGTGGGGAGGTCTAGTGAATAAATCTGCAAGATTATCACTAGATATACAATAGTTCTTCTAGAACTCATATGTGCAACACAAGATAATCATTATATATCCTCACATAGGATATTGGGGGTTTTTTTTTTTTATAAATTTACTAGTCCGAAAAATAAGCATTGTGAGGATCAAAATAATTAACAAGCATCCTAATAATCCACCATTATCAATCTCAATATCTTTCATCAAGTTCTAATCGACCTTGAAAATCAACAAACATCATTTTCAACATCATTCAAAAATATCCCCTTCTAGGAGAATCTCAAAATCTTAGACCAAGGTTTCTTATACCTTGAAGACAACAAAAAATATGATTACCATCATATTAGTATATCTCCTTTAAGGAGAAATTTTTCATTTTGCTAGCAATTTAACTTCAATGGTATCAGGCCTGATAGAGTAGTACTTCAGGTACTCAAAATAATGAACTTCGAGTTCAGAATTTCTTTGTTATCTTATTCACTTCAAGTGATGATATGAGATATTAAATGGATGCAATTTATCAAAAAAATAATTTAAAATTATGATCAATCAGATCGACTGGTATATACTCCTTTAGGGAGATACTCGGACTGTTATAATCTCCTTCAGGGAGATACTCGGACTGCAGACCGAGATGAGATTTAGACTTACCCAAAAGTCTTTCATTTCCAAAAACTCCGTCATTAAGCATGAGTTAAACTTTCTCAACTTCTTTGTGTGTACAAATATTTATATAACATCAATATTAAAGAATAAGATGTAACCCAAATCTATCAATCAATATAATCGGAAATATTCCCAAATCATTCAAATTCAAATAACTTTTGTTAAACACGCAATAACATATCTCATTATTAATATATCCTTACTTCAGGAGGACAAACTTATTATAGTACATGTTGCGATTTCACTTTCCTTCATATAAGGAATTTCAAGTCCAACAAGGACATACATAGATATCGGCGCCCAATGACTTATATAAATGAGATCATTATGATTAATCATAAGATATCTATATTTACCAATTACTATTATAAGTTATATAACGGAACATAATGCATAACAAGAGAATTAATCAATTGAGGGTCTCTGCTAAAAACCCTCGAGCTACTCGCTTTATTTTCAACCACCTCATTAAACTTGATTCCTCTTTAGAAATATTTATTTGTGTCCTACTGGGACAACTTTCTTTAAAGAATAAAATATAGAGGAATAATAGACTTTTCGTCTATTTAGCGAGTGAAGTTCAACCTCAACTTCTTCTCTTTATTTTACCATGTGCTTCCGGCACAATAAAGAGTGTCGACAATTATAACATTTCTATTAACGTTTCTCCTGAATTGTCTTCATGACAATATATATAATCAATATTAACCAGATTTATCCATCATTTCCCAATAATATATTTAATCTGGTCGTTCCGTAATCCCAGTGTCCCAATGTTATGATTAATTAGTGCACTTGTAAATAAATTGGGATTCTCGTCTGCAGGACGATCCTCTTCAGGAGGTTCTATACATGGAGTGATATCATTTGGGATTCTCGTCTGCGGGACGATCCTCTTCAAGAGGTTTGCTAGAGTAATATCAATTAATAATTTGATATTACTACCGCGGATTTTATCTTTAGCACCAAAATAGTTTTCACGCTTCAGGCGTCGAGAGCATCAATTAATATATTTAGTTCATGAAGAACTTGAATTCCGTATGGTGCATATACAAAGTATATAAGATTTCGTCACTCCATTGGCAGTTAATAATTAATTGAACTTCTAGTTCATTTTGTGTAGTGCGTGAATTAATATTTAATCCAACAAGAATTTTGCGGCATTCTTTCATTCATATCTCCCCCTAATGCCGTTAAATAATTTGGTTGGATTATAAGAGTAACGTACCAAATAATAAAATGATCCCCAATAATTGGCTCTATTGGATATTTAATTCTTGACGGAGGGTACATAATTTTTCTTAGAGCCATTTAGGTACGTTTTGGTGGTGATAAATTGAATTAGCAGATAGGGAAATGATAATTTTTATTATCACGCACTAATTATAAGGGGAATGACCCAAACACTCATGCTTTAATAAATTTTAAGAATACTTTGGGTATTACAAATTTTGCAACATGATTTTTGGTACTATTTTCCCAAAGAAGGAAAACAATCAACTTTTCAACAAGAAATATTCATGAAACTCTTCTAGAGTTGACAATAAGGATATTGTCGTTTGAATTGTGAAAATTCTCCCCCTCTTTTTATTAAGAGTTAAGACTTAAATTCTATATAATATTCTCCAAAATTATATTTTGATGCTCTAATTATCAAGTTTGCTTCAGGCAAACAAATAGATACAATTCACAATTTTCATAGTCATTTGGGCTATAGGATAATATTTATATACATGATCTCGATTAGCTTACACTTTCACCACATTAGGATAAAAAAAAAATCTTAGATCTCCCTTAAGTGCTTCTATAAGTAGAAGGATGTGCTTCAGGAATCATTTGATAACTACGAATGACTTCCAATAGAAGTGAAAAATACTTAGGATCGATCCTTACATATAGTTTATTTTAGTCATGTACTACTTCTGGAGTACACAATTTGAAAATATGAGCTCAAACAATTATATTAAAGGGAGAAACTAAGACAATTTTATCGTGATCCTTCAGGGATCGCCCCATCACCATAAGGAAAAACTATATCTTTTCATGTACTACTATTAGAGTACAAAATAATATTTCTTATAAATATTTTAACTGCGTACTACTGCTGGAGTACAAAAATAGAAGATGTAATTCAATGATATTGTTCTAGGAGAGAATTGATACTTTTAATTGTAATAATTAAAAGATTATTCTGAAATAGGAGTATCTTATTCGAAGATTTATCAAATCTTTCGCCTTCATGCATGCTTACGCATATGTTGTTCAGTGAGTTTCTCAATCCATACAAAAAAAATTTATAAATAAAACAATTCTCACATTCAAACACCATTCCATGAGAAGAAGCACAAAGTCTAAAAATATTAATTAATATGCAACATCTCTTCAGATCGCATAAAAATGATGAAGACATGTATCTTGATAAATTAAGCATAAGCATATTCAACGTCATCCACAAAATTTGAGTTTCATAACTCAATTATTAGAAGGCAATTATCAATATCACATAGTGCCATATAAACATCAGAGTTGCAAGTATACATAAACTCGTATGTCATCAACAAACCCGCAATTTTATTATTCATATAGGCATACTGGATCCATAATTGCAAACCACAAAATTCATGCTTAGTCGAGATTGAAATACGTATATTCAAAAATTTGTGATACATGAATTCAATCTATACGCCATCAATTAATCATAATACCAAAGAAACAATTAGCATAGGCATGATACATACTATTATCTCAAAGCAAATCAATTACCAACAAAAGAAAGAGTAAGCAAGCTGCCGTAATTGGTCCGAAACTCCATAATCATAAGAACATCATAGCAATATCAATATCTCTAACATGATAATAAAATCATTCGATTAAAGCAAACCGACCACGGTTTTTCATGCGACAATTTGATTTCAAGATCTAAATCAACATAATCGAATTTCGCCGAATAAATCACATAGTTGTTTTATTATTCATGGTATACTATATTTTTGTATCAACAATCATACCTTGTTGGAAAGACACGATTCTTTCCTATGGCATACCTCCAAATCTATTCAATTGGTTGCCAATGATTCCTTCAAAAATCACTCAGTAGATTAGAGACTCGTGCTTCAATATCCGCTCAATTGGTTAGAGACTCTTCCGGAGTGTTCAATGATAGGCACTGCTTGAATAAATCAATCTAGCTTGCATTATGACATTTCATAAGAAGCTTATTATTGTTTTAACCTTTGTACTTCTGCGGGAGTACGACAATAAATCCTTAAGGATTTTCATAAAACAACAACATATCCAAAACAGGATATTTATTTTCCGGCTCTTACACGAGCAATTACAAAGACAAAATTAATATTTATGTCTTCTGGACACAAATAGTTGAAAAATTAATAACCATCATTTCACTTGGTCACATTAATTTATATATATCTCACGATTTGATGAGACCCAAATCATAATCATTATGTTTAATGATGCATAACTATCTATGCAATTTAGCGCCATAAATATAAGGATAAATATATCATATATTATCCAAAATATGAATTGCTCTTCCGGAGCATGCTGTAATATTCTTTAAGAATATGAATTGTTTTACTTCAGAAGCAACAATTTAAATCGTCATACCGACATTTATTTTTATTAATTGCTCTTTAAGAGCATGAAATATTCTTCAGGAATATTAGTTGTGCTACTTCGGGAGCAACAACGTAAATCGAAATAACAACACAAAATAATTCGTGTTTATGAATTGCTCTTTAAGAGCATGAAATATATTTCAGGAATATTAGTTGTGCTACTTCGGGAGCAACAACATAAATCGAACCAACGATAGATTTAATTAAACGGTTCGATAGCAAAAATATAAAATAATAATGTGTAAGATTATTAAGGATTCACACATGTTTCTTCAGGAAACAATGATTATTACATCATATGATATATATGCAACTTCATATCTATCTATATAAGTTCATTCTAATAGAAAAAAAATTCAAACAACATATAATGTAACTGCAAATTTAGATCTATAAAAGATCAATTATAACATACGTTTTTCATTATTAGCCAACGAATGAAACAAAGCATTACTTATAATTTAACAAGCAATCGAGATAAAAATATATGATATGGAAATTCATGGCATATGAAATATGAAACATAAACTTTTAGATTTATCATAACAAGAGATAAGCCTAATCCATATCATCGTTGTCAAATAGTCATGGTATTAAGGAAATTATTGCTATTGCTTCAATAGACAATCAATGCATACGAAACCATACAAATAAGACTTTGTATGCGAAAATATATGTATATGCCAAAAGCTATGAAAAATATTAGATCTATACTTTTATTGATAAAAGTCGATCCATCGGGTAAAGTATCAATCTAACAAATATTCATATATGCAGATCGATTTGGGGAAGTACCGAAGCATGATGACAAAATAAAAAATACCCACTTATGACTTACCTCCTCCTTGGCGTAAGCACCAATTTCATATTTTGACTATAGAAATCACCAACTCAGAAAGTAGAACAATCGTGCTGATAACGTGTTGTAAAATAAATATTGTAGAGCAGAATAAAGAAGAAGAAAGGGAGAAGAGAGGGACGCAGAAGAAGAGAAGAGAGAAGGAGACGGCGATTTCTCATTAATCTCAGAATGTGTGTATCTCCCAATAGGGTTTACAAGAGATATATATACAATAGAGAAAAACCCACTAATAAGTAATGTCCATAAATAAATATATTTACAACACGTACTAGTATTAAATTGCTTAGCACTTCATGGGCTTTTCGTGGTCTTCATAATAATAAATGGGCCAGGCTAACCCTGCTCACTTCGGTCCAGTCTCGATATGGGCCGTACCTCAACCTACTAGATAGGTTAGATTTTATGGGCCGGGCCTCCCTTGACAAAGTGGGCCCAATTTGGGCCTTTATGTAAAACCATGTAGGGGTGAGCATTCGGGTTTCGGTTCGAGTTTTTTGTAAAATCGGAAAAACTGAAAAAATCGGGTTTTGAAAAATAAACCCGAACCCGAACCCGAATTAAAAAAAACCCGAACCCGAAAAACCAAAATTAATTTCGGTTTTTTTCGGTTTTTTCGGTTTTTCCCCGAATTATTTTTAAAATATTAAAAAATATTTTTTTTTTTTGCTTTATTCAATTCTAACATTAATTAATACACCTAATTTTCATCCAAAATCAATACTAACAATATTTTTACTAATGCAATTAAACCATAAAAACAAATATTAACTAATTTCATATCAAATATAAACTAAATATTACAATCGCCAAAGATAAATTGCCAAAGTATATAAATAATAATAATATATGAATATATAAAATATTAATAATAACTAAAATAAATAATATTTTGGATTTTCGGATTTTCAGGTGGAAAAAAGAAAAAACCCGAACCCAAACCCGAAACCCGAATTGCACTAAGAAAAAAAACCAAAATTATTAAAAAACCCGAATAATCCGAACCGAAATTTTATTTCGGTTCGGTTTTCAATTTTCGATTTTCGGATAATAGTGCTCACCCCTAAAACCATGTCCCACGCCCTTCAAAATCTCACAATCAAATTATTATTAGTTGATGTGTCCAAATCCTGCATCAAATCTTAACCACAAGAAAACTAATTAAATTTATTCCAAAAGATTAAAAAAACATTAAAATAGAAATAAAACATACTAACTGATGATGTGTACTTTAATCATATACTAACAGAAGGTACTTGAGGTGTTTCCATCTAAAGCCCGTGAATAAAAGAAAGAAAGATATTTATTTTCTTGAATATCTATGCAGAGTCTGTATAAACGAATAATTGTGGAGTATGCACAGGTGAAAAGAGATGAGCTAACAACACATGACTTGGGCTGCCATTATCACTGTGTACCAGGGCCGTTGCTGACCAAAACGGGGCCCAGGGCGAAATTTTAAAATAGGCCCTATTATTTTAAAAATCAATGTATACATTCATGTATAAAAGTGCAACATCGTTATTTTATTTTCATTATTCAAGTGTAAAAATTTTAGAGATTTAAATTTCTTGGCGGTGGCAAGCCAAGAAGAAGAAAGAAAGGGACGGAGAGACGTCTTCATGCTGGCGCCGTCACGCAAGCAAGAAGATGCAAAAAAAAAAAATTAATATGTCACGTTTTCAAATGAAATGAATTATGATATTATAATGGACTTGAGCTATAGCAAAAATAGTATTTTTGGCATGCACATAAAAATATTTTTCTTATTTAGGGCCCCTTTATATTAAGCAACACACATAATAATTTTTTTTTTCAAAAATTACACACACACACACCCGCACACACACACACACACATATATATATATACTATTCCCTCCGTTCAAGAATTTTTAACACTAATATTATATTGAGACGTCCACGATTTCTTGACTCTTTCTATTTTGGGACGTAGGCCCTATAATACACTTTTACACTTTAACATTTTAACACATTAATACAATTTAAAATATTAGATGAGCCCACAATTATTATACTTTAACACTTTAACCTTTAATTTATTAACACATTATAAAAAAACACATTAAATTTCATACTTAAAAGTTTAGTCCGAGAAATAATAGACAAATAGAATAATAGTGCAATAGTTTTAATAAAAAAAAATTGGGCCCCTGAAATGGGTGGGCCCTGGGCGGTCGCCCATGCTGGCCCACCCTCAGGGACGGCCCTGCTGTGTACTAGCACTGATTATTGAAGTCCATCACAGTGTCGATTGTGGTGGTCGGGGCGGCGGAGCTGCTGCTTGTTGGCGGTCGATCGTAGTGGCGGTGGTGGCCGGGAGTGGCGGTGGAGGGAGGGTGGTAGTACATCTGAGCTGTTTGAGGGCAGTGAGAATGGAATCTGTCTGCTATTCTCACTCCTTTATCCAACATTTCCACATACTTCCCCATTAATTCCCAAATACTTGGCATGTAATTTCACTCTCTTTATTCTTGTTCTTGGTATTGCTTTTAAATTTAAAGAGGGAACACCTTATATTTGCGTGTATATATAGGTATAAATATAAAAATACAGCTGGTTTGTGGGTTGATTTTTTGTATATTTGGCTTAATCAACTAATGAAGGGCTGACTAATGAGTAATGACTTTATCCAATATGGCCTTTTTGTTTTCCTTAAAAACCAATTACTATTATTAAAATCCTTTTTTTTTAGTTGACATGTAATGTAATCATACTTCAAATTTTATTAGTGTTTTTTTAGTAAAGCAATTTGATTAGTTTCCGAAGTGAGAAAATTTAGACTAATATCGAACATTAATCACTTAGATAATTTCTTAAATGCTCTATGGTACCATTTGTATAACCATACTGTTGAAATAAGTAGAGCTGCAGGTGGTGGTGGGCCGTGAGTGGCGGCGGTGGAGGGAGGGTGATAGTACATGTGAGGTGTTTGAGGGATTATGCACGTCTTTGTTTGCGAAAAGGTTTGTACTAGTACTATACTAGGTGAAGGATAAGTTAAAAAAGTACTTCTATATTATATAAAAAAAATATAAGAGGCTGAACGAGTTACAATTAAAAAAAAAAAATCATAACTGAAAACAGAAACTGCAGTATTAATATTAATAAAATAAAACAAACGAGGAATTGTTTTTGTTTAAATTAATAATGTCAATCTTTGATTAATAATTAATCATTTCCAACAAAACGGATTTGTGTAAATAAATGCCTGGATTTCAGCATGATTCCTCCAACAATCACTTGATAGATTCTAACTTCTACTTTAGCTGAACCTTAAATTTGGGTTTATTATTTAATTAATACATCTAATGTATAGTATCAGATGACAATGGCCGGATCTGGACTGGATCCACACCTTTTATCCCTAAATGAATTTTTGAATGAAAATAATAATAATAATTATTAGTATAATACAATAATGATCATCTATTCTTCTACGATCATTAAAGAGTAAAGAGTGAAATAATTTGCAAGTATTTAGCAATGGGGAAGTATAACGCCTAATATTTGCGTGTTTATATAGACATGATAATACATAAATACAGCTGGTTTGTGGGCAGAAACTTTTTGGCTTAATCAACTTGTGTACCTCTGACTAATTGACTGATAAATGACATGTTACTCCAATCTCAATTGAAATAAAGCATAAGCCAAAAATAAAGTTAAAGAAAAACGTTTAAAATATAATTATCGGTACAAAATATAATCATTTTATGACTGTTTTTCTTTTAATGAAAGAAAAAGACAAAAAGGAGAGAAAAGGTAAGGGCCGGTGAACCCCCCACCGTATATCCTCCTCCTAAATGAATAGTCAAAATGTAGCTTTCTCTAATTAATGAGACTCGATCGAGACCAACAGAAGGCCACTTTACATGAAGAAAAAGTAGCTCTCTCAAGATGGATTCCACTTAATTTCATAACCAACTTTATAGTTAATTTGACCGCTAAATTATTTGCTAATGGATGGAACATCAAATTTTAAAATATATACAATTATTTTTAACACCTCAAAAATTATTTTGTGGATCATTAAACTCACAATTACATGGTAATCAAAACTCGATTTTTTCGTGTTACTCTATCTAAATTATACAGTATGTGTTTTAATCGAAAAATACTCTTTACATTAATAAAATACGGAGTATTAATTGATTTATCAATATATTAATAACTCTATACATTATTAAAATCTCATGATTCCGACATTATTAATTTATAGAGGTTTTACTGTACATGTCTCTCGTGCGTGAATTCTGCAAGGAAGAGAAGCAATAACAAAAGGGACAAATTAAAATTCAAGATATCCATATTGAATATATATAGAGAGAAATGATATGCTACTCCCCTTATCGTGGGCACCTTCGTGGGCACCTTCTTCGTTTCTTCGATTTGACATTATTTTGTTCGATTTTTTTGGCTGATTTATATTCTAGTATCATATAGTATATTAATATAGAAATCATTAAATCTACAAAATAATAAAAATCAAAACTCGATTTATCTTATTACTCGATTTGTCTTTTATATATATATATGCGCAGTTGTATAATGAGGGACTGATTCTCAGATTAGATAATGATATCTTCATCTTTGTTTTTATAAGGTTGAAAAAGGGTGAGGGTAGAGAGTTGAACGACTCAGATGGTCAAAATAGTATGCATATATGTTGGTGGAATATCGAAACAAAAACAAATATATATAAAAAAAAACCCCGCACTCTTCTACCAATACTATACACTCGTTAATATCATTAATAATGTCCTTTCTCATCTGCCCCGTCTATTTATATCTTATTTTATTATTTTAATAGATTCAAAATAAAACATATTCGAGATATAAACAGTCGGGATGGAGAGAGTACATAATAGGAGGAAACTTTGTTCTCTGAAAACCTAGAACTATAGCATACTATACAGAAATTTAATGTTACCTTTTCTGTACCACAAGATAATAATAACTAATCTCATACTTTATGAGATAAATTGTTACTTCAATATTCTTTCTAGTACGTATTTGTATTAAAAATAAAATGAACTTGTTATCATATACTCTGATACACTCTGCAAGGAGAAAATAAATAATGATATGAACTTGTATTGACGCCAAATTGTCCTCATCTTTGATCCCCAACTCTCGTCTCACATAGGTCTTCCAAAATTGCATACAATTGCTCCAAGTATTTAATTTTAATTAAGAAGCGCTTGTGTGAATTCTATATGCTATAGTAATTACTTTCATGATGCATGCATTCATGATCTAAATCTATGGTTTGGTTGCATATATATTTTGATATTGATCAGAAATATATTTACATCCATATATGTATGTATACATATTTTCACACAAACATATGTCACAAATTATACCTACCCTTTTTCAAACTATAAAAAAACTATATATCCAAACTGACGCATTAATTCTCGAGAATATCTTTTTTCGGACACCAGTGTCTTTTTCATTGGTTTGCAAAGTGAATTTTCACCATTAATATTTCACACACACACACACACACACACACACACACACACTCTTTCCCTCCTACTAGCACTTGGAGTATGTGTTCCACTTCCAACATTAACCTAGTTCCCTCTTTGGGAAATTCTAGTGGTTTTAGCATGAAATGCTTCGAATCCCCTCGTGAAAACCAGACCACCACCGGATTTGCCTACTCTATCACTAAATCATGCGGCACAGCGGGGACTGTGAACCTTCACGGCGGCGCCGGGCTGAGGCGGCGCCGTCCAGCTCTCCAAACTGCAAAATGGGAGAAATTTCACCTCCATTACGAATTCATGGCCGGCTTTCCCGAAGAGGGAAAGGTTGCGGTGGAGAATGCCATCGGAGAGTGGGATCGGTGGTCGAGGTTCTCCTTCTCGGAGAGATCGCCGGGAGACACAAATCCGGCCGATATCAAAATCGGGATTCACAGGGGGAGCCATGGGGACGGCTACCCTTTCGACGGCGGCGAGGTTCTGGCGCACGCTTTTTATCCGACTGATGGGAGGCTGCATTTCGACGGCGACCAGCTCTGGTCCCACCTCCGGTTCCCTAGCGGCGGCGGCGGCAAGTTCTTCGACTTGGAAAGCGTAGCCCTGCACGAGCTAGGTCACGTGCTTGGACTGAGGCACAGCGCACATAGGGGAGATGTCATGTTCCCGGAGATCTCCCCCGGAGAGATTAAACGGCGTCTCACCATCAACGACGTTGAAGGTATGCGCTGTCTCTACTCGTGATCCATGGTTTTGAGGATTATATTTTTAGTCTTCAAATCAACTGTGTTGCTGTTGCTGTTCTTTAATTTAATTTGAGATTCGAAAATAATTCATTATTTGATGCCATCATGTTGGACCTCTGGATTGATGATATGATGATGATGATGATCTTTTGTTTATGGATTTCTCTTTCGCTGTTTCATCAATTTCTAATTTTGACCTACCTAGTCATGGGTTTCAGAGAGAGAGAGAGAGGTAGTCCATTTGTTTCGATACCCCATTAATATTCATAAACCTTAGTGACGAAGAAAATGAAGATGCAGTGTTTTTCATGGCCTCATGGGGTCTTGTTCAAATCCCATGTCTTCATTGGGAATTCTGGGTTTGATATGTGTGAGTGTGTGTGTGTGTGTGAGAGAGAGAGAGAGAGAGACCATTTGTGTTGCTGCTGCTGCTGTTGATGTTCTTTAATTTAATTTGAGATTCGAAAATTATTTGAAGCCATCATGTTATCTGGATTGATATGATGATGCGTCGTCTTTAGTTTATGGATCAATTTCATCATTGTCTATAATTTTTTCTCCTTTGCTAGCTGTATGTTTTACTGATAAGGAAATGGTTGAGTAAGGCTTGCATGTTGTTTCATCAATTTCTAATTTTGACCTAGCTAGTCATGGGTTTCATATATACATATACACACACACACACATATATATATATAGAGAGAGAGAGAGAGGTAGTCCATTTGTTTCGACACCCAATTAATATTCATAAACCTTAGTGACGAAGAAAATGAAGATGCAGTGTTTTTCATGGGGTCTAGTTCAAATCCCATGTCTTCATTGGGAATTCTGAGTTTGATGAGAGAGAGAGAGAGAGAGAGAGAGAGAGAGAGAGAAACCATTTGTGCTGTTGCTGCTGCTGTTGATATTCTTTAATTTAATTTAAGATTCTTTAGTTTATGGATTAATTTCTCTTTTACCATTTCATTAATTCTAATTTTGATCTAGTCATGGGTTTCATATTGTGATATTCTGGAAGAGAGAGAGAGAGAGAGAGAGAGAGTCCTATATTGTTTAAACAGTTTCGCCACCCCAGATTTCTCCATCAAATTATATAAAGAACCTTAATTTGTTAGCTCTCAAAAATGTTATAAAAATGTTGGTGGAGGGACTATATATATAAATAAATAGTTAACCATCGTAGTGAGTGATGTTTTGCATATTTTATTATTATAATGTTTAGTGTTCTCTAGCTTTTCGTTATTCGCGAGAGTTTCGTTTTCTGGGGAAAAGGAAGGAAGAAATCACGGTTGCTATATAGTAGTACTAGAACTACATATGATATGAAGTAAGAAGCATTGTTTATGCATGCATTCACCACTTACACCAGCAGCATTTCGTTAATAATTGAGTGTGTTTTTTTTTTTTTGGTTACTATTTTTACTACCCCCATTTTTTTTTAATTGTTATCTAAGTTAGATTTCTTTTAATTGGAAATGCCTGATCTGATTAGTTTTTTCTCATACTAATTCAGTGAGAAACCAATATAATATATCTAGGTTGGGTTGGCCCCTAGTCGATCTACCAAATTATGCATTAGACAATTAAATAAGCTGTAATTAATAATCATTTAATCGGAAGATCCATTAATGAATTATTTGCATGTTTTTTAAAAACAAGTTAATTTTAAATAATTAATTAGTCTAAGTTATAATTATATCATTTAAATGGAATTAATCCAACCATTCCAAATCGATAACTATACATATCGTGTTCAAATGGAGTATATATAACCCTATATATATAGATATATATTCAACACAGCGCATCAGTTCTGATTAATTATTTGCTTGCAAGTCAGAAGTTAGACTTCAAAGTTCCACTCAAATCATCTCAAAACTAGCCAGTACGCATGAATTCTTTTCCAAATTAAAACACCGATCCATAAACAAATTAACACACATATTATGGTATAATAAACTCAAAGTAAACGTACTAGCTAGGACTACTCTAGCTAGCTAAAACCAAAATATGATCATGTGTTAAAGAGGACTTACTCGATGAGATTTATATATATCTATCTCTGGTGCAGTAGCTGAACGCTAGCTTCGAATTAAACTCCGTCCCGACAAAGCCGAGGCGTTGCGTATAACTGAAGGCCTCGTCTTTGTCGGGACGGAGGAGGTAGTATAACACTTTCCGAATGAATCCATCCTAGGTTTGGCCAAACCTTAACTGCTCGATCTCATTCGCACTACTCCTCGTCCAAATCTATGGCCTCCACTCCAGAAGAATTAGCTCTGCTTCTTCATCAATGGCGAGAGAGAGAGAGAGAGAGAGAGAGAGAGAGATAAGAAGAAGGTGAGAGAAATATTGAGAAAGAGAGAGTTGTATGAGTAATAATAGTCGTTGTGCAGGGAAAAGTTAGGTTTAAATTAGTCTTGTATATATTCTCAACGAAAGAAAAGCAACGTACGTATATTAATTAATAGAGTACTTCACGAGTAGGGAAATTACACTTTCCTTTTTACTTAATTTACAGAAAAATGAAAATCAAATTTAATAAGAAGAACTAACGATAATTAATATGTAGCTTGATTTATTTATTTTACAATAGTAGTTCGTGTGTATGTGACAGAGAAACAATTTTGGCGGATTTCCAAGCTATTCCACCTCATGGGATTACTGTAATTAAATTTCATACCGTGTCTTTTTTTTCATTTTGTAAAGTTTAATACAGCATTCATTAGGAATAATGTCTGGTAGCTTAGAATAATTTTTTTTCCGACAAAGTAAATTCCCAAAAGAAAAGGGAAGTTGCTTTCATGATTTAGCCCATTACATATAGTCTAAGTGGAATCATGAGCTGTAATTGTAAATTTTGTTTTAATTATTTTACTTAATTAGCATTATGGTACTGCTTTACACCTGCCAATGGCGCCATATTCACACCTTCAATCTCATTTTGAATTGAATGAGATTTATATATTAAGTTGGTAGAAGAAACTGTTAGTAGCTGGATATAATTTTGTCACGTCAATAATTTTTGTATTTAAGATTTAGTTTTTTTAATAGGATTTTAATTTATTTTTATTGAATGGTTTACTTTAGGGTATTATTAATATATATATATATATATATATATATATATATATTATAATATCATCACAAAGTCAATTATAAGCATATTAAATATGTCAACGGTGAGTAGGACATGGTTCCTCGTTGAAATATATGTGGAGAATGAAAATATCTCAGATCAATTTTGATTCTTTGTTACATGGGTCGGAGATTTTTTTTATTATTATTATTTGAATTTTTTTCATACTTTGCCTTAGAATTTTATATTTTGGAATTTTTAATTGCAAATCAGCTTTTGACTTTTTGATTTGTTTCCATACTTGATTAAGGACAAATAGTCAACAAATTAAGTTTAAAAAAACGGTAATTGGAAAACCAAATTTAGAAAACATATAATAAAAATCACTTGGGCTTTTGTGTTCCTCATCTTAACCAAATGGGCTGAGCATGTGCCTAATTAGGACCAGTCTCCATATGGGCCGGACCCAAAGCCCACTAGATTTAATTGTCTTTTGAGCCTGACAGTGGGCCCACTTTGGGCCTTTTTACTCAGGGCCCACACTCTCTATTATCTCACAACCTAATGATTGATCAAATTGAGCTATATTAGGATAATGTGATCTCATTTTTTTACTAGTTTTTGAGACATTTAAAATTGTGTGAATGGTTATATATACCCAAAACAAAATAATATAGTAGTTTTATACCCTATATTTTAAAATTATAAGTTTTATACCCAAACCTCAATGAAAAAACAAACATATCCTTAATGATTTGCTAAGAGCACACCAAGAATTGCTATTGACAAGTAATTATTTAATTTTCAAGCTATTTTTGTTATCCTATTGTTTAAAAAAGGATTAAAATCCCATGTTTTGGCGATATGATCCCGCCCTTCAAAAATGGTATCAGAGCCCTAGGTTTATTTGAGAATTATATTTATTTATTATATAATGTTTATTACCTAACGGAGGAGACTTCAAGTTAAAATGGAATCAGACTATTGTCTGAGTTGCGAGTGTTACAGTTCATATCTCCAAATTCTGGAGGGGAACAAAACAAGTGACCTTGCTCTACTAAGAGTAAGACAAGAACGTCTCGAACAGGCGGTTCGAGAGAATTTTGCACCCAAGAGAGGTCCGTGCCCGAGCATGGACTATCAAGTTCTACTTAGATCGCCTCATGATAAACGCTTATCTTGAGGGGAAGCTTAGGCGTCTTATGAGAACGGCTCATCAAGATCATACCTGATGGACCCAAAGATCAGCCCTAATTTCGTAGAGATAACGCCAGATCCGGCTAAAATCTCTATGGATTTACGGGAAATCCAGAAGACGGTGCAAAATTACGGCAACAACCTATATGGAGTACCTCAAAAGGTGGACGAAATATCCAACAAACAGGATGTCATGCTTGACATTCTAAAAGATATTCAAAGATGAATGGAGAAATTGGAGTCACATCCAAATTCTAGTCGAGCCAAGAGGGGTTTCTTTTGGGACGAAACCAAAAAGATACCCGTTACCAGTCAAGGAGGGTGAGAAACGCGACCCTATTTTGGATCTAATTACTGGTACGATCCGAGGTAAAAAAGATGAATAACCTCAAGAGGATCGGACTAGAGGATCTACAAGAGTTAGCATAATCTTTTGCTAACATGAAGGTGGTGGATCTCAGATGGCCAAAATCGAAGGCGAAACATCAGGAGGTGCAACACAACCACCACGAAGTTAATATGATTTTGAGGCTGGTTCCACTTATCATCGGAGAACTAGTGGTATTGCTGACGACCAGTTCAAAATCAATTTCAAACGAAGGACCAAATGGAAACAGGATAATCCTTCGGAGAAAACAACCTTGGAGCCCATCCATCCATATGGAGTCAGTCTCAACATTGATGAAGTTAACTTCAGAGATCGAGAGAAATTCATCGATGATTAGGGAGCTGCCATGAGAGTTGCAGGATCAACTCTTGATATGAGTGACAAGAGATATGCTAAATTCCTTGAAATGAGTCTTGCAGGAGCTGAAAAGACGACGTGGGAAGTTAACATAAGCACTGAGGTAAAAAATGAGTGCTTTAAACAAGAAACCGCCATAGAGAGGGTTAAAAAGATGACCGATATCCTAAAGAATCATTTCTTGGGAGTTGGTTATTTTGGAACCTATGACGAAGAAAAGAAGAAGAAGTATGCAATGGCTCTTCTTAATCTAAGACTTGCGGTCTTAGATCAAAAATCTCTCAACAAGTTTCTACAGCTCTTCACAGTTTATCAACATCAATCAAAGACTGATGATAGCTTTGCAAAGGAAATTTTCTTCTTAAAATTTCCTAACCCATGGAGAGAAATGTTCATCCGAGACTACGTTCCCGGTGAATATGATGGTGTGGGAAAGAGAATGTCTTTTGTGCATACCAAGCTCACGGAGTGGTGTCAACAAGCCACAACACAAAAGAACATCAAGAAATTAAGAAGGATTAACAAGGAAGCTCCTCTTAATTGTGAAGACAATGATCTCCCAACGGTCATTGGAGAGGACCCTGCTAGTTACAAAAGAAGCAGGAAGAATAGGTATCAGCCCTATTCTAAAGATAGAAGATCTCAGAAAAGATCTTGGAAACCAAGAACGATGTGGTCTAGGCAGAAAGCTAGATCATACAAATATGGACAGCGTAGCGGTCCATCGAGAAATAGGTTTCAATCCGGAGGTTCCAGTTCAAGCAGATCTCAGGAGAAAACACCGGCGAGAAAGACTTTCCGAAAAGCTCATACTAGAGCTAATGAAAGTTTCAAAGATTGCAACTGCTGGACGTGCGGTGCAGCCGGGCATATCTCTACAAATTGCCCAGAAAATAAGATGATGAGGAGGTTTGAGTCAACCCCAGACATCGAAGACGCGATCTACTTCCAAGATCTCGTACAAGTCTACCAATTTGAGGATATAGCCTCAGATGAGAGCATTTACGAACAAGAAGAAATCTTTAGTAGTGAAGGAGATGGACCAACCGATTCAGAATCAGACTGAACTAGAGGTTCATCATCAGGAAAGTGAAAATCGAACAGGCTATTCAAGCCGGACGATGATTTCACAGAGCCAGATCGATAAGATCATGAAGAAAAGTCTTAATATATAGAAGTATCAAGACTCAGAAGCACCATATTGTATATGGTATTACGAGACGAGAGATGGCGCTTCCAATCGAGCTCACAGGGAATCAAGTGGAAATGCAATTGATTCCAGCAAGCGATATCCGGGAGGATCTTGAAATGATGAAGCCGGAGATTGCAGAAAAGATGAGTTGGATACATATTGGAGCAATCCAACTTGTACTCAAATCAGCTATATTCGCAGGAGTTGATTCCCCAATTGACATCGCGATTTGTGACAAGCGAATCAGAAATCTCAAGGATTCCGTGATGGGAACTATTGCGGGAAACTTATGTGCTGGACAGGTGGTGGGGATTATATATCCCAAGATTGCTTACAATCTCAACGACACCAACTTCAGCAGAGCCCTGACACTTTATCAGGACTTCAAGAGGAAGGAGCTGGTGGAAGAAAGGAATAGACCTTATTCCATCACATATCAGGTATCATATGCGCTTTCTAACTCACATCATACTGAGTTATTTCTTGGAAAGCAATTCATCGAGATACCAGATATTTTTAAGAAGGTGACAACGGCGATTTGTCCCGATAGAATTGAGTTTCCACGATTAAGAAACGTGGATATGCAAATACAAGACAGAATGGACATAACCCATGATCAAAGTCTTAGAATACAATTTGGGAGATTGTCATTTCAAGGAGATAGGATTACTTCTCAACCAATGGGAAGAAATCTTATTAAGCAGAGTCAAGAGTCTCAGAGTTTTTTACATTCTCTGAGTCACAAGAAAACAGTTATTACCATCAAATGTCCGGAAGGATGGAGAGGAGTAACTGTCAGATTTGATACTACAAGATGGGAAACCAATTTCCCTTGAATATCTTGTATTATCTCGAGCAACCGGAAGTCCATCATTATAAAGGAATGATTGAAATCGGAGGACATACGGTCGAGATCAAAGGGCGAGCAGAAAGAAAAAAAAATATCCTCATCTTAGGTTTGGATTTTCTTGAGAAATTCAAACCATGGAGACAAAAAGAAGATGGAATGGAAGTCACGATCAATGAAAGAAAAATATTGATCTAAATGACTAGTCCATTCTCAATATACATTCCTATTGGAGTGTTATACGAGAAATATAAGGCAGAATACTTTGCTGCTTATATTGATTCTGGTGCGGGAATATGCACGGCAAAACGAGGGATCTTTCCAACAGAAGTCGAAGAAGATCTACCGCGGATTGCAGGAAGAGAGTTTTTCAAGAAAGTCTTGATTCTAACAAAGGGAGTCAAGATGGTGGAAGTTCTAATTGGAGGAGCAGGCCAGACGCCTTGGTATAAGGTTAAAACTCCACCAATTTATTTTCATGATATAGGAACAGATATCCTGTTGGGAAACAATTTCTTGCAGATGTTCAAGAGATATATGCAAGATAATGAGAAACAAAGATTAGTGTTCACAACCCAATGTGATCACAAAATCATTGTTTAAAGGCTAAAAGGGGCATTCAATAGACAAATGCCATTAGTCTTTCGCAGCAAGCGTGGTGATGAAGGACAACTTCGAAACCCAAAAATGCAAGATCGGAGAAGGTTCAATGAAGCTTTATTGAACTACAGGATCAGAGGAGAGTTGGTAGACAACGAGTTTGAAGATAACGAAGCTGAGATTCAACTCCTAAAGGTATCTTTAATTTCTAAAGATATTGAAAATGATATGCAGGTATCATTAGAATATGTCAAAAGGAAGATTGTAAGGTGTTACAATGAGAATCCTTTGGCATGGTGGGAGAAAAACCAACTCAGAGCAACCTTAAAGGCAAAGCCAGACAAGGTTAATGAGTTCGTTATATTCAGACCAATCCTGATGAATCTCAAAGATCAACAGGACATGAAGGAAATTATCAAGGAACACCTTGATATGAAGTTAATTGAACCAGGTAACTCGCCATATAGCAGCCCAGGCTTCTTGGTAAGAAACCATGGTGAGATTAAAAGAAATAAACCCAGACTCGTTATTAATTATAAAGGTATTAATGACGTATTAGAGTTTGATGGTTATTTCATTCCAAGTAGAGAACACCTTATTAACTGCATTAGAAATGCTAAGGTTTTCTCCAAGTTTGATTGCAAGTCAGGGTTTTACCAGATTCGCATGGAGGAAAGTAGTAAGAAGTTCACAGCCTTCTCTACTCCGCAGGGACATTATGTTTGGAACGTGATGCCAATGGGGTTAGCTAATGCACCTCAGATTTTCCAGAGAAAGATGGATAATCTTTTCAAAGATTATTTCTCTTTTATGTATGTTTATATTGATGATATTCTTATAACCTCAAAAGATATAAATGAACACGTTAAACATCTCGAAATTTTTGCAGATGTTTGCTATAAGGCAGGACTTGTGCTTTCAGAAAAGAAGACAGTCATTGCAACCCGGAAAATGGAATTTCTGGGAATAGAGATAGATGAATCAGGAATAATTCTACAGGACCATATTGTTCAAAAGGTCCAGAATTTTTCTGAGGATCTAAAAGAGAAAAAACAACTTCAAAGTTTTCTGGGGGTTATTAATTTTGCAGGAGCATTTATCAAGAATCTTGCAAAATATAGAAAAGTATTCAGCCCTTTACTGAAGAAAGATGTTCCATTCATTTGGACGGAGGAACATCATAAAGGAATGAGGGATCTAAAGGTGGTTTGTGAGAACCTCCCAAAACTCTCCATACCACAAGACGAGGACGATCTTGTCTTGTATACGGACGCAAGTGATCATTGGTGGGCGGCAGTGCTGACAAAGATCACTCCCAATGGAGAAGAACCATGCAGATACTGTAGTGGTTTATTCCAGGAAAACGAGGCCATTCGATGGCACATTAACGAGAAAGAATTCTTTGCAGTTCGAAAAGCCTTTAAAAAATGGCCCCTTTTCTTATTAGCAAAGAAATTTGTTCTGAAAGTGAATAACACTCAAGTTAAAGCTTTCTTAAAAAACAAGATAGAATCGAAACCTGAAAAGGCTAGATTACTTAGATGGCAAGCTGAATGTCAATATTTTATTTTTGATATTGTCATTGTAAAATCTCATGAAAATGTTCTTGCAGATTTTCTTACAAGAGATGGAGCCAACTGAAGTAAGCTCCATCAACAATGCCATAAGACATCTCAGGGAAGACCTTGAGATGCTTCAAAGGGAATGGGACGAGTGTGTTTTGAAAGCTGAACAAGCTGGAAAAATACAATCTGTTAACAAGACAAAAGTCTCAAACAGAATACAAGACTGTAGGCTGGCATAGACTAAGTGCTGGAATGCAATACAAGAGCCACTCCTTCGGGCTTCTAGGGTGACTCCAGTTACCCCAGAAAAAGAAGCGATTCGGTTGCCGGCCCCTATAAAGGTAGCAGAGGATTCAAATACCTCTTGCACGAGTCCTAAGTTTGTAGTATCAATACTATCGGCCCAAGGAAAAGATGATACTCAGGAATCAAATCCTGAGGCATCATTTCAACTCGGCACCTCCGGGGTTAAAAAGGGAGAGATTAATCTTAGGCCATTGAAAGACATTTCTAAGATTAATACTAATAATATTATTCAAGTTTCTCCTTTTTGGCAGGCTTATCAAGCTAGCTGGGAGAAGTTGATGACAAGGCGAGGAATCAACCCAAACAAAACCTTGGTTGATGTCTCAGGAAAATACCCCCGACTGTGGATGATGCCAGGAGTTCATCCATAAGAAGTCAAAGAATGGTATGAATTTGGGGCACTTGCCTCAGTTTATACGATTTCCCCATCGTTTACAGAAATCAAGAATCTACCCAAATGGATTCAAGAAGCTGTTTACGATTCATGGTCTAATAATGACTAGCTCAGCCGAGGAGATGTTTTGGAGCTTTACTTTATAAGTGCAGCACCAGAACCCGTGGGGAAAGGAAACCATGAAGCCTTTCATTACATAAGGCTTAGGCGAACCGATGAGAGGAGCCGTTGCAACATACAGGTTCCACATGGAGAAGTACCACTTGTATCCATGATCACCGAGGATGAAATCTCAACCCGCATGGCTTGGGGTTTATGGGTCTGTCTCACGGAGATGGACAAAGTCAAGTATCAGTTCAAGTTCTTCCAGAACTCAGTGAACGGATCATTCCTGTTAAACACAATGACAGGGAAAACCCCGAGATTTGCAAAAGAGGCTTTCGAGAGAAAGAGGAATCTGCTTTGGGAAAACAAACTTGTGACGACCAAGGAAACTCATCGCAAGTATTGTAACATGGCTCACTATGGGAACTGGATTAACCATATTTGTCTAGCATGCCCAAGTCAGAAAGAGCTTGAGTTTGGCAAGAAGTTCATGCCAAGAGCAGGACGAGCTCGAGCCCAAGACCAGAAAGAATCAAGGGAGCCACTGAAAGGAACGATGCCCAGGGCCCCAAGAAAAAATTAGGTGGCCGACACAAGAGGGTAGAGTCATGTGACTCTATTATGGAGAAATCTCACCCAAAAAGAAAACGACAAGGGTGAGAAGATTACAATTCCCACTAAAAATCCACAGTTCAAAACAAGATTAAACCGTAAAGTGGAAATAAGTCTACACGGTTATTATAAAACCGTGAAAAAGAAAAGTCTCACGGTTCAAAATTATATTAAAACCGTGAAAATAAAAGAATCTTGAGAGTCTGTACTCAAGAAAAGGACATTTCACCAAATATTAGGTGAAAATCAAAGGTGGAGGACCCCAAACTTCACATGCAGACTCCAATTATCGCTGCTTTCGGTGGTGATTAAAGAAGAGGACCCATGTATCACATGGGAACAAGCTGGCGTCGGTAGCATCCGATGCAATAATTCAAGGAAGAGGGATGTCTTTAGCCCTCTATAAATAAAGACGAGCGAATGAAGCAGAGATCATCGATCATTTTCTTAGCTTTCTTCAACATTAGTTTTGTAATAGTTTCAAGTTTTTTTAGTGTATGAGTGTTTTCCATTCCTCTACCATAGGTAGCTAAAAGAGCTTGTCTCCTCCCAAAAGGAGATAAACTTATGTAATAAATATTTTATAATTTCCCAATAAAAATACGGGCTTTTGCTCATTACCTTCGTATTTTCAATTTTTGTTTACCAACAAATTTAGCCCGCAGTGAGTCTCTTGCTCAGGGTTCTGAGCCCTTATCACGTTTCCTGGAGCGCTGCTCGAATTGATAAGTTAGACGAAGGCGAGGCGGATTGGAAGCTGAGGAAGGAATTCGACGGAGAACCATAAGGTGCTCCTGGTGGTTGGACACAGTCTTTAAAACCTCTGTCGAAGGAGATCCCGCAGCAGTTAAGGTATGAAGTTGGTATGCATTAATTTATTTACGAAAGTGTGATGGGTCTGTTATTATTTACATGAAGAATTAAACATAGGTTTAACAAATACTTGGAAATAATGCTTTATATAAGAAAGGGGTATTGTGGTCCTTTTAATGCATTTTGGGTATGAAACTTATATAATTAAAGTGGTGGGTATAAAACTTATATACTTATCCTTTTTGGGTATATATAAAGTTCACCCTTTAAAATTCCACCTTAACTCCTTCTTTTCAATCCAAATCTTTTTATTCTATAATACCAACTACTCCAATAGCAAAATACACGTGCGTTGACACGTAATTATATTTCCCTTTTTTTCTCCAATAGCAAAATACACGTACGTTGCACGTGAATACATTTCTTTATACTAATTTTATAAAAATTTGAGCAAACATTGTTATCTTTTATAGTTTAAATACTCGATGAGTTATTAATTTTCAAAACATAAAAGAAAAATAATGAATATATGTTAATCCTAAAAGTCATAAAATTAAATCAAGTGATATTCACTTCGATTCGATTCGTTTACAAGCCTAGTCTATATACAGTAAAACCTCCCTGCAAGAATACTCTATATAGGAATAACCTCCTTATAGTAATAAAAAATCATAGTCCCGACTCGGGACCAGTTATATTTAGGAATAACCTCTACATTGTAATAAAATATATTTTTTTTAGTTCCGTCTTAAGGATTTATGCCTGCATATAGGAATAAATCACAATTATATATATATAAAAAATATATAATATCATTACACAAAATTTAAGATGACATAAAATACATATCTATTATTGATTGTGAAAATATTTTAATTTAATGGTTGTCACTATATCCTATCAATTTGCATGTACGTAATAATTTATCTACATATACACCCTATTGTTGAAGCCAAAAAGATTCCAACTTAACAAGGTGAATGCATAGTTTAGACAAATATATATTAATTAAGTACATGAATATGCTAAATGTATTTATGTGATGTAGTATTTAATTGATTTTTTTATGAAAATAAATTAATTTTCTATGTAAAACTCTACATAAGAATAACCTCTCTATAGTAATAATTTCTTTCGATCCCGACGATATGACTGTATAGAAGTTTTACTGTATATTCTCAACGAAAGAAAATTAAAGCAATGTACATATATTAATTAATAGCGTACTTCACGTGTAGGGAAATTACACTTTTCTTTTTATTTAACTTACAGAAAAATGAAAATGAAATTTAATAAGAAGAACTAATTACGATAATTAATTATTATATATGCTTGATTTATTTATTTTACAATAGTAGTTCATGTGTATGTGACAGATACAATTTTGACAGATTTGCAAACTATTCCACATCATGGGATTACTGTAATTAAATTTTTTACGGATTTTGTAAAGTTTAATTTAATACACCATTAATTAGGAATAATTTCTGGTAGCTTAGAATAATATTTTTTTTCCAACAATGTAAATTCCCAAAAGCAAAGGGAAGTTGCTTTCATGATTTAGCCCATTGCATATAGTCTAAGTGGAATCATGAGCTGTAATTGTAATTGAATTTTAATAATTTTACTTAATTAGGATTATGGTATGAGAGACACTTGCATGAGTCTGAACTCACATTGAGGTCCATTGAATGTTTTTAGAAATACCTTATTTTTTGGTTGTGGGTCAAGTGGATTAATTAGGCCAAAGTAATTTATTTTGCTTTCAAGACTTGACCGTATTGTGCGGCCAGACTGATACAAGTCTTTGTCTTATGGTATTGCTTTACACCTGGCAACGGCGCCATATTCACTCCTACAACTACAATTTTATTCTGAATTGAATGAGATTTATATTTGAATTTGGTAGAAGAAACTGTTTAACAGTTTAAGTATGAAGAGAATGATATATATATATTACAACAATTTATACTGAATTTTTCTTGCTTTGCCTTAGATTTTTATATTTTTGAAGTTTTTAATCGCAAATCAGCTTTTAGGTTTTTGTTGTACTATTACAAAATACAAATGGAAAAGGCATATAATTAAAATCACTTGGGCTATTGTGTTCCTCATCTTAGCCAAAATGGGGGCTTGAGCCCAATTAAGACCCGAAATCCACTAGATTGGGCCTCCATTACAAGTGGGCCCAATTTGGGCTTTTTATTTTCCTGAATATCTATACATAGCCCCCAAATTGCTAATCATAGCCCCCAAATTAACTGATTTCCTGTTTTAACCCTATTAGCCCACAATTCATATTAATATATTTAAATAATAAAACCAAGTTCTTAAAGCGCCTTTTCCGTTTCCGAAGAAATCATATAGCCCCTTTCCCCGCGACGGTCAAGAATAATTGAAAATATTGTCTCTACCTTCATTCTAAATGCAAATTTTGATTATGAAAAAAGAATGCACCATCACAATATTCGACTTTTCATAATTACTCAGTAATGATAACTATAATTTTCGGTTTACGCATTATGAATTGATAATCTCTGTTTGAAGAGAACATCCGGTAGTCATGCTCGGTGGATTACGAAAAATATATACATTATCGGTGGATTACGAAAAAACTCGCCTGAAAATCAATCGCCTTTTTCTCTCTCTACTTCCATGTCAAAAAAAATACTTCCTCCGTCTCAAGTATTAAGACAACTTTATTTTCGACACGGAACTTAAACGAGAGTGTTTAGTGTGTAAAATGTAAAGTGTGTAGGGATGTGATGTGGTTTATGTATTTAGACATATTTTAAAACTAGGGCATTATAGATGCATAAAAACATATCCATATTTGATCTTAAATAAAAGATCGTATCAAGACCTTTAATTTGGTATAAAAATCATAGAAATC
The DNA here is from genome assembly GCA_001642375.2 of Mentha longifolia. Lineage (NCBI taxonomy): Eukaryota > Viridiplantae > Streptophyta > Magnoliopsida > Lamiales > Lamiaceae > Mentha > Mentha longifolia. The sequence goes on from CM038112.1 coordinate 1,094,664, forward strand.
GAATAATAAACGAGAAAGTTACGATAGTTTAAACTTTTAGGATTTAAATTATATTGGGATACGTGCTGAGAGGTGAGTGGATGATGAGATTTAATTAGATAATATTAAGTGTAATAAGAGATTTACTAATTGTACTACTCCCTCCATTTCGTTCAAAATGATGGGTTTTAAAATGGATTTTTGAATAATTCTTTCTTTTACGGGATACTACGACAGTCATAGTATCCCGTAAAAGAAAAATTTTTCAAAAATTCATTTAAAAACCGATCATTGAGAAGTATGGAAAAGCGTGCCAAAAAAGGCAAAAAAGAAATGAGCCAGTTTAAACGAAATGGAGGTAGTATTAATTAGCTAATTATTTTCCAAAAAGAAAATGTGTCAGAATACTTGAGACGACCCAATAAGAAAAGAGTGTCAGAATACTTGAGACAAAGGGAGTATAAAAAATGAGAAAATTTTGTCAAGAATTATGCAGATTCAGCCAAGGGAGTCTTGAAACCTTAATTTTCAACTTTATGATTTCCCTTTTTAGTGAGTATGAAGATGATTTTGGAAAGGAGCGCAAAATCCCTTTCGCAAAATCCATTTTGTCGTTGATTTCTTCAATTGGGGCGACAATGGGGGTTATAGGGATAATATTGTCCATCAATTAATGAAGGGGCTACGAATAGTAACATGGGGGCTATGAATAAAATTACCTTTTATGCATAATCTATATGAATAATTTTGCGGAGAGAGGAGCTAAAAACAACACACTTGGGCTGCCGTTATTACAGGCTACTTATAACACCGATCGAGTCTTGAAGTCCATCGCAGCATCTATAGTGGTGGTCGAGGTGGTGGAGCTGCCGCTTGGTGTCGGTGGCCGTGAGTGACGGTGTGGTAAGGGCAGTGAGAATTGAATCTGGTTGCTATTCTCACCCCTCCTATATGTTAAACATTTTCATTTTGGGACGTAAGCCTCACAATAAAAATATTTTATTATTTTAATATTTTAATATAATTAAAAATATTAGATGATTCAATACAATTAAAAATATTAAATGGACCTACAATTAAACAATTTAACATTTTAATACATCATCATACTAGGCGTGAGAAGTGTAGGTTTAGCATATTTGAATATTTGTGCATGCATTAATAATATATATATATATATGGGGATGAATTATTATATATATATATATGAGGATGAATTATGGTGAAAACTAATTATTATGTGAAAACTGCAACCTATCATAATTGCATTTTATGCACAAAAGTGTTGCATTTTTATCATAAAATGTCGCATTCTCATGATGATGCATTATATGCATAAAAATAATATAAAATAAAATATTATAATATATTTTATTATGCAAATTCTCATGATGATGCATTATATGCATAAAATAATATAAAATAATATATTTTATTATACAACATTTTATGCACAAAATGCATCATTTTATACATAAAATGTAATATTTTATGATGGGTTGCAGGTTTCACGTAATAATTAGTTTTCATATGATCTACTACCTATATATATATATATATATATATATATATATATATAATAAAAATATCATGTGCGTGAATTTCACGAGGAGACAAATAAAGTATTATACTTTCTCTGTTTCAAGATTGATGACACGTTTCTTTTCCTTTCTTTTTGGTACATATTTCCATGCTTTTCGATGATAGGTTTTAAAATAAATTTTTGAAATACATTTTCTTTTACGAGATACTAAATGTGTCGTAGTATCCCGTAAATAAAAAAATACTTCAAAAATTTATTTTAAAAGTCATCATCGAGAAGCGTGGAAATGTGTGTAAAAAAAAAAGAAACGTGTCATCAATTTTGAAACAGATGAAGTAATAGAAATATAATACAACCGCCGCCTCTCGAGTTTCGAAATATCTCCACGAGCTCACAAGCTACTCAAGTGTTGACTCGCAGACTTATTACTATTGTCGTCGTCGTCGTCGTTATATTATTTGCAATTATATTTTATAGAGAGATAGGGGAAGAAATATCATGGGCGTGAAAAAATTTAAGAGGAGACAAATAATATATATATATATATATATATACATATATATATATATCTAATAAAAATGTGGAACCGTCTATCGATGGAGTCACTCTTGGATCTCCCACTTTTATTATTTATTATTATAAATATATTTTTCGTGAGTGAAAATTCCTCTTCAGTAGTACTATATAAAACAGTGCATAAACCAGAGCAGCCAAATCTCACACACAGACACACTCCACATTCTCTGCAAATTTATTATGTTTTCTTCAGCTTCCATTATCAAAATTCGCTTCCAAAGCGACGACGACGATGGCGATTCCGACCAGGGATTCACGGCGGAGAAATATCTCTGACACCGCTGCTCATTTGTCGAGGCCACGGGATCTCTCATCCCTCCGACCAGGAGCGGAGCCAGACATTGTTAATGGGGTGGGCTGAAAAGTAAATTTTTTGACGCATTAAATTTTAACATATAGTATACTAAAATTAAATATTTCGATGTTCACATAATATATTAGATTTCATCGATAACTGAGTCTATATCTGTATATTTGACATAGTCTCTCTCAACATAAAGCATCAACAAATCATGTATAACAATAAACAAAATTACTTATCATTGATATATTTCACATAAAAATGTCACTTCTAAATTGGAAACATGGAGCGTTTGTCTTTGCTACAAGTACCAAGTAATAAATAAAGGCATAATCTCCAAATGAATTTAAAATTCCACCAAAACATTAGAAAGGAAAGGTCAAAATTGCATACATATAATTTCTCATTTGAGATATTAGAAATCTTCAATGGATTATGAAATTATTTAATGCAATAAGCAATCATAGAGTATCATCTTCAAGCTCAATCAAAAAAAATCTTACCAATTAATTGACGAAAAAGAATTCGATTTTTTTTTCTAACTATTTATGTATGTCTTCTAACATAAATATATAAATTAATAAGCACACAAAATATAATAATACAAATTGCATACCAAAAGAGATATTGAATTGTGATTGAATCGGAGAAGATAAGTTGGAGGACGGTAGTGGTGGTCCGATGGATGTTAAGTTCTTGTAATTAATAAATTATTATACAATTGTTTTGGGCTCTTTAATTTATTTTGGGCTGGACTAATATTGTTATTATGTATGAATATATGTATATATATAAAGGATGTTTTGGGCTTACACTGGGCTTCCCTAAGTAAATACGCCTCTGGCTCCGACGATATCGCTGGTCATCTTAATTTAATTAATTTTGTTTTCTTGGTGGAGCCTGGGACTGAATTGAACCATATGCATTTCTTACTCTGTAATTTATTTTATTATTATTAATCTAAATGAATTTCATTTTATAATTAATTAGCTGTCATCACCTTTTTACCCGCGTTAGCAACTAGCTATAAGTGGGTTTAAAAAAAAAAGCCAAAACGGTAAAAACCCAGTGTTTACATGCTTTTTTGTTTTTTGTTTTTTTTTTTTTTTTTTTTTTTTGAATAATTGAAGACACTACGACAAAATATTTAAATAGTGACACAATTTTAAATGAATTGTGACACTTATTAATGTCACTACAAAAATTCGTGACACTTTATAGTTGAGCGACTAATATACGTATCACAAAAATAAATGTGTCATTAAATTTAGTGACATTAGAAGGTGTAACTAATTTTATGACATATAAAAGTACAGTTATATTTGTAACGTATGAAAGTGTAGCTATTTTTTTGACAATTTTTTTATAATTATTTTTTTAAAAAATATTTTATTAATAATGCGTGTGTATGTGTGCAGTGTGTGTTAGGAATTGAAGCTCCGATCTCATGTATCTTTTTTCTAATTCAATTTTTCAATTTTTCTTCCACTTCAAACATTGTAGTTGGAGGAATTTATTCATGACATTGCTACTTGGTCCTTCTCATAAATGTGTGTCTTTTTTTCTCATATTTTTTCGATGTGGGATAGTTCTTGTTTACATATAAAAGTATTTGTGATATGGAGAGAGAGATTGTGACACCTATATGTGTGTAACAAAAATATTTTGTGATAATTTAAAGTGTAGCAAAATTTAGTGACATGTACACATGTCACAAAATTTGCTACATTTCTAAATGTAACTAATTTAATAACATTTTTATGTGTCACAAAATATTATAGATGCATGTGTGTGTAACTAAATTTTGCTATACTAAAGATGTAATAAATTTTGTGAAACCTCTCATAATGTCACTAAAATTATGTCACAACTAGACATTTTTGTTGTAGTGAGATCTGCAGTTTCTTATTCATACTACATGAATTTTCACCTCAAAAAAGAAGAAGAACAGAATAAAACAAACCACAAATTTTTAGAATTTCCATTCCTTCATATGATGAGTTACAAAATTCATGATAAAAAAAAAAAAAACTAATCATATAATTTTCTCTCTCTAGTTACTGATTTACATAAGCAATAATACATATATATTACCCTAAAACCAATACACAGAAGGAACTTACTGGTTTATTAGCTCTGAGAATCCACGTATGTAGAATTCCCATCTCAGAATCCTTCACTTTAGATCTTAACAATAACATGAGCTCTTGTTCATCAGAGAGAAAGAGAGAGAGAGATAGAGAGTAAGTGGACAATTGGGGAGAGAGAAAGAGAGTTGTTTTATAGACTAATACAAGGAAAGTTAGGCTCTCGATATCACTCTCGTAAAGAAATTTATGCTGAGGCACAACAATAAATTCGATTAGTAATCAAATTCCGATAAAATATTCTGTATATAAATTACATATTAAAATCTAAAAAAACTACGATGGAGGTTGTACCACTGCGCGTGCATATATTATGTACGGATTTCCATATGCACAACATGCACTCAAGAACATACGCTCAGGTTCTACCTAACTTGTGGTAATGGCAATCGTACATATCTATAATCTGGTGATCATACAAAACTTTGCACGTATGCACACTTCACCTTCTTTGCCAACCACATTCAACTCTTTGCAAGTGCAATAGCACACAAATAAATTACGTATGTTAAAATATGTTCCCGGAAATGGAGTAATTGAATTTTTCCTTTTAATTTAGGTAGCACAAACACTTACCAAATCTTCGTGTTTGCCAGGGCATTCAGTGACGATGCTCCAACCCGAGAAACAATTTCAATTAGCATGTCAGTGGTAGTTTCATGAAATCCTTCATCTTCCAACGGATTGCCAAGGCCAGCTGGACAATTACACAACAATGAGCATGTTATGCTCTCTTGTTCTCCGCGTGGATTGGGATTGGATTGTGTGAAGAATAAGGTTGGGTGTTCGAACCATTCGTTAATTGAGATTGAGAGAGAGACAAAGAAGCTTTATTTGAATTGAGATTAATATACGTTTGGTGCATGCTATGTATAGTAGGTGATACTGTAAGGTAAATGAAGATGAGGTGCATGAGCTAACCAACTAACCGTGAAAAAAATTGTGATATGCATGTTTTGCCAAATCAATTGCTGAATCAATTAAAATATTAAGTAAATATTTGGTTCAGATGGGCTGGGCTTCTATATAGTCCGGCTGCGAGTGGTTCTTTTATTCCTACACAATAATATCTATCTATCTAACAGCAAAATAAACGTCAATTAATCTTGGATTTTCTTAATTATTTTGCTAAATTTTTATAATTTTACCTAATTAATAAATACTTATTAAACAGCTGAAAATTTCCAAACCATAATTAATTCCGTTGATCCTAGTCTGTCAACGAAGACAAATAGTCAACCCAGTTACAATACCCAAAATCATGCATAAAAAAAACAAAAAAAAAACCTCACATTCTCTATCTAATAATGTAATAAATTATGTTTCACGTGACTTAATGGATTAATAAATAAATATAATTGAGACTAATTATTATTGGGCTTATTGGAGCAGTTTAATGGGTAACTGCTGTTTGATGGAAATAGCATATTAAGGCCCACTAAAATCATATACTACGTATATAACTAGGTCATCTCCCTAACATAAAGTGTAATCTAGCCATCACGTACGTAGAGAGAACATAACATAACCTGTCAAGAGAGAGAAACGCAAGTTGTATCCGTTCATCGATTTTACCATAAAAAAAAGGTATGTGTGCTATTTTATAAGGTGCATTAGTACATGTAAATATCAAGGACCCGCATCTAACTAATCACCACAAACTTCTTCTCCTCAAATTCTGTTCATTACTAGCTAACACCCACTCCTCAAATTTTGCTGATTATTAGCTAACACCATAACGGCGTGCAATTACCTTTCCTATCTTTTGTGCATCCTACCCTACTACTACATCGGACTAGGACTACTACTACTAATAATAATAATAATAATAATAATAATTACGCAGACAATTAAGCAAAAATTAAAATCAAACATTAAAGATTACTTTCTATGAATGAATAAAGTTATACGCATACTATATAAATACAATTATGTAAATCAAATACCACTTTCAAATATTGGAAAATTATATCACAAACTTACAGTTACAGCTTTTTACAATTTTAATACAAACATTAAACTTTGAAAAATTAAAACACTAACTTTCTAATTTTTACAATTATTTATAACTTCCCCAATTATAATTCTACAGTATAATTCTAAAAGTATAAATACAAATATAAAATATAGTATAATTCTACTTAGAAGTTATTTTAATGTATATAAAAATACTAATATTGAATGCTATATATATATAAATATAGAGCTTTTATGTTACATTTGTACTAATTGTCATTATTGTTAGAATTATAGAGCTTTTAAATTTTATATCCATGCGCATGGGCCAATATTCTAGTATATATTACTACAATTTTTATTGAATTTTTCTTGTTTTGCCTTAGATTTTTATATTTTTAGAAGCAAATCAGCTTTTAGATTTTTGTTGTACTATTACAAAATACAAAAGGAAAAGGGGTAATTCTATATACAGCCCCATTTTACTCTTCGCAGCCCCTATTTATTAAACAAATTTAAAATATTAATGAATATACTATATTAGCCCTACACAGCCCCAATAAATTAAAAGAGAACACGCGGGTAGAACAAGTACAGCCCCCTTCGATTCCGTACTGTATTATCTGCCCATGAAGAGAACCACATTAAATTGGTAATTCTGGAAATAATTTGAGATTGTTTGATCACAAAACATCTACTTCCATGACTCAAAAGCTGGCTGCCGAAGTCAAATTAGAATTGTGGGAGAAAATTCAAAGGATGGGAAGAACTGAGTTAGGCAAATGCTCTAAATTGTTTGTGAAGCTGGTGTTTGATAAAGAAATTGAATGGAGATTAAGGCAAGAGAATTAAAAAAAAAAAGAAAAAAAAAAAGGAAAAGGTAAAGAATTGTATTGGCAAAAGTAGTTGCATGTAGATTCGTATTGCTCTTTTTTTTTTTTTCAACCATATGGCAATGGAAACGTTGCACCACAGCCCACCATTAATAAATCATGATTCGTATTGTTCTTCTTATTGACCGTCGAATAGAGAGGGAAGATTGGCGCCGGCGAGGGTTCTTCTTGGGGGCTATAAGCATGTAGTGATGAAAGTTATTTCGGAGGCCATACAAACAAGGGTATCATGGTATTTTGATTAATATTTTTAATTTATTTAATAAAATTGGGGCTATGAGGAGTAAAATGGGGTTGTGTATAGAATTACCCAAGGAAAAGATATATAATTAAAAATTACTTGGGCTTTTGTGTTTCTCATCTTAGCCAAAATGTGGGGCTTAAGCCCTATTAGGACCCGAAATCCACTAGATTGGGTGGGTTTCTGAACCGGGCCTCCCTGACAAGTGGGCCAACTTTGGGCCTTTAAATTTTCTTGAATATTTATGCAGAATCTGAATGAATAATTTTGTGGGACAACAACACACTTGGGCTGCCGTTATTAAAGGCTACTAGAACCGAGTCTTGAAGTCCATCGCAGCGTCTATAGTGGTGGTCGAGGCGGTGGAGCTGACGCTCGGTGGCGGTGGGCCGGTGGCTGTGAGTGGCGGTGGTACATCTTAGCTGCTTGAGGGCAGTGAGAATTGAATCAGGCTGCTATTCTCACCTTCTATCCAACAATTAAAACAATTTAACATTTTAGCACGTCACTATATAAAATGTGAAAAAAGCTTAATATATTATGAGCGGAGAGAGTAACACCTAATTTTCGGGTGTCTGTTCAAATAATAAATACTCCTATAAATTAATACAGTGAAAGGTTGACTAATGACTCTGTCATTAGTCAATATGGCCCTTTTGTTTTAGTTAAGACCAATTACTCCCTATATGTTTATTAAATCTTTTCTTTTGGTTGACATGATAATTATACTTCCTCAAAGTATGATTACATATAAATTTTATCCTAATGGTATTTTTCTCCTTTCCCTTTTTGGTTCTATTCATTATAGGAATCATCAAACCTTTTATTTTACTTTTAGCAAAGCGATTTAATTAGTTGAAATTTTTCTTTCCGAAGCAGAAAGTTAATCTGGACTTATAACGAACACAAATTATCTCTTGGATATTTTTCTTAAATGCTCGGTGAACTTCTACTGTTATTACACTTACTAATGCTACTATCATTTAGGTGAATATAAAACTATAATTATAAAAAAGCTCAATTATCTGAAACCCTTTATTAAATTTTCGCGTTTTCTTTAATTGCCACAAATCAATAAATAATTAATTATTAATCAATGAATCTGGGATTGTTACACGTAAGCACGCTGAAGCAAAGCCGAATCAGGCGAGCATATACCTTATTAATTTTCTTGCTCTTTTCTTTATCTATTTCGCTTTTCTTTAATTATTTCCTTTTCTTTTTTTTCACTGAATTTGATGGAGCTAGTTAGTGAGATGAGAATAATTAATTCAGAAAATTGAGGCAATATTCGCCGATACGATGATATTTTATCTTTTTTCATTTCGGTTACATTTTTAGAGAACCAAACAGTTTTTTTTTGTGATTGAGAAAGTCGAAGTTGCCGAGAAAGCTATAGTATATATATGTACAAATATAATATGAGAGAGAGAAGAGGCGTGAGAAGTGTAGGTTTAGCATATTTTGGATTGGTGAACCCAAGTGATAATTGCAAACCTAAACTAAATCTTGATATATAAACTGAAGCTTAAAAATTAAAACTTAAAAAAAATTATATGACACTAATATACTGAAATTGAGACTGAGTATTCCAACTGAATTAATATTATTGTTAGATTATAATATTCAACAATAACAAATTGAAAAGATAACAATTACAAATATCTAATTTGTTTACAAATTGACCGTTGGATATAATATACATTTATTGAAGAAAAATACAATAATGCTTATGTCGATAGCACAATCTATTTGATAAATTAATTTATAAACTAACAAACAAATGTACATCATTGTAATTAATCAATGTGCATTAACCATTAGTTAGATCTCATTAACCTTTAAACACTTGTGCAATAAGTATTTGTCTATAAGATTTTTAGATGTATGTTTTGGAGGGAAAGTGGTAATATTGTAAATTTTTGCAACAATTCTTCTTTTAGATATTGTAATAGATATATTTCGCCATTTCTTTTCTTCATTAAGGAGTATTTCTTTTTCTTTTTTTCGTTTACTGAATTGATGGAGCTAAGCTAGTTGTTAAGGGAAATTAATTCAGAATATCGACATAATATTCGTGGCGTTGGTTTTAAGAGTTTTCCTGCAGTCTGTTCGCCGATGACTTTTTTTTTTTTGTTTTAATCTTTTCTTTTCGGTCACATTTTCAGAGACGCAAACAGATTTTTGTGATTGAGAGTCTAGAAAGATATAGTGTACATACAAACAAATTTATCATGTCACCGCTGAAGCGACAGTGTCATGTCCGACAATTTTTTTAATTAGGGTTTCATTTTGCAAGTTTTAGTTTTTTTTGGCAAAGATAATTTTTGTATTGGTAATGTTTATACTAATTTCTATATTTATAATATTGTCGCGTTATTTGTGAGTATTCCTCGTATAGAGAGAGGAGTGAAAAGTGGAAGTTGACCATGAAAGTTTGAATATTTGTGCTTGCATTAATAATATATAATAAAAATATCATGTGAGTGAATTGTACGAGGAGACAAACCACACTCCACGACCCCTAGGGGTGAGCAAAACCGAACTAGATCCAAAGTCCAAACTGGACCATTTTAGTTCGGATGGTTTGGATTGGTTTTTTTGTGTATTGGTTTGGTTCGGTTTTAAAAAACTAAAACCAAACTTAGTTCGGTTTGGATCGGTTTTAGAGGTTTGGTTTTCGGTTTGAACCGAATCGAACCGAACTTATATTAAAGCTATAAATATTTAATATTTATATGATATATATTATTTTATTAAAGCTTATATTCCTTTTTTTTAGTGCAAAGCTTAATGGAGAAATGAACTATGTTTTATTTTGTTGATGTTATTGACTTGTAATGCTTTTGGATTTCTTGATGTTGATGTTTATTGTTTAGACTTTAGTAACTTCTGTTGATGTTGATAACTCTTCTTAATTTATGAATTTTGTTGAAATTTTGTTTAAGCAATTGATAAGTTCATGCCAACCGAAAACCAAACCGAACCCGAACCGAAGTTTTTGGTTTGGTTTGGATCGGTTCTTAAGATAATTTGGTTCGAATCGGTTATTTTTTTAGAAGTTTCAATTTTATCGGTTTTGTAGTTTCGGGTCGGTTTTGAACCGAACCATCCATTTGCTCACCCCTAACGACCCCGAGCTCACACAAGATATTATTATTATTATTATTATTATTATTATTAAATTTTCTTTCTTCTTCGATTTAAGTCGATTTTGAACTCCACTTAAAATATCTCCACATTTTCAACTCCACGCGTATGTGTCGACTCTTCTAGAATCTCTAACAAACCCTGCCCTATTTATACTATACCACTACCATTTCTTCTTCCATCACTCTCCATTTCTTCTTCCATACTCAAACAATATAATGCCTATATCTTCAGCTTCCTCTCCGATTAAAACAGTCAGAATCCACCTCCGAGACTACGATGCTGATCCCGACTCCGATTCCGGTTCCGATTCTCATACCCAACCACGCGTCAAGCGATACATCCACGCCATCGTGAATAAGCCGGAGCCGGCCGCCCTCTCCTCATTCACCTCCTTCTCGGAGAGATCCGGCGACGGTGCCGCCGCCGCCGCCGCTCCTTCCCAAACCCTACAATTGGGATTGTCAGTGGGAAGATATCCAAGAGAAGACGATGTCCAGCGCCGGGCATGCGGTTACACCGCCTCCTACCTGGCGATTTCCGGTTCGGCCCGCCTCTCCTCCGCCGCCTCCGGATACTACAGCAGGGAGCACGACGGTTGCCCCGAAACCCGGCACTTGGCACTGTCAGAAGGGAGATATCCAGGAGATGATGATGTCATCCTCGATCGCCTGAGCACCGCCGCCGACATCCTGAAGGATCTAGGGTATCTTCCAAAGTCCGACGACGGTTACGGCGAAATCCAATCAGCCATCGAGAGATTCCAACTGAACCACGGCCTCGAGGACACCCGAGTCCTCGATTTTCAGACGGTGACGGCAATCACGGAGCGCCGGTGCAGCTGGCCGGACATCGTGGACGGCGTGAATCTCACGCGCCTCCACGGCGACGGACCCTCCTGCTTCACAATCTTTCCCGGAGCACCAAAATGGGATAAGTTCGCCCTCTCCTACTCGTTCGAGGGCAACGTCCCGGCGCCGGCCAAAGCCCCCTTCAGGCGAGCCTTCGCCGAGTGGTCCCGGCGCACCCGCTTCACCTTCTCGGAGAAATTCGCCGGCGGCGACATCAAAATCGGTTTCTACAGAGGGTCACACGGCGTCGACTGCCAGCCTTTCAACGGGCCCGGTGGCATCGTCGCGCACGCCTTCGAGCCATGCGATGGGCGGCTGCACGTGGACATGAATCAAAAGTGGTCGTTTCTCGACGGCGGCGACGTTGATCTGGAAACGACGGGGCTTCATGAGTTGGGCCACGTCCTTGGCCTGAGCCACAGTTCCGACGAGGACGCCGTCATGTACGGCGGCGTTAAACCTGGCCAGGTCAAACGACGGTTGACCAATGACGACATCCGAGGAATAAATTTCCTCTACTGCGATCATTGACATTTTTCCACACTGTCAGAGTCAGAGATGATCTCAATTATTATTTGATGAATTGATTGTATCTGTAATGATTTTTGCATTTGCAAGTTTTGGTTAATTGGTTGAGTTGAGTATTAGGGTTCTTCTCTATAAAGTATTGCGCGGGACTAAACCATTCTCAGGTGGCGTCCAATCGAAATTTTTAATAACTAAATACCCTAGCTTCTTTTTTTTTTTTTTTTGTTTTTTTAAGAATTATCAACACTAATAAAAGAATAAGAAAGAGATAAAATGCTAAAAAAGTACTCGTAACTATAAAAATGGATGAACCTACAAAATAATTATAAAATTAAATTAAACCATCATAACTTAGAATTATTGAACAAAAATATTGCATAAAATTGGAATAGTTTCTTAGTTTTCTACGACCCACCCACGTCCACGAGGGTAAAAAAACACTACTAGCAGTTTTTATATTCTTAATTAAATAAACTTGCCTCAATTCATAGAACAATTCATAGGAAATTACGCTCGCTCGAAAAATATATGAAACACAAGCTATATACCAGAAATAAAAGAAGAAAAAGAAGAAGAGAAATTAAGAAACCACAAATTGATTTTCCAGAATTTTGAGGTCAAAGTTCCTTCACATGATTTACCAAAGTAATAATTACCCTAAAACCAATAGGCAGGAAGAGCTTACTGATTTATTGATGAGAACCTACATATATACAATTTCTTGCTGAATTCCCATCTCAGAATCCATCACTTTAGATCTCATGAATGAGCTTCAGTTCATCAGAGAGAGAGAGAGAGAGAGAGAGAAATTAAGAAGGTGAGTGATCGAGTGTGGAGAAATTTAGAGAGAGAGAGTTGTTATATAGACTAATACAAGGAAAGTTAGGTGAATTTACGTTGAAAATTACTTAATGATTTATTATCTCAGGAAAATTCCAAGAAAGAAAGAAATTGCGTTTACACGTCCATTACATTAAAAAAAATGTTTGTGTATTATAGTTTATGATTGTACTTACGAAGAAGATGATTTAAATCCGGCCAATTAGGATGAAATATTATACTTTAGAACAAAAAAGACAGCTAATTTGGTTGTTGGATGACTGGATCTTTATTCTTGTAGTTTATTTTTCCTGTTTTTTATAGGTGCACGAATTCTTTGAGTAAATAGTAGGAGTATAGTAGTATATTACTATTATATTCTTATATTTCATAGGCCAATAAATGAAATAAAATGATAAATGGGATTAAGATAATCACGTAATTAAATAAATAGCGAAAGTCCCAATCAACAAGAAAAGTCATCATCCTTTCAAAAAAAAAAAAAAAACAAGAAAAGTCATCATGTTAGCTAGGGTTACGCATACGTACACTATAAGTGAGTACACAGTATTACAAATTCTTCCAAACACACACAACTAATTAATAAATTTGATGGCTATTAAGATTTTGAGTATTTTGTCCTTCGTCTTCCTCCTTCTCTTTCTACTTTCTCTCTCTATAATCCAACTCAAGAAGGCTCCATTTCACGCATTAGCCCTCAAAATGTATCTACATTATTGGGGGCCAGTCTTCATACCATATTATCGAGTATTATAATTCGAGACGAGAAATTTGGTAAGAGAAATCACAGCTTCATCAATGGTGTGCAATTTTGAACGAGAAATCGCTTCTCGTCATTTCTTGCTACGTAGCGGGAAGTGACGAGAAATTAAAAGAGGAATTTTGTGTGGCTGTCAATTCTAGATAGAAATAATGTGGGTTTTTTTCTTTTCATGATTTGTATTATTTTTTTTGGAGAATTATTATTATTTATATTTTGTAAGTCTCGTTTAGTTTGTTATCTTCAACTAATGCAGGTGTTGAGATCCTCATTAATAATCCGTTCTTCTTATAATTCCTATAAAGCATATAAAAAAAATATATTGATATAAATACAATTTATATGTTATTGCCAATATTTTGAAAGCCTTGTCTAAGCAAGGTCTAATCCTCGTATCGTTTCGTTTTATACATTTTGAATGCCATTTATTAGACCAATATTATCATTGAATTATATTCAAAAAAATTGGTCATTGCGGATAAACATTTATTATTTCGTTTTACACATTTTGAATTGACAGAGTATGTTGTCCAAAAATTACTAACTTAATGTTTATAAAAGTGTTTGTAACACTCATTGAAACTTAAAGTTATATCAAAATTACTATAGTTCAAACATATATACGCAGCGGAATTAAAAAGATCAACACACAATTAATTTTTCACAGGCAACCTGTGAAAGTGAAAGCATTATCCTTTTATAGTGTATTTGGGAAATTTGTGTAAGCAATAGGTTTCTTTTAGGATTTTAATATTTGTGAATCATTGAATTAGTCTCAATTTTGTTTGTAAATTAAGCCCGTTGCAACTATAGATGATTATTTTTCTCATCTAACAAACAAAACAGGGCCCATATAGAGGGCCAGCCCAGCATGAACAAGCTTCATACGAAGAATATGATAGCTTCTCTCCGAGATTCTATCCACCATTTATTTTTATTTTATTTTTTATTTACTATTTCAATATCTAATTAAACTATTTGAGGATAGTACTCTATCAACACATACTTTTGATAAGATGATTAAAATAAAATCAAAATTCAAAAGAATTTAAAGATATATATGAAAACACATACTCCGTATAAAAAATTGAAGAAAAAGTGTAAAAAGAAATTACAAAACTTCATGCAAGGAGAAAAATGTGTCAATCCCCCAAAATAGTCATTTTAATAAGTAAAATGATTAAAATAGCCACTAATAAATAAAAGGTATAATAATAGCTATTTTTTGTATTTGGTACCAAATTTGCCCTTATATTCTATTAACTAATTAAAATTACTTATCAAAATGGCTATTTTGGTCACTCTCTCAGAGAAAAATTAGAGAGTATATATTTTCTTATATTAATTTGTGGGTTTACTATCTTGCACAAATTAAAATCATTATCGTATCATCATAGTATAATATATGCAGAATATAGAATTGAAAACTAGGAAAAAACATCTCAATTCCTTAAATCTCATTACCATAATCAAATTATAGCAAACACATTTAATTTCAAGAAAAATATATTTATTGTTGATGAAATTAGATTATTTTTTTTTACCATCAAGAGAAGGTGACGTTCCCTCTCAAAAGTAAATAAAAAAAATAATAAAAAAAAGGAAAATAAAATAAGTCCTATCCTATTATTATTATTATTATTATTATTATTATTATTATTATATAGTGTTCCACGTCAGAATTTCAACAACAAATCAAATTTGCTGATGCCGGACAGTTCTGCTCTTTCGGAATAGAGTCAGTCGGAGGGTAGTTTGTTTCTCTTACAAAATTATCAATGTTCTAAAAGTCGCTAAGCGCTAGTTGGGCGGTGAAGGAGGGACTAGCGCCTAGGCAGCTAGGCGGGAGCTTAGGTGGGGCCTAGGCGGATTAGAACCACAAGTTAGAAGCTATATCAACACATATTGTTCATAATTTTATTTTCAAATTTATGATAAAAACATAAAATATGATAATTAATATCAAATTTCATAGTATTCATATAAATTCCATGGCCTAATTGTCATAATTATTGATTAGTTCTGACTTAAAGACTAATTAAGCTTTAATTCGACCGATAATTAGGCTGCCGCTAAGCGCCTAGGCGGATTTAGCATTAGTCGGGCGGTGGGGTGCTGACTAGCGCCTAGGCGGGGACTAGTCGGGGACTTTTAAAACACTGAAAATTATTGCCTCCAAACCTGAATAAATGCAACATTTGAGTTATAAAATGAAAGGGCATATTCAGATTGATAAATTGAAGACATTACGCCATACCACAAGTTTGGTATATTTTGGAAACTTTCTGGAATAACACCACTGAAATGGTTATCTTTGATATTCCTGAAATCGGAAAAAGTGAGTGCACAATCACCTAAATAAAACTGGAAAAAAAACATACAAAATTTATTAGATGTACACACAGGTCAGTGAGAGAGAGATTAGCCAAGAAAATCACTGATCCAGTAAATTGATTGCTCTGCAGAAACCTGAAAAATGAATCATGGCATCAATTACTTGCATTTTGACAGAGTCGATGAAATGAGGATCCAAAAGAGAAGAGACTCACAAGCCTGTAAGATTTTTCAAAGATCTGAATGAGATAGGCAGATCTCCGGTGAAGCTATTGAACGACATATCCCTAGAGAAAGAAGATTTCAATTATCAGGATTGAGAAACGAAATTTCAAGAAACGTAGCCTAACTAGATTCCTTTTGTTCGATGTAACATACATATCCTTAAGATTCTCAAGGCCATCAAACACATTTCCCAAAGATCCTGATAACGAATTGTGGCTCAGATTCCTACATGGAGTGAAACGTGGCTTAGTAATCATGCAGAAGGATAAGAAATTGCATTCATCACATATAGAGCTACTTACAGATGGCGGAGGCGTTTCATCTTCTCCATTGAGTATGGGAAGCTCTGGCTGAACTTGTTTTCAGCTAAGTTTCTGAAACAATCAAATGCTTATTATTAAAAATTCTGAGAAAATGGTATTAAGTTCATACGAGAACGGACTAAGTTGAGTATCTTACAGATGCGTGAGACTAGGAGGTAAACTGGGGATGGATCCCTCGATGTTATTTGAACTAAGGTCCCTAATAAAATGATGTATACAGAATTAAAATCAGATCACAAGGCTGTAATGATTATATGTAGGTGAATATACTGAAGAAAGACGCACAGAATTTACAAAGATTTTCTTACAAATGCTTCAGACTTTTGAGATTGGAGAGCTCAAATCCCAGATTTCCAGTTAGTCCCAGCCCAGAAAGTTGACTGCAAAAGGAACATACATAAAAAGTTACAGTAAGCTATAATGGTTTATATACAAGAAGAATCTATTTTATCATAACAATGGCAGAGAATTACTATACAGGTTGATAACCGATGATCCAATATTGCATTGAACTCCAGTCCAGGGTTCTTCGCAAGGATCTCCACCCTCTGCTTTCCAATACTCGAGCTGCATCGGTTTGTTCAGAGACTTATACAAGCCTTGAAGAGCTTTAACTGCATTACACGAGCTCGATATTAGTTCTTTACAAGAGCTAAACAAGATAAAAGATAGCTGTGAAGATAGAACCCTCATAAAATTAGATGCTCTGATCATGAAAACTGTAAAAAGCTGGCTTTGAAATTGCCTAAAAGTATGCACATTATGTTCAATCACACCTTGTAAAAACTGTATATAGTATACCAACACAGAAAACACTACCAAGAAACTAACCTAAAACCATAACAATACTGCATATATAATTCTCTTGCAGAGATCAATAATTTGCAGGAAATTCAACAACAGCTCAGATTATGTAGAGTCTTTTTAAACAACTTTTCATCAGAATCATCTTCCATTTTCAGCAGAAAATTCAAGAAATCAGTAAAAGCAGTCACTGACAGTCATCGCAATTGAAGATTGAAGTTCAAGAAAGACTGCTTACCATCTGAGTCATCAGTGATTGCCCAAGAAGGAAGTACCATAGTCGCACAATAGAACGCCAGAATCATTAAGAACAGATTCTTAGCCATATTTCCTTAATTTTCCCTCAAAAAAATTCCTGCAAAATCAAGGAAAGAATTACAGTATTAAACTCGAAACACTCAATAAAGCCATCACATAATCGCAGATGT
This sequence comes from Mentha longifolia, assembly GCA_001642375.2. Lineage (NCBI taxonomy): Eukaryota > Viridiplantae > Streptophyta > Magnoliopsida > Lamiales > Lamiaceae > Mentha > Mentha longifolia. Next base: position 1,112,543 of record CM038112.1, read on the forward strand.
GAAAATCAAGAAAAGTATTTCGAACAAATATTCTGCTCCAAACTTCAATCGCAAGTAAAATTTAATAACATGAAAAAAAAAATCACGAGTAAAAACCCATGAACTTTCTAGTTTCTCACGTATCTGTGTGTGCGCTGTGTGTGTTTTCTGCAACCTATGCATTCAGAGAGAAACCAAATTCAAGCTAAACAAGAGAAATGGAGTACTGATCGAATGATCGGGTGGAAATTGAATACAGCCCAACAAATTCAGAACGTCGATTTCGAATCGGAATAACCGATTCTTGCGAAGAACACACTCACAAAAATGACGCCCAATGCATAAAATCATGGATTTTCATACACATACAGACTCGCAACTATTCAAAACGCCGACGAACACGAATCTAGAGCTGTAAACGAAAATGGGTTGAAGAAAAACCATGAAAAAACTCTTTCAAGAACCTGAAAACGCTCGCAAAAACACGCAGACACGCACTCGATCTGTATACATGTATGTAATATGCGAGCAAGCAAATGTATATACACTATCTCAGATTACTAGTTAACTACAGAGAATCATGGCTTGCGTTACCTCCAGAGAGAGAGAGAGGGTTGAAAGATCATCTCAAATTCATGAATTTGGCAGTTCATCTCAAATTCACGAATTTGGCAGTTCATCTCAAATTCATAGACTATAGTGCGTGCCTATGAGAAAGATGATATATTTCTTGGTGAGGCTGCTCAGATAATGGTCCAAAACGTGAATTATGAAATGTGAGAAATTTTTGTTGTTTTTTCTTATATGCAGTCTCTACTTTATAACGTATTTTGTTCTTACTAATTGATTCCTTTTCATTTTAAAGCCCATATCAGAAGAAGCAAGTCCAAAAGAGTCGACAAAAAAAAAAATTGATCACACTCTCCCTGCCCGTTGCCGCTGGTGAGCGAAAAATTGAAATCTATTACGTAGCATCTAAGAGCGTCGCAGCAAGCGGCGGATCTAATTAAAAAAAAATAAAATTCTGAGGGCTCCCTATTTTCTGTTATTAAAATTTATTAGTTTATAATGTTTTTTATAAAAATAAAAATTATTATATTATAATAAATCATAATAAACATTTATAACTAAAAAATAGAATTTTTAAAATTAATATACCCTAATTTTGGATTTATCAACCCTATTTAAGTTAATAAAATTAAAATTAAATGCTAAAAACTAATTATAAACCTTAATTTAGATGAGTGAACCCTAGAAAATAATTATAAAATTAAATTAAATCGTTATAAATTAAAATTATTGAATAAAAATATATAAAGCTAGTAGAAATTAAAATTTAGTACACAATTGGAACACCATGAAATTGGTGTAGAGGATCTCAATTGCAAAATTCTCGTAGACACAATGCTTTTTTTTTTTTTTTTTTTGTTTAATATTAAAAATAAAAATAAAAAAATAAAAGAGCAAATCGCAGCGGTGGAACTGTGGAAGTGGTAGGCACCTAGCATGTGCCGCGGCTGCCTATGGGATTTTAGGCACCCCTATGCATGCTCTATACATCTTACTTGAAATTTCAAAGAGAATGCATTGTTTTTGAAAGAGAGACGGTTGAATAGAGAGATAATTTTGATTTGGACGTTTAATGCGCCCCCATCATTGCATGCGGTATATAACTAATTTTATGATTAGTAGACTGCTATACTTATTAATTCTAGAAATAGATATAAATTGCATAAAAATAAAAGTTACTAGCAACCTTGTTACTATTATATATATATATATATTGACGTACTAATACTTAATAAGGTTAGTGATAGTTTTCTTTATATTTATTTAGTTATTAGTATTTTTTTAACTAATAAAGTCACCGGTGAGATTTAAAAGCGTGTGCTGGAAAAATCTCATCTCCGGATCGCGATTCTCGAAGCTCCATCTCAAGAAATTGATCATAACCGCAAAAATTCTCTTTATTTGGTTCATTACTTCATTTACCAAATATCCATACATCATTTAAATTGGTTCTTTCTTCGTATGCTAAAATGGTACATTGATCACGCAAGCAGATGAGATTTTGTGGTTGTGATCGATTTCTTGAGATAGAGCTTCGAGAATCAAGATCCGGAGATGAGATTTTTCCAGCACACGCTTTTAAAAATCTCACCAGTAACTTTATTAGTTAAAAACTACTAATAACTAAATAAATATAAAAAAAAATATCACTAACCTTATTAAGTATACATCATTTGAATTGAGCTAACTGCAAGATTTCGTCGACCGTCCCCAAGCGTAGCAAAGATAACTGTAATGTTTGCGGTAACCATAATGTTCTGGATAGGGCTTTTGGATCGTAATCGTCTTTCCCAGCTTCTCCATTAATACAAGTACGTGAATTAGGGTTGGAAGAAAATTGAAAAGAGATGTATATTTGGGGTATGATTATTATTATGTTGATTGGTGCTCTTTTCTATTTATTAATGTTTTAAAAACCGGACCGGAAATCAAACTGGCGAGGCCTCCGGTTCCCGATTTTTCGGTTCCACCAGGGTCGAACCGGGGTTGAACCGGCCAAAACCGGGAAAAATCAGAAACCGGTAACACGTCCGGTTCCCAGTTCAACCGTCCGGTCCGATCTGATTTTTATAACACTGCTATTTATAGATACAGATTATCTCGTGACCCTAGCTATTCTACTACTCATCTATTTAATTCTTGTTATTGAGTTGGGCTGTATTTTTTTTTTTTAAGTAGTAGTTGGGCTTGGTTTCATTTAAATGAGTTGGGCTTGAATATAGATACGCCCATCTAAATAATCCAAACCTTAATTAGACAATGTCCCTATATGTTTTTCTAATACACTTTACACAAATAGACTACAATTTTGATATATTTCATATTTGGATATTAGCACCCAATAAATTGCTTTTGATTTTAACTGAAGCATGCAGCAATCATCTAAAAACTTCTTAACGACCAAAATCAAAATAAACCCAAAAGAAATTCGAAATCCAAAAAAAAAAAAAGGAGTAAATTAGTAGCATCACACAATATCATGTAAAAATCGTGGGAGTAAACTGATTCATGGCGACAAACATACCTAAAGGAAAAAGTTGGGTAAGTGAATGCATGCAGTAACTATTTTGACACAAACTAAAGTTTGAAAAAAAAATAAATTGAAACAACATTTCATGAATTAACTACTTTGACGCCTCCTATTTTCATGTTTCGCTCATGGCTCCAACTCTCATATATTCCCTCTCTTTTTCCATTTTCTTTTGCTATTTATATCTCTCTCCACTGCACTATCTCGTGCACTAGAAAGAAGACGGCGGTTTTCATTAATCTCAATATTCGTATCTTGCAAATAGGGTTATGAGATATATATATATACAATAGAGAAAACCCTAATTACTAAGTAATGTCCACATATAAAATATATTTACAACATAAATCTCCTTTTCCCTATCTCTGACTTTGTTTCTAGGACTACGGCGATCTAGGTACACAAATATATTGATTAATCATAAGCCAAACATAAATTTTATACAAATATCTTTTCTTGTGTTCCTTTTTCAACAAAATAAATAATATATATGTCTGGTCCAAATTATGATCCACAAAATTATGAATTCTATGGAATTTGATTTTCATTTCTTCTTTCTTTTTCTTTTTTGAAATTTTCAGTTTTAGATTGTTTGGCTTGATTAACAATTTTTAGCTAGTTCGAAATGTACGATTATTATTATTATTATTATCCGTTCGTTGTCTTGTCTCTCTCTGTATATTGTTCGATCCCAAATTAACATATTTTTTGATGGCGTTGTGTTACTTTACGTAATGAAATCGGAACAATATATTAAACGTAAAATTTAATATAATTTGATAACAAAGCCGAATAAGAAAGAAATAGAGAAAGTAGCTAGTAGGGGAAGGGGTAGAGTTGGTTAATTCTGTTAATATCACGGGTCGTCTAACTCCTCTCTTCACCGATACCGAGAAGTGGATGCATCACGGCCGATTCCCCGGTGTGCGCGAGGCCCAGCGCGTGCCCTATCTGGTGCAGCGCCTCCGTTGCCAAGTCGTAGTAGTCGGCGCCGATAGTCGGGTCGAACGACCACGGCTGGTCAGCGTTGAAGTACACGCGCCCGTCCTCGGGCGCGAATGCGTACCCGAGGATCTGACCGTCGAACGGGCTCCCTTCCCCGCCCAAGAACCCGACCGTGATGTCGCCGGGGGCGGCCCCAGTGGCCTCGTGGAACCTCAGCACGGACACCTCGGACCAACACAAGAAGGCGCCCCGGATGGTGGCCTTGGCCCCCTCCGGGACGTTGCTCTCGAGCGTGTAGCTGAGGTTCGTCCGGGACCACCTGGGCTGCCCCTCGAAGAAGCCGTGGTCCATGGTGTTGAACCCCCCGAACATGTCGGGCACGCCGCAGCGCGACCTCAGCATGTATCTCCGGGTGTGGTCGTCGATCACTACTCCGGTTATGTCGAAGTTGTTAATGTCAAATGTAGCATTGTGGTAAGTGAGGGGAAGATGGCGATGACAAGCAATTGAGCTCGATGTGCAGATGATGATGATGATGAAGGTGAGGGAAAGAAATAGAGATTGGACATTGGAAATAATTGAAGCCATCTTTCGTTGAGAGAATTGAGATGAGATGAATATAATTTTAGACATATATATAGATAGATTTATGATACCTAATTTGTTTAGGTAGCACACACGTTTTACGTCTTCCCAAACTAAATAATTTGATTTCATGGTAATCATAAAGAATTGAGCCTTTTTATTCGTAAAGCGCGCTAATATATAAATTTCTAGTCAACAAATTTAAAAATTGGTCACAACACGTAACACATGAAGCCCAGCTCAAATATCATGATTCAATTTCAGTTCACCATCAAAAATATTAACAACATTTTATCTCACAACATTATAAATTAAACTATAAAATCCAAGATCCATGCCTTTGATGCAGTTCAACGGCCGCAAAGCATTATATATATATATATATATATAGGGGAGAGATCACATACAAAAGCCACTTTCTGTAAGAAATAAGAATCAATCATAGACGTCCATTTTGATTGATCCACGGTTGATAATTAGTACATATTTTTTACTAAATGAGAGACGTTTTTATTGGAAGAGGGATATAGATGTAAATGTGAATTTTCATAATTGTCTCTTCCTTGAATTAGTTTACGGTATCCAGCTTATTTTCTTACAAATTTCTCACGCAAATAGATTAATTAGGAAATTGCATCTGCTTAATGTTATGAAGAAATATTTAAATAATTTACTAATTTAATCAAACGCAGATTAGATGAATGGAGGTGGTGAGGCTTAGATGAGTCATGAGCAATTCGTGGAGGGAATAAGGATTTCTGAATTCATTTTACATAGTAAAGTATTTTATTGTAATATCCCGGATTTTCTTATTAAAATTTAGCTTTTATTATTATTATTATTATTATTATTATTATTATTATTATTATATTGAAATTTAAATAAATTGTGCTTAAACTAATAATATATATATATAGATAAACATATACATACATATTAGATATATTGGTTTGGGATGATTTATAAATAAATGTATAATTAGTATAAGTATATTTGTATAAGTAATATATATTAAGTAGTATATATATACGTAAATACATGCATGCATGCAAATATGTATAATATTATATATTATAAAAATAAGATATTTTATGTGCACAAGATATTAGCTTTATCAAATAGGATGATTGTTATGTTATACACGTGTCTTTCTAATAACTATTATAGCTTGGAGGAATAAGGCACATAGACCTATACACGTGTTAGCCTAGGGTGATGATTAGTTAAGTATCCTTGCCTATAAATAGCTAAAGTGAGGCCTTCATTGTTCATTGTTCAGTATCAACTTCAGTCAAAATCACCATCTCCCTATTATATCTTTTAATATTTAGTCAAAAGCATAGTCAAGTTAGAAAAGTTAAATTATTAGTGTTAGAAAGATCAAGAGGTCACAACAGAAGATGATCCATAGTAGTTACAAGTCAAGGGTTGTTATCTTAGATTATCAGGTGAGGCTCTCTATACTTACAAAGTATTATTTGAGTTAGTAAGCTCTGATAAAATGGGATTATCCATTTTAATGTGTTATTACATGTTTAAGGCTCTTATAATGTATGCGATCGGGTCTTTCGGTTGGTCTAACACACTAATCGAGAGGCTGTGCGCACAGTTATAAATCGTTGGGTAGATCACCAATTGATTCTAACTTGAGGGGAGAACCTCTGGATGAAATATTCCATTATCTCCAAATCATGGCTCCATCAGAAAAGGGAAAAGGGATCCGACGGTGGTAATGTCCCGGGATCAATATAAGAGTAACATGGTAATACACATGCGCGCGCAATCATGAAAAATGAGGTTTTGTGTGCATGGAAGTAAATAATTTCAAAACCCTTCTATGTATACTTTATTATCATGGATATATATTCTTTTTATGAAACATGTTTTTGGCACAAGCTCACTGGGTACATTAGTACTCAGCCTGCAATTCCTTTCCAAATGTTTTGCAGATTAAGGAGCTGGCGGAACAGGCGAAGCTGGAGAGGACTGTTGTTGTTGCTAATGTATAATAAAAGCTTCCGCTATGCCTATAAATAAAATCTCTAAGTTTTCGTACACCACTAGTTATATATAATACGGGTACTCAGACAAATCAGCCAGCATGGGTTGTTCGGCTTAGCCAAACCCATAGTTTGAGCTGTATGTCCTGATTTCCGTATTTAAATATTATATTATTTTATGTCTACGGGTATTCAGACACAGGCGGCCGGTACGGGCAGTATGATTTATCTACCCCGTAGTTCGTGTTGTGGGTCCCGATCCCGTATTTAATTTCTTAACAATAGGGTTAAATATCCCCAAGCCATGAGCCCCTTTCTATCCCCGTTTCTTAATTCCAACCCCTTGCCACGTCTCGGCATACGTGCCTTCTCTCGGGATCTGGGGCGTGACATTTATAGCCTCAACTCATCACAATTTATTCATATCTCTCTCTGGGTATTTTATTTTATTTTATTTTATTTTCTCTGGGTAATTTTGTTTTTGTTACCTTGGTCACCGACCACTTTATACCATTCATCTAAAGCAATCTTGAGCTCACTCTTAGCCGCCTGCTCTAGTACATTGCTCTCGAACGAGTAACTGAGACCGGGTCCACTTGAGCCGCCTTGCGAAAAATGAGAATAGGTTATTGGAAACAGATGAGTTCTATCATCTAAGAACTCATGAACTCATCCGTTTCAAATAGCCTATTCTCGTTTTTCGCCGGGTAGACCCGCACGAGTCTCAATTACTCGATCGAGACCAATGTGTAGGACGGGACATCATCCTAACTATATAAAGAAAATAGCTAGTATATATATTGTAATTAAGTCCAACTTTGGTGATATACTGTATATATTTTATAGTTAGTAAGTATGGAATATTTTTTTGTTAAACTTATATTTAATTATGTCAAAGTTGAAAGAAATTACGCTTTCTTGATGTAGTGTTTGTTACATGAATATATTAGTGTTTGTTACATGAAAATTACGGATATATAGTGCTTGTTACATGAAAATAGGTGTTTTATTAGTGGAATCCTCGAAGTAATTCTTTGTAGTACATAATATATTAAAAATTAAAAATGAAATAAAGTGATATACTAATTTGATGTACTAGAAACTCTATCATCATCTCATGTAAAATGACAATGAGATTTTCTCTGTACGCATTCTTGATTGTACCTTATGCCGATGCAGTCGTACTCGAAATATCTACACGTAAGATAAGTCTTCACCATCTCAATAAAAAATAACTCGTAACATGTTTTCTAGAAGCAAAATAGAGTATAATGCTTTCATTAGCTACTTTCTGTCATTCGTATTCATCAACACCCATGTTTTGTACAATGACAGAAAATAATGGTAATTTTATTAGGTATCCAAGATAACATATTATATATGAAAAACCCTTAACAACCAAAGTATGATCTCAATAAAAGTAGACTCTGGATTTGTTTTGCACTCTAGCTCTTCGACCTCGATTTGCTATGCACCCGGCACCTCGATTTTATAAGGAATTATCTCCAAACCCTCCTCGATTTTATAAGTAATGATACATACTTAGCCTAAAGCCAATACACAGAAGGAGCTTACTGGTTTATTTGCTCTGAGAATCCACTAGTATAGATTTTCTTTGCTGAATTCCCATCTCAGAATCCATCACTTTAGATCTTAACAACGAACTCTTGTTCATGAGAGAGAGAGAGAGAGAGTGTGGAGAATTTGAGAGAGTTGTTTTAATTTATAGACTAATACAAAGAAGGTTAGGTGAATTTACGTACGCGTAGGGAAGGAAGGAGGAATAAATTACTGTTAGTTGAAAACTACTTTTTGATTTATGATTTCAGGAAAATTCCAAGAAAAAGAAAGAAAGAAATTGCGTTTACCCGTCCATTACATTTTAAAATGTATGTGTAAATAGTTTATGATTTAAAAATGCATGTATGTGTAAAGATGATGATTTAAATCCGGCCGATTAGGATTAAATATTACTTTAGGGTAATTCTATCCACAACCCCCATTTTACTCCTCACAGCCACCTCTTTTTAAAATAAATAAAAAATAATAATAATTTTACTAATTTAGTCCCACAACCCAAAAAAAACACAAACACGTACAGCCCCCAACACCAAAGAGGCGCAAACTCGTACAAGCCCCAAATTGCCAAAACACGGAATTTGGTTTCTAGCTATCGACGCCCTTCGAATTGGAATTGGATTAGCATGCGAATTTTGCATTCGGACTGAGAGTTTTTTGCTCGGCTATGGTTTTGCTCGTCGATCTGAGTGCAAATGGAATCTTCCTCCTCGCGAATGACATTTATTAATAGGCATGATGGGTCGCCGGCGGCGGCAGCGGAGGACGACGGTGCTCTTTTCGCAGAGGGTCTTGCCGAGGAGGCTGCCGTGCTGTTTCGGAGTGGAAAGTTCGGGGAGTGCTTTGAGAATTTTGAATCAGTTGTTGCAGAAGGAGGATGATCCGAAGGATAATTACATTCTTAAGAATTATTTCAAAGATGTAGTTTTGGATGATTATTGCTAAACTGCTTGGGCTTAGTTTGAGTTTCTCTTTTGTTTGAGTTAATTGATTGGAAACCAAAAAGCCGTGTAAATGGAAGTTGATTTGATGATGGAGTGTAGACATTTTTCTTGATTTTTGATGTGTGTTGCAATTTCGAGATTTGTGTTTTTGGGGGCTGTGGGGCTAAATTAGTAAAATTACTATTATTTTTTATATATTTTAACAAGAGGGGCTGTGAGGAGTAAAATGGGGGTTGTGGATAGAATTACCCATTACTTTAAAACAAAAATGGACAGCTAATTTGGTTGTTGGGTTTTATTTTTATTGTTTGTTAGGGATTTTTTTTCCTTTTTTATAAGTGCCATTATTGCATGAATTCCTGGAGTACGTAAATAGTTAATCGTTATTCGTTAATATATAACTAGCTAGTAATTTTCGCTGCGGTACAATTTACATGCCACTCGAATTCTCCAGGCCTCTCATTTTTTCAGATACCCTAAAATACTAAAATTTAGTTTTAAGATTTTTATTTTAAGAAATTATTTTCTTAATATCCATGTCCGACCTCCGAAACTAAGGGGGGTGTATTGGATCCGGATTCTAAAAGATTTTTTTGTATTCTAAAAGTCTATAGGTATTCAATTTAGATTTTAAAAAATCCTTAAAAATCTGTTGGTATTCAATTGTGACTTTTAAATATCCATCTAAATCTAATGGTATTGAAATTCCATAGGATTTTATAGGATTCTAATAAGTTGTAGATTTTAAAGGATTTGTAGTGCATAATACAAAGAAAAAATCCATATAGAAATCTCACCTCCACAGCATAGATTTTTGAAGTCTACAGAAAAGTTATAGAGAATATACCGTGACCTCTTCAGCCTGAAGGTATTCGTAGAAGGCTGATGACTTCTTTGCTTGATTATTGTTTTCCAGGTTTCTAATTTGACTATTTTTTTTATTGGACTATATTATTCCCTCTCATGATTATCATAGGTAAGCCATACGATCTCCCATAAGCCATAACAAGCATTTCAGCTCCAGCTTTAGATGCAGAATAGGGATTTGTTGGAAGAAGCTGCGATGCCTCATGGTTGCCTACCACAGCTTTTTCATCGGTCTCTCCATAAACTTCATCAGTACTAACGTGGACAAATCTCTTAATATTACCAGAAGCTTTAATTGCAAGCTTCTACAAGGACACAAGTACCATAACCGATGTTCCTAACAAACTCCCAGCTATTATCAAATAAATTATCAACATGTGTTTTTAATTTGCCCACTTTGGAAGCATGAAGTAGTACATAGCATAATAAACTTCCCAGTCTATGTAATGAATCTAAAAATCATTTTTATTTAAGGGAGTAGCTGGTTAATTTTGTTGTTTGCTCACTCTCTTCATTTAGATTCTACACCTAGAAAAGTTCGAATTAGTGCAGATGGAGATGATCAACCTAAGTACGTTACCAGAAGAGGTAAGCAATATGTTTATTTCCTCAAAGAATTTAGTCCTTTCTTCGTTTTGTCTATTTTTTCTTACTCGGGAACAGGAGCACTCTATAGTAAATCTACAGCCAATCTCACTTAAAAATTTGTGAAAAATGATCTTTGTTTTGTGCTTTCTATTGAAATACGTGTTGTTCACTTTTTTTAATTATTTTTCTCGAGGAAAATGTATGCTCGGGTTGATATTTGATTGGTTGTTGATCTATACGCTTTGTATATTTTTTAGTCTATTGATCGCCATTTCCAGTACGTATAAGTTTTTATTGTGTTTCCCAGAATGCATAAAAGTTTATAGACTTTTTAAAATCTATCAAAATAGAGGTTAATCAATCTGATAAAATCTGTTAAATTCCACATAGAAATAAAACAATCCATAGAATTACAGAATCCACAGATTTTTAAAAGTCTATTAAAATCATTTAAATTCCGGATTAAATTTACGGGACAACAAAGTGGATTATATTAACCTATTTTTCTGTTATAATTTAACTAGCATTGTACCCGTACGATGCACCGTAAAATAATTTTATTTCCAATTAAAATTAGTTTATAATAATAAAATGATGTATCTATAGAGACATATTATGATTTTAAAATTTACAATTAAAATTAGTTTGTAATAATAAAATGGTGTATAAATAGAGACATATTATGATTTTAAAATTTACAAACATATTTACGTATCCTATAAATATTGAATAAAAGTTATATAGATTTATACAAAGAAAAATTTGAATCTTCCTTACGTACAATATCTAATATTGAATTATCATTTGAAATTTATCTAACTTCTAATTAGTTGTAATATTTATTTAGCTAACTGTAAAAGACCACATGCATACCTAAAATATTGGGATACAAATTCTCATAAGTCATAATTAATATGCAAATGTCATATCAATATTATTTTTATTTGATACTTAAATAAAAAATAATATATATAAAATAAAATACTAAATTGAGAGTTGTTGAGACATTAAATTTAAAATTCATTATTTAGTTATAATAAATTTAATAGATTATTAAAATAAATACATTTAAGCAAAACAAAGAAATGAGAAAAATTAATTAGTCAAAATTTCAATAATATTTGAAATTTATATAATGTGTGAAACTTTAATGAACCAAAAATGAGACTTTTCAAAGTAATAAATGCATTAAAGAATTACATGAAAAATGATAATTAATCTTGAAATATGAAAAATTTTATTTTAAAGAAAACAATAAAGATGCTCTAATATCAAAAATTTAGGAGGGAAACATACTATCCTACTTTCTTATATTAATATAGATATAGATGCGCCTTGTAACTGTAAATTGCCAAAATACTATCATTTCTAAATAAATTAGTACTATATATTATATTTTTATATTTCAATTTACAAATAAAATATGGACGTGATGCACACAAAATGACTTGGGCGTCGGGCCAATAAATGGAATAAAATGATATGTAGGGATTATGCCTACTATAAATGAGTACATAGCGACGACCAAATCAACAACAAAAGTAATCATTTTAGCTAGGGTTATGCCTACATATAAATGAGTACACAATATCACAAATTCTTCCAAACACACAACTAAATAATAAATTTGATGGGTATTGAGATTTTGAGTATTTTGTCCTTCATCTCCTTTCTTCCTTAGTCTCTTTTTATAACCTTTTTGTTCAAAAATTGTCGCTGGACCGTTAAAAGGCATTTGTCTCCCTACTTGCATAGGCCGAGGATCAGCCATTTTGTAGCATCATCTAATCTTCTACTTGATTTATCATATTATATGCCTTCTCAACACTGGTAGTGGTTCAATCAATAGTATTTATTGTTTAGCTTGTTCATATTCATTCCTTAAACTAACCAAAAACTGAATCATGAGTTGTTGCCCTTCCCTCTCGTAATATACTCTTTCAGCATCACAAATACAATTTAAACTAGGCATAAGCATATCCAACTCACTCCATAAGGCAGTTAGATTATTGAAGTACATCAACACATTTTGATCCCCTTGTTTATAATCAAATATCTCCTTCTGCAGCTTATAAACATTAGGTCCATTACATCTTCCTAACCTTCGGTTTAAGGCCTCCCATAGTTTTTTTTGTCGTATCCAGATGAGTGAAGGCATTTACCAACTCTTTGGAAAATGGAGCTGTAATCCAATTAGAGATCATATAGTCAGTCTTAAGCCACGCCTTACAATATTTAGAATTAGGCTCTGGTTCAGGCAAAGTTTCGTTCAACAATCCAAGTTTGCTACGAGCTCCTAATACTTTCTTAATAGATCTACTCCATTGATATAAGTTGTTACCTGTTAGAGGAGCTAAAACTAGCCGCATCCCAGGGTGGTCCGACGGTTGCAATTGGAGGATTTTCTCAATATATCATGCAGTGAGCTTCGATCCATCATCCACTTATGAATTTGAGTCATCTCCGCCTTCGTCTTCCATCTGCTGGTTTATCATCCTTTTTCGTCGAAGATACACTTCAATCATCCTTGAATAACTTAGTCCATCGTGGTTTCCGTTCCTTCACCATAGCTCCTCTGATATTTACCATAAATTCCTTTGATAAACTTCAAAATTTCTCCTCCTAGATTCAGATCTACAATCAGACCTGCTCTAGTATTTCGTATTGAATCACAAAAGCAAAGGTTCATTCATCAAACTGAAACTGGTACATCGAGGTTCTATTTATATTGGAACTAGAAAGGAAAACTTGAGCTGCAAGCTCATAACTACTAACTATGAACTGATAATAGCCGGTAGATATAAAGCACATCAACAGCTACTAAACTAAGTCATGCGGATCCCACTTATCCCTTTTCGCCCTAGTCCCATATAGTTGATGCCGTTGATGATGTCTGGATGGTTGTCGATTCGGGGGAGCCGCATCAATGCCATGGTTTTAGCATCCAGGATTCCCGTGGGCTTAAAACCAAAGTTCTCTTGGAAGGTGCGCACAGCGTACTCCATCACCGCTCCATCTTCTGACCCATTTCCTACCTTTAAATGGGCGTACTCGACATAGCCGTATTCCTGTAGATGCTGTTTATATATGGGATCGATTTCCGCAGCTGTGAGTGTGATGGTATTCAATATAACCATGAATACGGCGATAGCGACGAAATGAATAATTGCCATACTGAATACAATACTATTGACGATGAATGTAATGTATGTATGAATACAAGCTGGAATGTTGTGCTATTTTATAAGGTTGCATTAGTATATGTAAATATCAAGGCCCGCATTTAACTAATCACCACAAACTTCTTCTCAAATTCTGCTCATTACTTGCTAACATCCACTCCTCAAATTTTGCTGATTACTAGCTAACACCATAACGGCGTGCAATTACATTTTCTATATTTTGTGCTTCCTACCCTGCTACTACATAATAATAATAATAATAATAATAATAATAATAATAATAATAATAATAATAATAATAATAATAATAATAATAATAATACATTTGTTGTAACATTTGCATGTCCCAATTAATAATTTACTTAATCATGATTTAACATGAAACTTTAAGGTCGCATTACAGTGGACTCGAACTTGTGAATTTGTGACTTTTTGCTACAGAAGTCTCAGGCATTTACTTCATTATTGCTAAGTCAGTATACGAACACTAGTATAGTTTTCTTGATTATAACAAGCACATTATTGCATGAAGAATGCTCCCATATCCACTGTTGGCATACTTAATGTCTTAATGTGACCAAGCTGACGTAAAAAAAAAAAATCTTAAAAAAAGTAAAAAAATCCTAATAAAATAATTAAACCCTAAAAAAAATTAATGATGTTGAGCATAATAATATTATAGTATATTCGTGTGCAGTGGCGGATGCAGGATTTTGAATAAGGGGGTAAAAAATTATACTATCTCCATCCACAATAAACTGATCCAATTTTCTTTTTTGTATGTCCACGAAAAACAGGCACTTTCTATTTTCGTAATATCAAGAACACAATTAAATATATCATTTTCAATATATGCTACCAAATTATCAATTGTATTTTTGTAATTATCAATTGTATTTTGTCATTTTATTTTTTCTATATGTATTTTAGGCATATTTAATTATAACAATAACAATAGGAGTATAATAGATAATTAATGCCAAAATACAAGGGGGTCAATTGCCCTCCCTTGGCCACACTTAGATAGGCCCCTGTTCGTGTGATGTTTTGCTTCTTTCTTTTCTTTTCTTTTCTTTTTTTTTCTTTTTTTTTAATTACGTGTAATATAGATTGCAGAAATGCTCTTCTAACCACGGTAGACACATTTAATATGCCACCACTGATGTGGCGATGCCACGTCTTAAATTTTTAACATTTAGGGTTGAATTTTTTTAGTAGGATTTAGTTTGTTTTTTTTTTTTTGGGTAAGGCTTTGTATTTAGAATATATATATTTAAATTATTTTGTTTATTTATAGCATTGTTAAGTCATCCGAGTGCACATTAAATATGCCGACGGTGGGGATTATTGATTTGCAATATTTATGAACAGAGATTGAGAATATAGATAAGATCAGATTAATTTATAAGTTACTCCTAATTGATCGCTGGTTTTTGGAAAGTAAAACATGGTAAAATAACAAATCTAACAATACTTTTCTTTACGATCCTCACCCTACAATTTTGGTCAACATTTATTTAGAGCATACACATCGGAGCCTTCCAAGTTGGAGGGTTCCAAATATTAAATTATTATTAATTTTTGGAGGGCTCCGTCATATGTTGTATTGGAGCCCTCCGAAACATGGAGGGCTCAACAATATTTTATTATTATTATTTTTATTAGTTTTTTTTTTTTTTTTTTTGACGATTTAAATTAATACGAGACATTTTTGAATTTCGATTGTATTGCACGTTTGCAAAATCAAATTACAATACAATAAAATGAAGTAGGAACAAAAACTACTAGTGACGACCGAAACGTGCCTACATATGCTCGATCATATCATGTTCGAGTTTTTCATAAGCGGTTGCATCGCGGAGGGAGGTCTGCCTTTGCATAGAACATGCAAAAGAGACATCAACACCTTGACGTGCTTGCAACGGATTAGTTGAAGAGTTCGGTGCCTCGTCGTCCTCCTAATTTTAGGTAGGGATGGTAATTCGGTACGGGTCGGGTACCCGTCCCGAATTTTTCGGGTACCCAAACGCGAAAATCTTAAAATTCACTATCCGAACCCGAACCCAAAAATATTTTTGGGTATCCCATTCGGGTATTCGGATACCCGAAAAAATCTAAAAATATAAAAGGAAAAAAATGTATTTTATTTTTTTATATATTTTTTTCTATTCTAAATAATGCATATCAATAGTTTATGAGGATATTATGTAGACAATTGCATAATTGATAAAACATCAAATGAAGAAATGAGAAATGAGAGTCGTGGCTGAAGTCTAAGTGTTAATTTGTTAAGTTAATTATTCATTATTAATTATTTTATTTATTAACTCTATTATTTCTTTATTTTATAATTAATTTAAATATAATTTTGGGTTTTCGGGATTTTTTTTTCGGGTTCGGGTATACCCGATACCCGAAATTTTTAAATATCACTACCCGACCCTGAACCCGAACCCGAATTTTTTGAGTTTTGGGACCCAAAAACCCGTTCGGGCTCGGGTATTTTTGTCCCTACCCGAAAACCCGAACCCAAATTATCATCCCTAATTTTCGGCATCCTTTCCTTCATCTTCAATTATCATGTTGTGCATGATAACACATGCATATATGATTTTTGTTAAATTTTCGATATAATGCATGTGGGCCGGCCCTTGTACGATCGCCCATCGTGCTTGGAGAATGCCGAATGCTCTCTCGATGTCCTTCCTCACTGCTTCTTGGTTTATGGCAAAAAGTGCTCGTTGTGGATCCGTCGGACATGGCACCGTCTTCACGAAAGTTGGCAATTTCAGATAAATGTTGTCGGCAAGGTAATAGCCCATGTTGTACTGCTTGTTGTTGACTGTGAAATTGACAGCCGGCGCAACGCCCTTCAGATAATAGCTGAATACATCCGATTGATTCAGCACGTTAATGTCATTGTTCAATCCGGCGATGCCGTAAAATGCATGCTAAATCCACAGGTTGGTTGAGGCCACGGCTTCAAGAATTACCGTTGGATCTCCCTTCTTTAAATTGGTGTATGCAGCCTTCCATGCCGATGGACAATTTTTCCATGCCCAATGCATGCAGTCGATACTCCCGAGCATGCCGGGAAAACCGTGCTTCGCTTCATGCATTTGGACGAGTCCTTGGACGTCACGGGAATGGGGTCTACTCAGATACTCGTCTCCAAAAGCAGCAACGACGACACGACAAAAATGCTTTAGGCACTCTCGCCCTGTTGAATCGGCGATGCGCAAATACTCGTCGAATTGATCCGACGGACCGCCATATGCAAGTTGACGCAACGGAATCGTGTATTTTTGAAAGGATGAAGCCCATCACGTCCGGTTGCATCTGGGCGCTGTTGGAAATATGAATCACGCGCAGTCAAGGTCTCGACAATTCGCAAGAAGAGCGGTCTTCGCATGCGAAATCGGCGCCTGAACATGGTGTCTGTATATGTCGGATTTTTGGCAAAGTAGTCGTTGTAGAGTTGCTCGTACCCCGCCTCACGATCACACTCGATGTATTGCTTCTTTGCTTTTGCCGATCGGCATTCTTCACGATGCCGATTTTTAGCAATTTCCTCCTCGGCTTGAAAATACAACTCGATACCTTTACGTACTAGCCTCTCTCGTTCCTCATGATTCATTTTTTTTTAAATTTAGAATGTAGAAAAAGTGAAAAAAAGATGTAGAAGATATGTAGTGTTGAAGATGAAAGTGGTGTGGAGAAATAATTTTGGGGATGAGATATATATAGGTGAAAATATGAAAATTTAAAAAATAAAATAAAAAATTAATTCGTCGGTCAATGGTCAAACGACCTTTGACCAATAAAGAGCTGCCACGTGGCCGCGCCCGGCAAGGGGGGGGGGGAGGGCGGGAATGAGCCCGCCAAGGGCTCCATCGGCTATTTGAGCATGGCGCCCGCGGGCGCAAGGGCTGCGCCCTCGCCTGATGAGCGCCGATGTGAGTGGTCTTATAGTTACCTACAATTTTGGTCAATATAAAGGAAATCTATCTTTATTATATCCTCTCTCTATATAATATATAAGGTGAATACTCTAAATTAGGCTATTAAAATTAGTAAACCGTTTATTTAGATACGCTATTATGAGTAATGATCCCCTACCCACCGTGGGCATGTTTAATATGCCCACGGATGACGTGGGTAGGGGATCATTTCTCACGCTATTATGTTTTTTTTATAAACTCCTTCTGTTTATAATTTTTAGAGCCAAATTTTCGGTACGCGGTGTAATGTGTTATGATGGTGTTAATAAGTTAAAGCATTAAATTGATAAAATAGAATAATTGTGGATTCATCTAATATTTTTAATTGTAATCATTTTATACTAATTTAATAAAGGATCGTGACGATTATTATTTTTTAATTTTAATTTATAAGATTTAATTATATAATTATAATTATTGTTGCTTTGATTTATCAATGGGTGAGAGTTAATTATTAGTAACTCAATAAACTCGATATTTTAGACAATAATATTATATTTATGATAATTAATATTATATCTAGAAATCGTGTGTCGGTGTTCCGAGTTGATTAAGCCCTTAATTCGCTCTCAAGTCTGTTATATTAAACCCTGCAGGTGTATTAGTTCCGATATAATAATAAGGCTGAGCGGGTACTTACTCTTGGATTAAATATTAATTAATTAAAGTAGTTAGTAGCTTAAATTAATTAATGGACATGCGATATCTTAGACACATAGAATAATATAATTCAAAAAGAAGCTCAGTATGTAATTATTTGAGAAATGGTCGGACAATGCAATATTATATCTTTAATAGAATGATAGTATTAATATAATTAAATAAAATATTTGGGCTTAAAAATTATTAAGTATTTAATTATATTGAAAGACTCAATCCATAACCTCTTAAAATTTATGAGATAGCCGACTTAAGGCTCATTTTGGCAAAATAGGCACCTACTGGACCTATAAATAAGAGGTCAAAGAGTTGATTAATATACTAAAAATTAGATTTATCTCTCTCTTATTTTTAGGAGTAGGTGGCTAGGTGCCAATTTTGAGCAAAAAGGAGGAGGAAGATTTCTGACCCTCTAGAATCCATCTTCTAGCTCGGGAATATCTCAGAAGGTATAAAGGTTTACTCAAATGGCTAAAATTTGTTTGCAGAATTCTAGTTTGTGGAAGCAGTTCACCTCTACACCAAATTTCGCTTTTGAATCCGTGCAATTGTATGCTCTGTAATATGAATTTAATTAATAAAATTAACAACCGAATGTTCTTAGTGCGTGGGGAGTCAGACGTCCCCAGTAGGGTACACTGCCAAAAGTGAAAAAGTTTTAAAGATGATAGACGTACAAATATAATATCAGTATTTAAATATAGTGGACTGTCAAAAACTTGATTGCCTAACTATTTAAGCACCCACAAGTATATGGGGTTATCGTAGATAGTGGTGAGCAAGGTCGTATCCACGGAGACTAGTTCGAAATACCTATGAGTACCACTACTATGTTGCTTTAATCTATTTAAACTCCAAATTATCAAAGAATTAACTAAAACTAAAGTACTTCAAATAAATAAAACAAAACAAAATAAATGGGCAAACAATGGAGAGAATGGATAGGAAGATATTTTAGGGTAGACTCAATGGGTTTGCAAATGGAACTCACTCTACTTAATCAACCTATGGTTTGAATTCAACTATCTAGGACGATCTCTTGTTCGCTTTAGCCCCCTCCCGGACGACTAAAACCGTTGATTACAAGCTAGCTTTGTCGTCCCCAACTAAAGTCTAGCCTATAACTCTAAAAGCCCCTAGGATCAATAGCCCTCACAAAAACTCTCAACCTCCCGGTTTATTGAGTCGTTGTGCCTCATGTTCCTATTCAAGTGTCAATTCTCATCTCCCGAATTTTGAATCAACACAATAGACATGTATAAATGGTGATCAAGCATTTAAACATACATACAAACCAAGAGCATAAGGAGACGAAGCAATCAAACCATAGAATTGAAATAAGTAGAGCTAATCCATTACAAATCCATATTGTCAAATCCCTAGAATATGAGATTTTAGCTACTCATGCCCATGGAAGCAAAAATCCCAACATTAAAGATAAGCATGATCAAAGAAACAAGATAACAAGAATTCATAGACAAATTCTTGATCTTGAGCTTCAATCTTGAAATCCTTGATGTCTTCTTCTCCAATCCTCCCAAAACAAGCTTTCTCCTCTTGGCCTAGGTGGGTGAAGGTGGAAGATGGAGGTGTAGAGATTTAATGTGTGTAGTGTGTGTAGATGGAGGCCAAGTGAGAGATTTACCCTAGGAAAATGAGCTCACATTGGTATTTATATGTTAGTATAAGAATGGGGTTTATTTTGTAATTAGGAAAAAGTAGTATGGGGTGAAAAGTGGAATAGAATGGAAATTTAAGAGCAAAATCGGAAGAAATATGGAGAAAAATGGGGCGGAGTGGTCGCTCACTCTGACCGCTCCGAGAAGAACAATGGCCAAGAGACGTCGCGCGGTATGAGCCGTTTCCGTTGTTGACCGCTCGCTTGGTCGCGCGCTAGACCGCTCCCGATAGTGCAACGATTCTTCTTCAGCGCGCTACCACTCGCGTTGCCAGCTCTCTGATTTCTTTCCGACTCGTTCTCCCTCTTCCGAGCTCCGATTTGACTTCCGTCTTTTTCTACGGACTCCTCTCGACCCAAGCTCCAATATGGAATTGCTCTTCTTTGTCTAATTTCAACTCATTCTTCCTTAAAAATAATCAAAATAAACCAAGAAGTATCGATCGACAAAAATAGAACAAACACATCGAAAGAGGTACAAACGAGCATTCAATTCACACTTATTTCACCAACTTTATCCTAAAATGAAGCATGAAAACCATGTTTGTCATGGACATGAGAAGTATGTTATTATTCTTTTTTTACATATATTGCTCTTTAGATATAAAATTACGTTGTTTACAAATTATGTTTATCATATGTGCTCATGAAAAAAAAAAAAAAACATAAAAATATATATATATAAGCGGGTTTTCACAATTCTCACGAATAGAGTCTTATATATATGTATTAATATACTAAAGCAGGAGTTTCATAAACCTATTTTCCCACCTAAACAACCCTCAATTAATTAATTAGATTTTCAATGAATTGACATAAACAGTTAACATGGCCATCCGATTCATTTTCAATTAATATGTAGTATAATATTACTCAACATAGTCAAAGTTGGACTCATTTCCAATTTCCAATAAATCATCAAAGTTCAATTCAATTATGAAAATCATTAAATTTTCAAATGATTAATATATCTTTAAAAAGTTTATACATTTTCAAATAATTAATATAATATAATAAGTGAATATAGACAAATATCCGATTCATTTCGCTAAACACTTCATTTCTCAAGACATGAAATAAGCAAAATTATCAAACTCAACCTATTCACTTCCAATCTCTTCATTATTCCAAAACAAAGAGCATATATCAAAGCAAGATAGTCTTATAAAAGTTTTCTCTTCAAAAACCATATTATCAACATTAATTTCTTTATTAATTATAACTCAGGAGTTAACAACTTAAAAATTATTGCATTAATTAATTTTGCATGCATTTTTAAGAATAAATCAAAACTCAAAAATTCATATGCATAAATTTAATGCTAAATATTATTAACATATATTTGAAGTTGATAGGGTCAATCCTATCGGAAACTGCGGCGAGAGCGAGAGGCTCCCAAAATCAAACAAACCGGCGTCCCAAACGCAGGGATCGGCGGCGGTAGTTGCTGAACGCGAGAAGATTTCTCGTCGGCAGCGGGGTTTAGGGTTTGTGATGAAGAAAAGCTTTGGGCCGTGAATAACATTAACTCATTCCTCTTCATCCTCTCCTTTATGATTACAATGACTATATTTATAGGACTAAATATCTAATAAACTATGGAAAAGATATGCTAAATATTAATAATAATCTAATCAATAAAATATGAAGGATATTCTCTCAAGATACGAGATATGCTCGTATCAACTCCCCCACGGTTGAAATCCACCTTGTCCTCAAGGTGGGTACCACGTTGCAACGAACAACACACACCGTGGCTAAGTGAAACACAGTGAAAACCGTGGTGATATATCCCCTCCAGGATCAAACACACACCCAATAATGTGCATGTGAATCCATATTATGTCGACCACTCTCCATATGCTCTCCATGGTCCCTACCAAATCGAAGTGGCCTTGACATGTTGCCTCATATTTACGTGCGAGATGCCTGGAGCTGCCTCCTATTCCACACCCCACGTCAACGATGCGCTGCGGTTTCTGCACTAAGTCATTTGAGAAAGAAGCAAAAGCGAAAGACTCAGCGATCATGCGGGGCTGGGCGGCTCGCTTGAGAGTCTCGGCGACAAGCTCCGCGGAAGCGAAGGTCGGGCTGAGCTCCTGCGATTTATTGGCCGCTTCCTCTTTTAAAACACTAAGTGCGTCATTTTGTCGAACACCTTCAGGCATACTACTTATTACTCCAACCTCCGTTTCCTTTCTTGGTTCTAGTTGGGCGTCGTCTCTCTCCTCGTCGACCTCCTCCACAGCGTATTCCTCCTCAATCGAGACATGTTTGGGTGTCCAATTCGCCGCTGCGTAACCATCAAATCGGGGAGCTAACAACTTAATCTCCTTCGGTGATTCTTGTCGTGGTTGGAGCAATCGATTCCGATGAAGAGGTGTCTCCCAGCAAGTCTGCTGCCGTAGTCCTCTATAATCTTGCTTGACTTCGGTGGAGTTGCGAGCGACTGGGCGATCCCAAGACGACGGCTGCTGTGGCGGGGCCTGCGGAACCCGTGTGCTTATGGTCTGCTGTTGATGAAAAACACGATGTCCGGATTGAAAATGAGCCGTAGGCCGATCCCAGCTCGCCATCAACTGCTGCTGCGGCTGGTCAGTTCGGGCAGGTTGGGAGCGATTTATCGCGGATATACTCGTATCAGAAGGGTTTTCCCAGCGAGCGTGTTGGTAACGATTGTGGCGTTGAGGAAAATCCCAACACGTTGGCTGCCGTGGGTCTCAAAGATCTTGATCCAATATAATTCTTCCGAAAAATGGGCCGGAGGCCGCTCCTAGCACGATGTCGCCTGCTGCGACGTATAGCGCGTGCCTTGCATCGTATAATGCATATGATCGCGCGCCATAGGGCAGCAAGTTAGGCCGTGAGAACCACCGCGGTACCACCTGCCATCCCCACCACGATCGTGGTTGAAAACTCGGGGGGCAGATCTGCTGTTGGTGCTTGAAGTATGCGCCGATCTGCTGTTGATGCGGAAACTCGCGGCCCGACGTGCGGCGGCAGGCCGTGAAAGACGCCGCGTCTCCATCTGCCATCCCCACCACGTGCGTGTTTGAAGACCAAGGGGCAGCTTCCTTATCACTCCACAATTGCGCACGATAAGCTCGGATCTCCACGTCTCCTTCGTCGTCGAAATCATGCGGCGGGTCAGGTTCCGGCGGCGGCGGAAACTCCAGGCCAGCCACACGACGGTCGGTGTCAGCTAAATGCGATTCAAGTCTATCGAATCGAGCCAAGATTCGATCGATGCCCTGGGCGAGCGAATCCCCCGTTGAATCGCTCATCTGTTGTGGCTGCACGTGCGGCCTATCCTCTCTAGGCAGAGGCCACGAACTCGTGCCAGTGAATTTGCAAGCGGCGGCGGCGGAATGGTGATGCGACGAACCGATCACGAGCTCTTTGCCGCCGGTCAGCAAACCGATCGGGGGCTGCGTAAAATCTGAATTTGTCATGAGTACGTCAACGAGAGCACCAGTTGATAGGGTCAATCCTATCGGAAACTGCGGCGAGAGCGAGAGGCTCCCAAAATCAAACAAACCGGTGTCCCAAACGCAGGGATCGGCGGCGGTAGTTGCTGAACGCGAGAAGATTTCTCGTCGGCAGCGGGGTTTAGGGTTTGTGATGAAGAAAGGCTTTGGGCCGTGAATAACATTAACTCATTCCTCTTCATCCTCTCCTTTATGATTACAATGACTATATTTATAGGACTAAATATCTAATAAACTATGGAAAAGATATGCTAAATATTAATAATAATCTAAACAATAAAATATGAAGGATATTCTCTCAAGATACGAGATATGCTCGTATCAGAAGTTTTGAACACTTTGTTTTTTTGCATATATATAATTATTGAAGTGATATTTTTTTCATATAGTATTACTTGTTAATCGCGGCATCGCAGAATAGATCTTTATCCTATGTGAAACTATTTCAATGTCAAACGGTATTTGTAATTTGTTATTCTATTCAATGACTCAAACAACAAATTATTTGAGATATAAATAAGTACAACTCCCTTTCTCTAGTTGAATTTTCTTTTCTTTTTTTTATATGATTCGATGCTATTTTTTATTAATGAATCTTAACAATACTATCATCTTAAAATAAATTTTGTCATTTGTTTCAATTGAAAATTGTAATATAAATGACCGTTAACCTTTACACTCATCTTATTAAAATAATAATATTTGTATTTTCGTTGATCTGTGTTTACTTGAAATTAGATTTACTTGGTTTGGGTAGTTTTAAGTTTGGATTTATTTATAAGTTTTATTCGATTTTCTTGTTATAGTTCGGTTTTGATTCGTACTGATATTAAAATTTTCAATTTTTAGCAATTCGGTAATCGGATTGAGTTCGAGCCATACTCACCTTTAGACAATATATATTGCAGATTAACACTTTGTCCATATTGAATGAGGAATTTGAGAATAAAAGCATTCCTATAATCCTATATATGAAGTAGCTTGAAATCCTTGTAAATAAATGTGACATATACGTATGGAAACATATTAGGAAGAATAAATAAAAAAAAAAAACAAACTTATAATTACTAGTATTAATTAATTATTCAGACGACGGAAATAATAAAGTAGCTAGTGAACTAGCTTAGTTCCGTCCATTATTGGTATACAACGAAACATTATTAATTAATTATGCGAGTAGAGGTCGACGATGGAGTCAATGTCATCTTAAAGGTCCTAGGAGTATAATAGGGATACATGGCAGATTCTCGCGATGAGGTGTGTCCGACCCCGAGGGCGTGGCCGATTTCATGCAAGGCAAGTGAGCCGAAATGTATGAAACTCCCTGTCGGCACATTTTCATCGTCACTGCCGAAGTACCAGTTTTCATCTGCATCAAAAAAAATAGTCCCTTCAGGGGGTGGCGATCCTATGCCCAGGATTCCCCCGGGCCCATCAAACGCCGGGCCATAGGCATATGTCCCACCCACAACAATCTGTGGGTTGTAGAAGCCTTTGTCAAGCTCAACTAGAGTGAAATTCATCTTGATGTTATAAAGGTCTAAGGCTGCAGCCCAAAGATCAAATGCAGTTTGAAGGGGAGCCAGACCTTCGGCATTGGGGAAGTTGTCTAGTACTTCGTACTGCAGCGCATGGCCATACCATCTAGGACGCCCGGGGAATAATTTGTAACTATCGGTCCTAATTATCCTGTTTCGCCCTAGTCCCATGTAGTTGATGCCGTTGATGATGTCTGGATGGTCGTCGATTCGGGGGAGCCGCATCAGTGCCATGGTTTCAGCGTCCAGGATTCCCGTGGGCTTAAAACCAAAGTTCTCTTGGAAGGTGCGCACAGCGTACTCCATCACCGCTCCATCTTCTGACCCATTTCCCAGCTTTAAATGGGCGTACTCGACATAGCCGTATTCCTGTAGATGCTGGCAAAAACATGAATAAGCCCCATACTGAATACAATAATATTATTATGATTAATGTAATGTACAAGCTGGCATGTTATGTATTTTATAAGGTGTAGTATATGTAAATATGACGGACACGCATCTAATCACCATAAACTTCCTCTCCTCCAATTCTGCGCATTTCTAGCTACCTACCAACAAACTAAACATTTTAAAAATATCACATACATGCCTTGATTCTAGCACATACATGATGCACGGTATACACCCAACTATTAAAAGGAAAAAAGCCTGTTAAATTACTTGTGGGCTTTTCGTGGTCTTTATAATTAATTAAATGGGCCGGGCTACCACTGCCCACCTCAGTCCAGTCTCGATATGGGCCGTACCTCTGGATTTTATGGGCCGGACCTCCCTGACAAAATGGGCCTTTTCTTAAAACCATGGCCCACGCCCTCCGAAATCTTACAACTCAAATGATTGATCAAGTTATTATTAGTTGATGTGTCCAAATCCTACATCAAATCTTAACCACAAGAAAACTAATTAAATTTATTCCAAATGATATAAAATAAAATAAAAAACATTAAAATTAAAATAAAATTAAAACATACTAACCGATGATGTACTTTAATCATATTTTTTTCTTACCAAACTGCACACACCAGCAGTAGTTACAACCTACAACTGATGTCTTAGATTTCAATCTTAAGCCAAAACCAGCTCCACTATCCCTCCCTGTCGGCGCCCCCCACCCCACCCCCACCCCCACCCCCACAAGTTTCAGACCAAACTGTAGTCGATGCCACACTGAATTTCTCAAGAATCAAAATTTAGCGTGTGTTGTGTGTGTTTTTTTTGGTGGGGGTTTCGAACTTTCGACTGTTTTTGAGTCGAATTGACTGAACCCCAGAAAAATGCAAGTCCAAGATCGCATTTTGCCCACCTCCGATTCGCCGAAACTCCACAATCATCGCAAGCCCTTCTCCATTTCCTCCAAGAATCTCGATTTCTCGTCATGGGTGTCGGAGAATCTCTATAAGATCGTCACGATTCTCCTCCTGATCACCACCGTCGCCGCCCTCTTCTTCCTCCGCAACTACTCCACCGCCGGCAGCGACGCGGCGGCGCTGCTCTGCCTCCAGTCCACGCAGTCCCACTTGATCCACCCCAAGTTCCCGCGTATTAATTGGAACTCCATCGACCGCATTGCCGATAGATCGACCCCGTTTGCGAATTTCCGATCGGAGAAATGGATCGTCGTTTCTGTTTCCGATTACCCTTCCGATTCCTTGAGGAGGATGGTTAAGATTAAAGGATGGCAAGTGCTTGCGATTGGGAATTCTAAGACTCCCAAAGATTGGAATTTGAAAGGTATGGTTTTGGCTTTCAATTCTCAGCTTAAATTAGTATTTGGATTTTGCTTTTTTAGTTCTAAAGAGTTTCCTTATTTAGCTTTAGATGGCATTTATCCTCTCTCCCTATTGTGATGAGCTAATCTAGTGAAGATAATTTAGATTTGTAGATTAATACTATCTGAAGATGGATTCTATGAGGATATTGAGCTTTAGTTTGTTTCATCAACAGGTGCAATTTACTTATCGTTGGAAATCCAAGCTCAGTTAGGGTTCAGAGTGGTTGATTACTTGCCTTATGATTCGTATGTTCGTAAAACCGTTGGATATT
The DNA here is from genome assembly GCA_001642375.2 of Mentha longifolia. NCBI lineage: Eukaryota > Viridiplantae > Streptophyta > Magnoliopsida > Lamiales > Lamiaceae > Mentha > Mentha longifolia. The sequence goes on from CM038112.1 coordinate 1,139,722, forward strand.
TATTTGCCATCCAACACGGTGCTCAGAAGATCTACGACGTTGATGATAGAGGCAATGTGATAGATGACAATATAGGAAAGCATTTTGATGTCGAGTTGATTGGTGAGGGCGCTAGACAAGAGGTTATCTTGCAATATAGCCATGAAAATCCTAATAGAACTGTAGTGAACCCTTATATACATTTTGGGCAGCGTTCAGTTTGGCCAAGGGGATTACCTTTGGAAAAAGTAGGTGAGATCGGACACGAAGAGTTCTACACTGAGATTTTTGGTGGGAAACAGTTTATACAGCAAGGTATTTCTAATGGATTGCCTGATGTGGATTCCGTGTTTTACTTCACTAGGAAGGCTGAATTAGAGGCATTCGACATTAAGTTTGATGATCGTGCCCCTAAAGTGGCGTTACCTCAAGGTACAATGGTGCCTTTAAATTCATTCAACACGTTATTCCATTCCTCTGCATTTTGGGGTCTGATGCTTCCAGTTTCAGTTAGTACAATGGCTTCTGATGTCTTGAGGGGGTATTGGGCTCAGAGGCTTTTATGGGAACTTGGAGGGTACGTTGTGGTTTACCCCCCTACAGTCCATCGGTATGATAGAGTCGAAGGTTACCCTTTTTCAGAAGAGAAAGATCTTCATGTGAATGTGGGTCGTTTGATCAATTTCTTGGTTGCGTGGAGATCTAATAAGCATAGGTTGTTCGAGAAAATCTTGGAGTTGAGTTATGTTATGGCTGAGGAAGGATTCTGGACTGAAAAGGATGTGCAGTTTACTGCTGCTTGGCTTCAAGATTTGCTTGCTGTTGGCTACCAACAGCCTCGATTGATGTCGCTTGAATTAGATAGGCCTAGAGCAACTATTGGCCATGGAGATAGGAAGGAGTTTGTGCCTCAAAAGTTACCTTCTGTGCATCTTGGAGTCGAGGAAATAGGAACGGTGAATTATGAAATCGGGAATTTGATTCGTTGGAGGAAGCATTTTGGCAATGTTGTACTCGTAATGTTCTGTAGTGGACCTGTGGAGCGTACTGCATTGGAGTGGAGGTTGCTATATGGAAGGATATTTAAAACGGTTATTATATTGTCTCCGGATAAAAATACAGAGCTTGCTGTGGAAGAAGGCAAATTAGATTATGTCTACAAGTATGTGAATCATAACTCTCGACTTCCCCTCTATGTGCTATATTTTTGTTCGTTGTTCTCGTATTACATCACTAGACGTGCTAAGGCGAGTGCACTAGTTAGGAAATAGCTTGTCTGAAACTAAATCTTAGTTTATGAGATACTTTCAATTGTTGACTCATTGAATTCAGTAGGAAAAAAACCTTTTTATAACCATTATGATAATATTTTTTAGCTTTTGTTTTCTACGCTTGCCAAGTACAAAAACTCGAGTTTTCATTGAATTACTGAGGGTCTTATTTATTTGTAAATGAAGGAGTATAAGAACTTCTTGCTTCTCTTTTAACTAATCTCTCTATTTGTGTGCAGGTATTTACCTAAAATTTTCGATCGGTACTCCAGTGCAGATGGCTTCTTATTTCTTCATGATGATACAATTCTTAATTACTGGAACTTGCTCCAAGCTGACAAATCTAAACTCTGGATCACAAACAAGGTTAGCATTTGATATAATACACAAAATTAAGTTACTTGTGTAGTACTATACTATACAATAACTTGTGCTCTGATGCATATGTAGGTGTCAAAATCGTGGACTACTGTCTCGATTTCTGGCAATTCAGATTGGTTTGTGAAGCAAGCCGAAATGGTGAAGAAAGTGGTTTCCACGATGCCAGCTCATTTTCAAGTCAATTATAAAGATAGTGTAAAGGATCAACAAAATCTTGTGATATGCAATTCAGAAGTATTCTACGTGCCTCGTAAATTTGTTTCAGACTTCACTGATCTTGTGAATCTGGTCGATGATCTTGAAATCCATCACAAAGTCGCGATACCAATGTTCTTCTCAGCAATGGATTCGCCTCAAAACTTCGACTCAGTGCTCAACTCAATGAAGTACAAGCAAAAGTTGCAGAGTAACTCGACGTTATTCTACTCTGCTGAAGCTCCTGCAGTTCATCCATGGAGTGTAACGAGCGAGCAAGATTTTATTAAGTTGATCAGAATCATGGCAGCTGGCGATCCTTTGTTGATGGAGCTCGTTTGATGTCCCGATTAAGGTTAGCTTCTGTCCTAAGGCCTCAAAGAGGGGGAAACTCGAAACATGTATACACTTCGTTGACAAAATATATACTTCAAGATTTTTGTTTGTACTACTAGTATTCTTTCAGGAGGAAGGAGCCTTCCTTTGTAGATCTTTTTTTTTTTTTGGAAGCATTGTTTAATTGTAGATCTTGCACAGAAACAGTTGATGTGGAGGAACAGTTATTTTAGGAGAAGGTGGAAGAAGGGATGTTTTCTTGGACAATGTAATGTGTACATTTGTTAATGTTCATATATTATGTTGTTTTCTCCGAATCTTGTAAAACTGTTCTTGGTTCTTGCTTCCATCGATTTGAATGAGACGAGTTGAGCTTCGATCTTTGTAATACTGTCTGTATGATACAATGAGACAGACTTTTAGACATAAAGATTGAATCTTGATGCAGGTGACATCAGTTAATAGCAGATTCTTGAAAGAACAGAGGTTGTTATGTGCAATAGCAAATGCTGACACTTGAATTTATGTGAATCAGTTTCTTGAAATGTTACATTGATAGAAAACCAACCACCCTGGGGAAAATGAATACAGTGGGCAGTTGTTGAAAAAAATTCAGCCCTCAGAGAGAGAGAGAGAGAAAGAGATGATCTATGTTATTTGCAGTGGAACAGAGTTTGATTGTAACCAAGAAAACCTAACGATCAATGCCTTCGATCTTGTCTTCGACATCAGAGTACAACTGCTTCAACTTCTCAATATTTTCTTCAGAAGTTTCCCAGTATCCTCTCCCATTAGCCTCCAAGAATGTCTGCAGCAGCTTCCTAAACGAGTTCGGGTTCGTGCTCATCAACCGATTCAGCATCTCCTCGTCTTGAATGAAAGTCGTGTTCGCCTCTTCATACACCCAGTTGTCGACTTGCCCGGAAGTAGCACTCCACCCCACAGTGTTGGTTAGCCGTTTCTCAATCTCACGAACACCTTCATATCCACTTGAGAGCATGCCTTCGTACCACTTTGGGTTCAAAAGCTTCGTTCTTGCATCCAGCCTCACCGTTTCAGACAGCGTCCTCACCTATATCATCGTTAAACAAAAGCCCTTTTCAGCTAAAGCCATTTTCAGTAAGTTTTTCAAGAAAACTGCAGAATCAAGAAACTGTACCTGTGCATTAGCTGTGGTGGTGTCTGCTATGTAAGCACTAGGCTTCTTCCCATCCTTCCTGAGGTTCTGTACGAGGTTCGTGGGGTCCGAGTCGAAGTAGTGACTAACATCTGTGAGGGAGATCTCTGAGGAATCAAGGTTTTGGAAGGTGGCATCTGCAGTGCTGAGAGCCATCTCGAAGATCTTTCGTTTCTCTGTCATGCCTACACCGGGTGCATCAGAGTCGAAAGCAAACGACTTTCGACTCAAGTACATGTCTTGAAGCTGCTTCTCGTCGTTCCACGATGAGTTCTCCACAGCAAGGTTGATATTTGAAGAGTATGAACCGGATGCATTCGAGAAGATACGCGATGCAGCTTCTCTCACTTCGACTCCCAGCTCCTTAGCTTGCTCCAGCGCGTGTTTCCTCACGTAGTTCTTCTCCACCGGCTCGTCCAGCTCGGCTACCATCTTCACCGCCCTATCGAGAAGATTCATCTGCAGAAAGAAACTCACATCAGTTCATGAACTCGAGAAAAAAAAAAAAACAGCATTCATATCTCTTGCACTAAGCTTGAGGAAATTAAGGTTACCTGGTTGATGAAGAGGTCTCTGAAAACACCAGAGCAGTTCACTACAACATCGACCCTCGGCCTTCCGAGCTCTTCGAGAGGGACGATCTCCACACGGTTAACGCGCCCTAAACCGTCGGATACCGGGTTAACTCCAATCATCCAAAGAACTTGAGCTAGTGATTCACCATAAGTTTTGATGTTATCAGTTCCCCATAGTACTAAAGCAACTGTCTCTGGATAATTTCCACCGTTATCGATCTTCTGCCTCTCGAGCAGCCTCTCCACCACCACTTTAGCACTCTGCATAGCTGCAGTTGTTGGAATAGACTGAGGGTCCAAGGCATGGATGTTCTTTCCTGTAGGCAAGACCTTCGGGTTTCTGATCGGGTCTCCACCGGGGCCAGGCTCGACATACTTCCCTTCAAGAGCTTGCTTCAAGCTTCCTACTTCATTATCTGCCACAATCAGCTTCAAGCATTCACCTAAGTACTGGAACAAGACTCTGAGTTTCTCCCTATCAGCTCTGTAGAACTTGGTGTTCGACAAGTATTGAATCCACGGCTCGTTCACTCCAAAACCAAGGATCGATGTCAACTTATCCTTAACTTCAACGACTTGTCCTTTGTTGTTCGTGCTCCTCTCCACGAACGCTGTGATTGCACCTCGAGAAACCTCAATGATCTGCTTGAGTAGCTCCACATCGCGTAGAACTCCCTTATCGCTTCCTCTGTAGATATCCTCGATCTCTCTCCCCACAGTCTGAGCTAGTATAGAAGGAAGAGACGAGATCTCTTCTTCTGCACGATCCAATGCAGCAATATTCACCAATGTAGCCACTGCCTCCATTGCAGTAGGAGGCTCACCGATGACATGAAGGCCACAAGGCAACAGCCTCGACTCGATCTCCATAATCTTGGAATAGACCTTTCCAACTACAGAATCACGGTCCTTTTGAGAGAGCTCGATCCCCTCTTCGGGCAAATCCACATCCTTATCAAGATTGCACTGCTTAGCAGTACTGATGATCGAGCTCACGATTTGTTGGCCACGCCCCGAATCCTTGAGAGATTGGTACGAAGCAATCAGCTCACTCAACTGCTTCAGCCCTTTGTAGAGACCTGCATTCTCAGCTGGAGGAGTCAAGTAACTAATAGTATTAGCGTAGCTACGCCTCTTTGCAACGGTGGCTTCTGAAGGATTGTTAGCTGCATAGTAATAGATATTGGGAATGTTTCCGATCAAGCTATCCGGGAAGCAAGCATCACTCATGCCTACTTGTTTCCCGGGCATGAACTCGAGAGAGCCATGAGTTCCAAAGTGAAGAACTGCATCAGCTTTGAAGATCTTCTCCACATAAGAGTAATATGCAGCAAATCCATGGTGAGGGCTAGCAGATTTCGAGAAGAGAAGGCGCATAGGATCACCTCATAGCCGAAAGTAGGCTGAACTCCGATGAAGATGTTCCCGTACTGTTTGCCATAGACGAGGAGATTCTCTCCATCGGAGTTCAAGTTCCCCGGAGGCTTTCCCCAGTTCTCTTCGAGAGCAGCTGCATAAGGAGTCAGCTTCTGGTACTCGCGGACGTTCATCTTGTAGACTACGTTGAGATTGGGGCTGTTGAATTGGGCCTCCTTGTCGTGGATGACTTCTTCGATCAAGGCCTCGGAAGATTCTGGAAGGCCATCGACATTGTAGCCATCGTTCTTGAGCTCTTTGAGGACGGAGTAGATGGAAGAGAAGACATTGAGGTAGGCAGCAGTTCCTACATTGCCTTTGTCTGGAGGGAAGCTGAATACTGTGATTGCTAGCCTCTTGTCTTCCTGCAGTTAGGAGATGATGCCATGATCAGAAATTTAAGGTTACACGACACATCTTAACTTCAATTATAAGATACATATTTTATCTTCTTTCTTGAATTGCAGTTTCTGATTAAAAAGTAAGAGGACTTCTTTTACTCCAAATATACTACCACTCTCTCTCTCTCTCTCTCTCTCTCATACTGATTGATGTGCAAAACATGTTTCTGTGTACAACTACATTGATCATCTAACTATAATACTTTTCTAGCATCTACTAGTAATTGGAAGAAATATGACTTCTTTAGCTCCAAAATATACTACTAATGAGCCTTCTAAGTCTCTCTCTCTCTCTCTCAAAATGATCAAGAAACACTAATTCCATATAAAAAGCTACACAAAATCTAGTAATGATATAAAAAAGTATAGGTACCTTTGTTTTCCTCTTGAGTTCAGCCCATCTAATAGCTCTGGTGCAGAGCTGCTCCACCCTCTTATGAAGAGCATGTGATTTCCCTACAAGAACACAACATCAGAATCCAAACCATGAATCAAAACATACCCAAATCAACATGAAATTCACTTCACTAACCAGTTCTTGGGTCCCGCCCCGAGAAAACGATAGGCTCCATGCCTCCATCAAGCTCAGGCAGAGCCACCTGAAGAGCAACCTGAATAGGGTGCAACCCTAGTGTGCTGTTCAGCCATTCCTCCGTCGTTTGAAACACCAGAGGCAACGCCACGATGTAAGGAACGTCGAGCTTCATCAATGCCTCAATTGCCCTCGGATGATCCTGCCTAGCAGGCCCTCCCACGAGGGCGAATCCGGTAAGCGACACAACCGAGTTGATCATCGGTTTCTTGGTGATCGGGTCGATGAAGTACCTCTCCACGGGCCCGGAGAAGTCGAGGCCCCCAGCGAAAATCGGGATAACCTTAGCCCCTTTAGCTTCAAGCTCCATGATCACAGCTACATAATGGCTGTCATCACCAGTCACAATGTGGCTCCTCTGCAAAACTAGGCCAACCACAGGTGCATTCTTGCTCTTGAGCTGCTCATTAGCATCCCTTCTAGTTGCATACCAATTCAAATACTCCTTCACATCATCATACATACAAGGAGCCAAAGGGTGCCAAATCCCAGTATCCAGATACAGAACCGGGTCCGAATACTCGATTTTCGCCCCCTTCAAGGCCGGAACATACGATCCAGAGATCATCTTCAAGAAGTTCATCAGATTATCAGGTGATCCACCAAGCCAAAACTGGAGGCTGAGAATGTATAGCCTTGCATCTTGAGCCTTATCACTAGGCAAATACTTTAGAACTTTAGGTAAAGTCCTTACAAGCTTCAACATGGAATCTGCAAAACCTGCAGAAGATTTGCCCTTCTTCTTGAAAAGCTGGAAAAAGGGGCTTTTCGATTGGCCCAATTGGGACATGCTGAAAGATCCAAGCTTGTTCAACCTCATCACCTCAGGCATTGAAGGGAATACAAGAACAGCATCCATCCTCTCTCTCTCCTTCTCCACAGCAGCTTTCACCTTCAAGGCTAGCTCCTCTACAAAAATGAGTGATCCTATGAAGATGTTGGCATCTTCAAGATCTTTGCAGAAGCTCTTGTAGTTGTTCTCATCTCTCAACTCCTCAACCAAGTAGCCCACGAGCTCGAACGAGACGTGCTCGGCTTTCTTGTTGAGAGCTTGGACTGCAGCAGTGAGGGAGGACTGGTACTGAGCTTCAAGAACTACGTAGACAACCTTAACCGTGGTGAGGTTCGACTTTTCGGGCACGATTCTTCGAACCTCCTGCGTTGTCTGAGTGAAGAGGCCGTTGCCAATGGCGTTGCATTTGAATTTCTGGGATGAATTTGTGCTGGCCTTGTTGAGTTTTCTTGGGAGGAAGGAGTGGAGGAGGTAGTTCTTTTGTGAGAGTGATGAGAGGTTCACTTGCTTGGATTTTGGAAGTGTGAAAGGCGATGAAACCAAAGAAGCCATTGATAAAAAGCTCTGCAATTCAAGAAACTGACACTCTGTGTTTCTTGATTGCAGAGAACAAGAAGAAAAAAGGTTTCTTGATTGTATAAACTGTGAGGAAAAAAGGAAAACTATACCTATACAAAGAGAGATTAAAGGGAGAAGAAATTGAAGTGAAAAACGAAGTGTGGAATGAAGATTTGAAACAAGAACTCACACCTTCGAGTTTTCCTCGACTGTTTTTCTCTCTTCTGAAGTGGGGAGTGTGCTTATTTTTTATAAAAATTTGTTGGTTTTTCAGTTGATGGTCAGCATAGGGACACGTGTCAAAGAGGGTGTGCGGTTTTCTGAGGCTGAGGGGAGAGAGAGAGGAAGGCTGCTTACATGGACTCTGGTTATCTGTTGGAGCAAATTATGATGAAATTTCTTGAACTCTGATTGGTCGAGCTGGATTTCGTGGAATTAGAGAGAGAGAGAGGTAAGACAGTGTAGATGATGAGAGAGAAGAATGAGTAGATAGGTTCTGAGATTTTTCATGTCACTGTTATTGAGTGCCCTTTTTTATTTAATTTCTTTTGTTAAGCAAAAAAGATTCTTATTTCTGAGTTTGTGACCCTCATTGAAAAGGATTTGATATTTTCGGTGTGGTTTGATGGGGCCCTGAATCCCAGTACAAAATTTTCACAAAAAAAATAAAAATAAAAATAAAAATAAAAATAAAAATAAAAATAAAAAATTCCATTTTCTTACACATGTAAAAACAAAAGAACTTATCATTGCAGTGTGATCAGCTCACAAAAACACACGTATACACAATTTCCACCATAATTGAATCTTTTTCGCAATTAGAGAAAGTGAAGTAGTTCTTCACTGAACATTCTAGAATGTTATGTAGTACATTTTTCTCAAGCTATGAGGTCATGTAGCCATGGCTTCTTTGCTTGAGTGAGCTTCACAAGCACAAAGAATGGAACCCTTTATCAGGAAATGAGATTCTGCAAGGAAGAAGATAGCAATGATCAATTACAAGACATAAAGATTGGATTTTCGTGCAATAATGTAAGAAAAAAGGAACATGAACAAGTGAGATGAAGTAATCTTGATCAACTTGATCAACCAAGAACAAGTGAGACAAATTATTCCAATGATTCAGTCATGATTCTATGATAACAACTGCATAATTGCATGAAATCTTGAATGCAAGCAGATTAGCTAATCAAAATTTGATCTTTATTTCTGTATAGGAAATCGCCAACAAAATGTGCATAGTAAAAGCAACCTAGCTTTCTACATCCACATATAGATAGAGAAATTAAACCAAATTACATGATATTGGTGTGAAGTAGCTCCATTATCTATAAAATTAGTGAAGAGAATTCACCATTTTGTTAGAGCTCACTTTCACTAGAATTGATTGATCAACTTAAAAAAAAAGAAAAAAAGAAAAAGAAGAAGCAATCTTTGCACGAGAATAAACGAGTTCATTGAAAACCTTTTTACAGAAATAAAAAAAAAAATCTATCCAAAGAAAAATGAAAATTCCAGAAGCTTAATCCAAAGATACAAGATAAAAGCACAATGTATCCATGATTTGAAACTATTATGTGATAATCACTCGTTTCAAAATCTGACTTCTGTCTCAGTCACCTTTATCCAAAATGAATACAAATATGCTAATTTTAGTTACATTTGCTCCTAAGACTCGATATAGTTACCTATAACTGCAAAATCATTACCTAATATTGAAAGGTCACGGCGGCGCACGGCGGCGGAGCACAAGGGCGTTAGAGGAGATAAGCCAGGACAGCTCCGCCGCCGCGGAAATTAACGGTGAGTGGAGCAGAGTGGGTTCAAATTAATAAATTGGGCCATATTTTGAGTAGGCCCATTAATCTTAAATGGGCCGAAACCTTAACTAAAATATAGGCCCATTAACAACAAATGGGCCGGTAAATGTGGGCCCGTTTTTAAACACATAAAACCCTTCTCTGAAAAAATGAAATATTTTACGGAAAAAATGGCTTGCAACTCGGGTACCTGCCAGTCCGGTTGCTACAGGGACGAAAATTCAATCGACGACGGCGGCCGGAAAGAGGGAGCGGCGGCGGCGAACGGCGACGGGTCTAATCATGCTTCGCCGAGGTGCGGTGATGTCAATGTTCGGGGAGTTTGCCTCAAGTGTAAGATCAACGAATCCATCGCCGTTACTCATCCCGCCGTTACCGGCGGCGGCGGAGAGGGTGGGAGGTTCTGCGCGGATTGCTTTCGGAGCAATTTGTTCGGGAAGTTTCGGTTCTCGGTTACCTCGAATGCGATGATTTTGCCTTCCGATAAAGTTCTCGTCGCGTTCTCTGGTGGTTCTGCTTCTAGGTACTTTTGCGTTCGTGCGTGTGTATGTGTGTGTTTTAGTGCGTTGAAATATATCTTTGATTTAGATGTGATTGAAGTTGAGGAAGATAGATTATCTGAGCTGAAATTTTGGTATTGATTGTAGTATCGAGTTTGTTGTTATTTTGGATTGGTTTTGATTTAATGAATGAAGAAATGGTTGATATCTTACTTTGGTTAAAACTTCTATCTATTTGTTTTTGAGTTACTGAGTTCATGATTAAGTTTCATTAGTTCATCCATAACAAGCCAAATATATGCTTCTGAAATTTCATATTTTTGAGACTTATTTAGTTATACACTTAATACTTAGGGTGGCTCTTCATTTTGTTCATGAGATGCAACAAAAATCACAGAAGAATTTTGATGCAAGTAGAGAACGAGAACGAGTACTGCCAGTGTTCGGAGTTGGGGTGGCCTATGTTGATGAAGCTACCATGTATGGAGAAGCTTCTACTGAATCTGATGAAGCAGCAAATGAGATGAAACTCTTTGTATCAAACCTAGCTCCAACAATAAAACATTTTTTGTTATTCCTACTGAAAGTATTTATTCGACTGATTTGGCTGTTGGGAGAGACAGTTTGAGAAAGTTGCTTGATTCTATCGGTGATCTTACTGGGAAAGAAGATCTCATTAAGCATCTGCGTATGCTGTGTTTGCAAAAGGTTTGTCTCTCTATTACTTGTTTGCTGAACATCTGAAAATGTTCAAGTGGAATTTAACCAGTGAGTATGCTTTGTTGAAAATGCAGACTGCTTTCGAAAATGGATACTCCAAAATTGTGCTTGGAACGTGCACTTCTCGTATAGCATGTCATGTCCTTGAAGCAACTGTGAAGGTTAGTACCTACACACTCAAAAAACCAAAAGGAAAAAGAAAAAGTAATCTTATAGAGGGCTTTTCAACAGAGGAAGGCTTAGATTAGATGTCTTAAGCTATATACATTCTTATTTGACCAGGGACAGGGTTTCTCATTAGCTGCAGATATACAGTATGTGGATGCAAGGTGGAAGGTACCTGTGGTGCTCCCTCTTCGTGACTGTTTGTCCGAAGAGTTGAATATGTTATGCAGTTTGGAGAGGTGTGTGATGTGATGAGATCTCCCCTTAATTATCAATCCTTAACTTTTCATGGCTACTTTGCTATGAATTGATGTTGAAATTGTTACTGTGTTACATCATAATGAACTCCCTCAACTTTTGTCCAGTTTAAAGACTGTGGAAGCATTTCAGCAACCTCGTGCAGGCATTAATGGATTGATATCGTCATTTGTAAAACTATTGCAGGTAGGTGCCACACGATTTCTTTTCTATGAACCAAAACATGAGATGATAAATATCAAGACTTGATGCTTCTTTTTTACAGGAGGAAAATCCTTCACGCGAAAGTACAATTGTGAGGACAGGAGGGAAACTCACGCCTTTCTCCTTCAATAGAACTCCAGAAGTCGGTGATCATAATGACCGTTTGGCTTCTAAGAGGAGGCAAAAGAAATATAACTTAAAGACTGATAAATCTCTACCCCCCGAGTTCTTTTGCCTCATTTGCAGTAGTCCACTTAAGAAATCCGACAATGAGGAAACGAGCGCTGAGATTTATGCAGCTGCATGCTCGAGTTGCCAATTTCAGATCCTCCCAAAGGATACTGCATCAGTGAATCACTTTCTCTCTCTGCTTCCGCAGTCCATGACAATCAAGGATAGCAGTGACAGCCACGAGTTTCTGAGGTGACATTTTACTCCTTGTTTTTGGTTATATACGTCTATTGACTCGTTCCATATTTGATTATAGTTGTTACTTTTATTACGTAGATGCATCCTTGCACCCTTTCTCCTAAATGTTGTTTCATCTTGGTTCTCACAGGGAGCAAATACAAGATTTTTTGTTATCAGATAGCGATGATGGGACCTAAGTATGCGATTTGCCTCTTCAAAAAATTCCTAATCAACCTTTGTTCTGTTCTCATCTTGACAATTTTACCTTCGCATTCCGATTGGGGAATCAGGAGAAAACGGGGCGAAGCTGTCGAGTTTGGGTGCGACTGCATGCTGTTCTTTTGTTTCGGCAAGAAAGCATTCAAGCCATCCTTGCTATAGTGTTGTAAGTTTGAGAAAGATAAGTTAGCTCTACAGTTCTAAGACGGTGCTTGTATTTGGACTCCCTTGAATCTTGAAAAGAAAGTGTGTTTCATTCATTTTCAACTCATGTAATATCATTCCCATACAGCTAATATATCGAACAAACAAGATGAATGACAAAACGTCTCAGTTTTGTACTAGAATACAACCATCTTTTATAACCACATCAATCAAAAATAAAAAGATCTTCACACTTGATGCAGAATGAGTTGCTGGGTGCTGCTACAGTTATCCAAACACAATCTACTTCACAGTCTGAATGATTTTAACAAATTATGATGGAATCTGAGAAAAGAATTCTTCTAATCGACTTTCCCCGACTAACACGCCAAGTTTTTGGGTCAAAACTGCATCAACTGTATCTGCTCCTATGTTTTTCATGACATCGAGAGACGACATTGCCAAGTACTCGTTCAAGTTGTGTACTGTTCCATCTGTTGAAACAAAGGCAGTTAAAGATATGTAGCAGAAGAAACAAGACGCATTAAATAACTACCATAGCTTCTTCTCCTACCACAAAGACAATATTGCTTCAACTCTCCATAACTTCAAAGGAAAGTCCTGTTTTGAATGTGATTATGTTCCAAAGGGGAATGAAGAATATGCTACGTATCTTACTCTAGAAAATATCGTTGTGTTTAGACAATGCAAGTGATTAATCTTCAAAACTTGTAATTACAAATTATAGTCATTTTACTTGAGCAAATAGTTATTAGGGTGATATCTGATGCCTATCTGGTCATCTTGGATAACAAAGGAAGAAAAAGGACTTTTACCTTCAGCAGTAATTACTTCATATGAAGGCGGAGTAGCAGTCCAGCTTCCAGAAGGATCTTTCATGTGTCGTCTATCTGATGCAAAAGATTTCAGGAAAATCGGAGCATGTACAATCCGGAAAACCCTGAAATTATGAAAATAAAATTCTCAACCATCCAAAACATTGATGGTCATCACAAACTATTCAAATGAAACTAAGATGCTCGAAGATTCAACTCGGTTAATAGCACTATTTACAGTATTTTAACAAACCATGCCATGTTTAGGTTACATGTTTCTCCATCTTATCAATGCATTGAAATAGAGATATAAACCATTCGATAGATTTTCTTCACCTTCCAGAAAAAATGGGAAAACATTCTTAAGGAGACGACAGACCTCAATCAATGTTGTAGTTATGTATATGCCGGCACTAATTTGAAAGAAATGAACACCCTAATATGCTATTAATCTGTACTTTCTATAAACACCACATAGTTACAACTCCAAAACATATATCCTTCCACAGAATGCCAGAATTTAACTATCCGTACCTCTGGAACTCGGAAAATAGTTGAAATGAAGGCCGAACAGTTTCTTTCACATATGTGGCTAATGGAGACGGAAAAGGAAGACTAGAATCCAAATCCCACACTAAATCAGGTAAGCTGTTTTCTTTCCTTCTCTGCAAAAGAATTCGTTAAACAAGAAGTTACCATGGATAGTTTGCTTCTCGATAAGGTAAAACGTAAAAGAGCAAGACTCTTCTTACTTGTACACAAATAACATGATAATCCCACAAAATCACACCATCTGCTCTATGGCTAGCCCTCTGATGCCATAAAGGAATCTGATAAAGAGTATTCAACTCAATCAACCACAAAACATTCTTCAAGAAACACAAAAATTCATACAAAGTTGCAATTCTAAAATTTCATTAGTCCAGCATTTCCAATGTAGACACAAAGATTAAGATGAGAGGAAGTTCACTTGCCTGATTCTTTTCGTTGGAAATGAAAACCACGAATAAATCGGAACTATCTGGTTTTGCTATCCCATCCTCACTCAGCTTCTTACAAAGCAAGTATATGTTCTCTTCACTGACAAATGAAAATAAAAACGCATAAAATTAAATGTCTGAGCTATAGGAAAAATCTGAAGACCTAACTAAGATAAATCGACACGGTAGAACAATAGAGTTCAGAATCAAGACTGGTCGAGATAACGATTAACGACACAGATTTTATTTATTTATTTATTATTATTATTTTTTGGTTGCTTTTTCTTACTGATTAAACATATGGTAGCAAATGCCAATCTTACTTGCACGAATGAATACTGTAAATTCATGTAAATAATTTCTCGTAAGAGTAAGAAGACTGCAAAAAGTGCAAATCATAAATTGGAAATAGTAATGCTAGTGATTATCCAGAACTCCATAAACGAAGTAATTTGGCACAGGTGAGTATTCAAAGAGCATTGCAAGCGCAAAATAAATAAAAAAACAAAAAAGAGAGAAAAATCAATAAAAATAAATAAATTTACCAGTAATAAGGAGTGTGCTGGAAACGAGAAATCCCCAAAGGAGCAGCAGCTGGTGTTGAAGAAGACGACGATTCCAAATTCAAAGTCGCCATCTTCAGCTTCACTCACAGTAGAATCTGTATATTCTTCCTCCACTTTATATTTATGTTCAGCCCAATTATTATTGGGCTTTCGATTCTACAAATTGGCCCAATAACATGGGCCGCCGTATCTTTTAACACATCACTCATACGTTAGATGCACTAGCCCAATGGACCTGCCAGAAGAAGCTCCCTCCTCCTCTGCCGCCGCCGCCGCTGATGGTGGTGGTGATAGTTGCCGGCGAAGGACGTGCTCGGACGGATGCGGCCGCCCTATAAATGTGTGCCTCTGCCACACCCTCCCTTCAGCTCCCATTCCCACCGCCACGGAGATCGTCATCCTCCACCACCCACACGAGCGCCGCCACAAGCTCGCCACCGTTCCCGTCCTCGCCAAATGCCTCCGGAACTGCGAGATCATCGTCGGACGGAAGCTGAAGTACGGAAAATCGAAGCTTCTCGACTCTCTCCACGATCAAGCCAGCGAAAACCCTAATTTGCCTCTCCGTCGAGCTGTTTACCTCTTCCCCGGTATGGTATCTAACAATCAAACTTAATTTTTTTTTTCCTTTCGTTATCTTTTGCGCCATTTTTTAGACTTCGAGCTGCTGCAGCTGAATTTAGTATGTACCCTGAGCTTTCACTGTTGTACCTAGTTTTGTTGAATCATATGAGCTGTTCTTTATGTTTGTTGCCCTCACTAATTGGAGATTTCTCAGCATAGTATGTATTTTGATTTCGTGATGTGGCAAAAACAGAACAAATTTAGGTTTAATCTTCATTCTTGAAGTTGTTTTTCTGTTTATGCAATCCATTATAGTACTTACAATTTTGTGATATGATCTACCTGCATATATCCGTAGCTTTGAGCTCTGCTGCAAAATTTGAAAATTTTCAAGCCTCAACTGAATAACATGAGCCCCATTGAATTCAAAATTTCTGGGAATCTTTATCTTCTTCTCCTTCTTTATAGTGTTCTTCTTGCTGATGCAAAATTTGAAAATTTTCGTGCAAGATTACTTCAACTGAATGATATGAGCTGCATTTCTTGAAATTTCTTGGAATCCTTTTCTTCTTCTCCTTCGTTCTTGTGTTATTCTATTGAGGCAATGCACATGATTCATAATTTTTGGTTTTGATTGGATCATTGTGCAGGTCCAGATGCTATGCCATTTTCTGAAATCATATATCACGATCTTGAGGATATCGTTCTCATCGTTTTCGATGGAACTTGGAAGCACGCTAAGGAAATGGTGGTTGCAAGTTCATCGTTTCTATCCAAATTCGCGGTTCAAGTTTGTATAGATTTCGATACTGCAAAAGATGGTGGCACCATTTATGACTCGGAATTGATTCTAAGGAAGGAACCTTTTGCTGGATGTATGAGCACAATGGAGGCTGTTGCTAGGTGTTTACGACTACTCGAGGAAAACGGTGATGACATCGAGTCAAAGATCATTGAAGTCTTAAGAGCTATGGTGAGTTTTCAAGCGTCTTACTTGAAGCCCTTGAGGCCTAGAACCAAGTTAGTGAAGAATGATGCAGAGAAAGATGAAATGAATGATGGTAAAGAATCTCTCTACCAATGATAATATGAAATTAATTCTTTTCAAATTGCTCTTTTTATTGCTTCCATTTTTACACATGAAAAGAAAATGTTAAAGCAAGAATCCATCAAGAAAGAAGAGCAACAAAAAGGTATAAGAAGCTAAGATTTCTTACAAGAAATGCATGCATTTTGATAGTATTTGAGTGTTTTTCACTTTCCTTATTTCATAGGGACAATAATCATGTGATATGTGGGCTTGATGTAATGTGTTTTCTATCAAAAGGGTATGTATTTTGAGTTCACTTTTTTGATGGCCCACCAACCTTTTGAGGTATAATATGTTAATTATGAAGTATAATGAATTAGAAAGCAATGCTTTTTTTTCTCTCTTATTACACATGATTAACCTTTCATATGTTGCATAAATTCTTGAATTTGCTGGCTATATCTTTATAGGGTATATGGTTGTGACTCAATAAAACTTCACACTTTCTTTATTGGAATTGTGACCTTTGTTCTTTAATGGTGGGGGTCATCATTTTATTTTTTAATTTTTTAATTTTTATTTTTTGCTTAAATTTACTTTTACCTCATGAAATAAGTGCTCTCTAGTTCCAGCCCGGCCCAGATAGTATTTCGGGCTGGCCCAATAAATCATTGGTGTAATTCTTATGGCCCCGGTATGGCCCATAAGTGGGCCTTATTCCTCTGGCTAGGCCCAATTTGTTAGTTCTTAGATGGGGGTAATTTCATGGGCTTAGTGCGACTGAATTATATTACAAAGAGCTCAATTTTATGTAATTAGGAATTTACCTCGTGTGTTAACTATTAAGAAATTACATTATATTGACTTGTTTTTACTAATTGCATTATTTAAGTTGTACCTCAAGAAATATACACTTTTATCTCATACATACGGCTTTAGAAGTGAACTTTTACCTAAGAAAATCCAAAACATGAAAAGTTTTTTTTAGTAGTGTGTTGATGATAGTTTATATTAGTATTATATTACATTAATACATTATTATTATATCTTTATTTATATGCATATAAGAGGTAACGAACATTGTTGGCCAGCTTGTAATGACCCACGACAACATGAAATTAAATCGGATTTTAATACCTCAAAAGAATGTGAATGTACTTATATGAATTCTTTAATAGTATAAAGTTATTTTATAATATAATAATCTACGTAAAAAGGCAGAAGACCGTTACATTCGTCCCACTTTTTTATAGATAAATTCAATACTCCAATTCGCTTCTGTTGAAAATTTATTGTAGTTAAAGATGAGTAAAAATAATACTATATGCATTACTTATATCCATTATGCATTGAATAATGCAATAAACGTTTTACCTACTATTTTTTAAAATTATCCACATACTTGCCGTAGCAAAAATAATTTCGTGCTATTCTATTTCAAGTTTTCAATGCCATTGAATTATCAATATATATATATATATATAGTTTTAAAAATGCATAATTTTGGTCAAATCAGAAGCATATTATTTCAAAAAGGAAAAAAGAAAAAAAAAATCATAATTAGTGTGGTCAAAAGAAAAACATAATTTGCAGTTTTTTTGTTGTTGGTTAATGGTTTCCATTGGAAATGTCGCTGTCAGTCTACTAAAGCCACCGACCAAACCGGCCCAACCTAAATATTTCTTTGGACGGTATATTTCAAATTAATAAATACTTTTTTTACTAGTATATAAATTAATCAAAAATTATTAACAATACAAGTGAAAGAAGATTGATACGTAAATTAAAATTTAATTATTAATAAAATAAAAGAGTTTGTCGTTGGAACTAATGAAAACTAAATTTGAAGCGAAGAAACGAAGTGCACTACTCCATATTCAATGGAAAATGAAAACGACTTCTTCTAAACAAAATTAATTGACAACATTTATATAATTATTTATATTCTAAAAAATAATTTTGCATGCTTAATTATCGTTTAATCAAAATAATAAAGCGTCATTTAGTTACCTGCCATAAATGCATATACGACGAAAATGTTATCAATAACGACCGGTTAGATATGGTGGGAAAAGATAGTAAAAATAAAACAAAAACAAAAGCCACGTGGTGGCATCAAATAATCTTTATCTAAATAGTGTTTTTTTAATATAATCCATCATATAATATTTTCATCTTTGAAATATGATGATCATGGATTATACGTTAAATTACACCTTGGTTTTTCTAAAAGACAATGTATTGTTATTCGTATTTGTTTTTTTTGTTATAATTTCATTTTTCAATTGCATACATATAATTTAAAAATAAAAGTGGCATCACAATAAATGTAAATCATGATGAAAAGGTTTGGCAATATAGAAAGATATTTCTTGCTAAGGTAATATCGCTATCGTGACAACATTTATGTTGGATTTTATTTTTTTTCCAAATAAGCAAAAAATTACATCACAATCAATTCTAACTCGAGATTAACGTTTGCTAGAATTATAATCCCATCCTTTTTTTTTAAGGTGAATTATAAATTTATAATCCAATCCCAATAATTCCCTAATTATATATTCATATTTCACTAAAATATTAATAAATGAAAATTCATTTTTCGTCAATCGCTTTTTTGACTGAAAATTGACATCCTTATTATCCCTTCCACCAAAATAGATAGTCCAAGAACAATTTTTTTTTTCTGTTAAAAAAGGTTTTTTTTTTCATATAAATTTGAATATAAAATAACTACTAATATTTTACAATTATCTCGATAAAATGTTTTAATTATATAGTAATAAAAAGAATCTAAATTCAAAAAAATAGATAAACCTTCACACTGCCAGCCATTATCATCTTCTTTGCTCAAGCATTTCTCTCTCTCTTTCCACAACTCATCAAAATTCATCACTCACCACCTTTTTTTCTTCAGAATTCTCTCTCTAAAACCTCTCTTCTCTCTACATTCATCTGTCCTTTTGTGTGTATGGTGTATCTCAGCTTTATATGGGAGTATAATAGTAGTATATACTCTCTGAAAAAGAATTGAGCAAATTTTCTGCAGAAAATCTAAAAAGCCCCACAAAGTGAAAAGGTAAGAAATTAAACACAGAGAGATAAAAAAGAATAAATAAGGGAAGAAATTTATGCGCCGGAGCAATTATAAATTTCCTTTTTTTGTAATAATAAATATTTTTATCACTCCCTCTACTTTTTCCCCATTTGCCAGCTCTTCAACGTCTTCTCTTCCCCCTATAAACCTTTCTCCTTTCTTATACTTTCTCTCTCTAAAAGCTCAGCTCATCGAATTCGTTAGGGAGCCATTGAACTGTACTGTGATTGAATTTGAAGAGATCTTGCAGTTTGCTGTTTGAAATTGTACGGGTGCTCCTTCTGTTTTAGATCCATTTTATTGTATTTATGTTTGGTTTCTGAACTGTTTGTTAATCCCTTTATGTGATTATCCGTGATTATTGGATTTGATTTTTGCTGATCTGAGGTTTGGGGGTTATTTGTGAGATGGGTTTTGCTTAGTTCTTGATTATTGTTCTATAGTTAATCCAATATGAAAAACAATATGAAAAGATGCACTTTTGCTGTAATCTTTACTGAACTGAATTCCCAACTTTTGTTGGATAGATAGATTGCTTGAAATTTGATTCATTTGAAAATTGGAGTGTTGCAATATGATCTTTGGATTTTGAGATGGAATGTGAGAGAAGAGTGGGCGTTACGTTGAAGTTGGAAATTTGAATATTTTGTGTGCCAAAGTGATAGCCTGGCATTGCTTGATTCTGGTTTGACGTTTATGGACATACTTTGAAAACTTCGAGCTTTATCAATGTTGTTGATTGGCATTGCCTTGAATAGTATCTCAAAAACCTCTGAAATCGATGTTTTTCTTTGATGATCGCATTGTTTTGTTCGATTGAAACAGAAAAATATCCCAAGATGGGCCAATTTTGCTGTAAGGAATTGAGAAACCTGATAAAGTTATCCTTTTTTGGTTTTACATTCTGATTTTGTCTAACTATGTTATTCTGATTTTGTCACACTGCTAAATTGGCAGTGTGACAATGTGAATGTTTTTTGTAAAAATGTGCCATGGGGAATGCACTCGAAGTTATTATCAAGTAATCATCTGTTGATGTTGCTAATGATGTACGGGTTTCAAGTTAGTAATACCCAAATGGAAATTTGCATGCATACAATAAGTCAATGTAAGTAGCAGGATATTGTGATATAGCCGACTTATATAGAATGCAAATGAGTTTCTGGTGACAGTGGGTTTTCTGCCTCGTGGCTCGAATGATGTCTGGCTGTGTTATGCATGTCGTGTGGATTTTGGCATTTTCTTCCGCCCTTTAGATTGGAATATGTGAAAATGTTGCGAGTTGATTATATCCTAGAAATCACATAGAATGCCATGGCAATTCATCCCACTTACTGTTCGTACTCGAACTTTATGGCTATAGTCCACTTTGTACTAGATGCTGAACTGCTAGATAATTAGTCCATTTTACCACCTTCAGAAGCCAAATCATCTTGATTTGAATGATTTGATTTCATCTTAACTCATATGTTTCTGTTTTACTGCATTCATTATTAGGAGCTTGAAGATACGGTCCCCTGTCAAAATCCAGAAGGATATCTTACAATGTCTAGCTCTGCAAAAGCTTTGGAGCCTGCTTTTCAAGGAGCGGGTCAGAGAGTGTATCCTTACATATGGAAGCTCACTTGATTGACTAACCTAATTTCTACTAACTTTCCCATCTTGAATGTAAACGTAATTATGACTTCTATTTGTTTCACACTTGAGTTCGTTCGCTTTGAATTTCTGTTAAACTTAATACCATTTAGAGGGACTGAGATCTGGAGGATTGAGAATTTCCAAACAGTTCCTTTGCCAAAGTCTGACTATGGTAAATTCTGCTGCGGAGATTCATATATCATTCTTCAGGTGTGCTTGTGTGTTCCCTATATCTTATTGAGTAGATACCTCCCCTAAATCTTCTAGAGTTTTTTCTTTTATTATTATTTGTTTTTGTCAAGTAGAGCAAGAAAGGGTCTATGCTGTGGACTAACCGTATTGAGCTGCTTCTCTATGCAGACTAGTCCTGGTAAGGGAGGTGCTTATTTATATGATATTCACTTCTGGCTTGGAAAGGACACTAGCCAGGTATTGATGGTATTCATGTCTGTATTATTAGTGTGCTTTCTTATTGTATGCTGTGAAACTTATTTTTTTTGGCAATGATTTAGGATGAATCTGGGGTTGCTGCTATCAAAACTGTTGAACTTGATGCTGTTCTTGGAGGCCGTGCTGTGCAGTACCGAGAACTACAAGGGCACGAGTCGGATAAATTCTTGTCTTACTTCAAACCATGCATCATTCCAATGGAAGGTGGTGTTGCCACTGGATTTAGGAAAGTGGAAGAAGAAGAGTTTGAAACCCGGTTATATATTTGTCGAGGAAAAAGAGTTGTTAGATTGAAGCAGGTACGACTGGAGCATTCTAATACTACAACACCGTAGTAACATGACTAATTTCCTATATCATGAGGATAATCAATATAGGAGTATCTTGTAGAAATTTTTCATATGGAAAATCAATTGGATTTCTTCGACTGCAGGTCCCATTCTCAAGGTCCTCGCTGAACCACGATGATGTTTTTATTCTTGACACCAAGGACAAGATATATCAATTCAATGGTGCAAACTCTAATATTCAAGAAAGGGCCAAAGCATTAGAAGTAATTCAGTTTTTAAAGGATAAGAATCACGAGGGAACATGCGACGTTGCAATTGTTGGTGAGTGTGCATTCATAATATCTGCATCTCTATATGGAAGGTCTATTGTTGTTCTACGGTTTTATCTTTATTTATACTCAATAACATGTAAATGTCATTCCAAATTTCAGATGATGGAAAATTGCAAGCTGAGACAGCTTCTGGTGAATTCTGGGTACTCTTTGGTGGGTTTGCCCCAATTGGTAAGAAGGTTGCTACTGAAGATGATATCATTCCAGAGAAGACCCCTGCCAAGCTTTTTAGG
The DNA here is from genome assembly GCA_001642375.2 of Mentha longifolia. Classification (NCBI taxonomy): domain Eukaryota; kingdom Viridiplantae; phylum Streptophyta; class Magnoliopsida; order Lamiales; family Lamiaceae; genus Mentha; species Mentha longifolia. The sequence continues at coordinate 1,161,853 of CM038112.1, forward strand.
TAATTGCTTTCCACTCCTTATTCGCTGTGATTACTTTCGTTTTTCGTGTGTTTCAAGCTGGTGATTGTTTGAAGGGGTTGCATGTGCTTTCTTATTAGCATTTCCATCGTTTTCAAGTGTCATGATAATCAGCTCAGGAACTAAATGTTTGTTACTTCGCACTTTCTTTTCTGTCTTGACAGTATTCTTGACGGTCAAGTACAGAGCGTAGATGGTGAACTTTCCAAGTTAATGTTGGAAAATAACAAATGCTATATGTTGGATTGTGGTTCTGATGTATTTGTTTGGGTTGGTCGAGTTACTCAAGTTGATGAGAGGAAAGCTGCCATTCAAGCTGCAGAGGTAAAAGACTGAAATCTCAACTTCACATGTTGGTACTGCAACCTGTAATTTTAAACCTCTGATGTAAATGACATTTCAGGATTTCGTTGCAAGCCAAAATAGGCCAAAGTCAACCCATATAACTCGACTAATTCAAGGTTATGAGACTCATTCATTTAAGTCCAACTTTGATTCCTGGCCATCAGGATCAGCTGCTCCTGTTACTGAGGAGGGAAGGGGAAAAGTAGCAGGTATATGCCAGTCTAAGGGGTAGTCACTTTTTGCTGCAAAATGTCTTCCAAATTATTTAACATTTCTAAGATTTCTTGTAGCTTTACTGAAGCAGCAAGGTGGGGTCATGAAGGGAGCTACGAAAAGTGCCCCTGTTAATGAGGAAGTCCCTCCCTTGCTAGAAGGAGGTGGAAAGACAGAGGTCTAACTTCTGTCATGTATCTGTGGTTGCTCTCTTGGCTTAGTTATTTGTTTTCTCACATCAGAATGTGTTGAATTGTTTGTGCATTTCCAGGTTTGGCGCATCAACGGCAGTGCCAAAACCTCTGTCCCTAGTGAAGATATTGGTAAGTTTTACAGTGGGGATTGCTATATCGTGCTCTACACATACCATTCACATGAAAGAAAAGACGACTACTACTTGTGTTGTTGGATTGGAAAAGACAGCATTGAGGTATTATAAATTGTGAATTTTAGTGTGAAAGCAATTCTAATTATTTAAGAATGACTGAAGTTTACGTGAGTGTCTATGCGAAAAACTCTAATGTTCGATCTGATGGCCTGGAAAACTAAGATAACAAGTTTGTTTCCAATTTTTAGGAGGACCAAAAAACGGCTGCTAAACTATCCAACACAATGCATAACTCACTGAAGGGGAGGCCAGTGCTGGTAACGAGAAACCTCATTTGTTAGCCATTTAGACGATTAAATATTGGTAATTAAGCTGTAAACTCTGTATCCTATAGGGTTGGATACATCAAGGGAAAGAGCCACCGCAGTTTGTTGCAATCTTTCAGCCTATGGTGGTCCTAAAGGTACTTCTTTGACTGCATGGAAGAACAAAAAAAAAAACAAAAAAAAACAAAGATTTAGTAGTATATGTAAAGAAGCCTAATTTGATGATCATTTTTCCTGTCATTCTCAAATTGTTTCGTTAGGGTGGATTGAGTTCGGGTTACAAGAATTATATAGCTGACAAAGGTTTAAATGATGAAACATACACTTCTGATGGTGTTGCTCTGATCCGAATTTCTGGGACTTCTCCGCATAACAACAAAGTTGTTCAAGTTGAAGCTGTAAGATTCCTTAATGTCCTACTTCTGTCTGATTTCCCTATACACTAGACTTGGATTAGTCACTACTGTAACACTCTTGGACTTGTCTACTTATGCTTAGATCATTCTACGTTGTTTCTCTAGCACATAGGGAAGGAATTAAAAAATGCCGATTAATGGACTTGAATAAGCTAAAGCTTTAATATACTAAGATTTTATCTGAAAGATCTTATGTGAACAATGAAAGTTGACTGCAAAAAGTTGATGTTCTATCGTACTTGTTTGTCCTGCTTACATGTACTGATTCACCCTTTTTTCAATCAAATTTCTTGTCTTCTTAGGCGGCAACATCGCTGAACACCAATGAATGTTTTCTGCTGCAATCTGGATCTTCAATTTTCAGCTGGCATGGTAATCAAGGCACCTTTGAACAGCAGCAGTTGGCAGCCAAAATTGCCGAATTTCTGAAGGTAAGCTCTTTTGTTGCAGTAAACTTCAGTATCTCAGTTTCTTCTTAATGAGATTTCTAGATGTGGAAAGTATTAAACTTGAAATAGAGAGTGTTGTTTATCTGAATTTGTTTTAGTACTACTGTATATGGCCTCTTGAAAATTGCAACATTAATCTTCATGAACTCAGCCGGGAGCAAACATCAAACACACCAAAGAAGGAACTGAGAGCTCGTCCTTTTGGTTTCCTCTCGGAGGGAAACAAAGCTACACCAGCAAGAAGGTTTCATCTGAGGTTGTCAAAGATCCCCACCTGTTTGCTTTCTCCTTTAATAAAGGTAGCAATTTTTTGGCGATATTACTTTGTAACTAATGACATCCTGAATGCAATGATTTTTGGCTGTTCTAAGTTCTAACCTTCTTCTACTCTGATGCACATGCTGCCACATGTACTCCCAGGAAAGTTCGAGGTATACACTGGATATAAACTAGTTTATAACTTTGTTTTAGCTGTAGATACTCTATAAACATGTATTCTGACATGACATATAACTTCCCAGGTGGAAGAAATATACAACTTCTCTCAAGATGACCTCTTAACTGAGGATATATTGATTCTGGATACCAACGCTGAAGTGTTTGTTTGGGTTGGCCAATCAGTTGATTCTAAAGAGAAGCAAAATGCTGCTGAAATAGGCCAGGTATGTAGCATTTTTATTTTATTTTTTTTACTCTCGAGTTGCTATAGTTGTTTCCAATTCGTGCTCCGTTACTTATGCAGAAATATATTGAACTGGCTGCTTCCATGGAGGGGCTGCCCCCGAAAGTCCCATTATACAAAGTGACAGAAGGAAACGAGCCAAGCTTCTTCACCTCTTATTTTTCGTGGGACCCTGCCAAAGCTAGTGTATGGCATAAATATCTCACTGTAGAGTGTTTTATGAGTTCCTGTGTTCTTCTGTTGCTTTTTGCAAACCAATTTTGACACATAAGTTCTCATTCGACATTTTTGCTGGTGTTAATCAATGTTCTCCTTCTTCTTTGAAATTAGGTACATGGAAATTCATTCCAGAAGAAGATCATGCTATTCTTTGGAGGTGGTAATACTGCAGAGGTAATTCAGGATAGTGTTCTATTATGTGTGATTGTTGTTCTCAATATTTTGTCTTGTCGAGTATCTTTTCTGCAATTTGCCTCTTTTTTTTCTATATCTTGATCATGTTTGGGGAGTGATTAGGATTTTCTTCGGAAATGTGTTTGATTTGGTTCTAATCAGGAGAGATCTAATGCTTCAAATAATGGAGGACCGACTCAAAGAGCATCTGCTTTAGCTGCTTTGAATTCTGCCTTCTCTTCAACTCCATCTTCATCTCCAAAAGCTTCTTCAGCCCCTCGATCGGGGGGAAAAAGTCAGGCTTCACAAAGAGCAGCTGCGGTGGCTGCTTTATCGAATGTTCTGACCGCTGAAAAGAAAGGGTCGACCGAAGTCTCTCCTTCACGGCCAAGTAGAAGTCCACCTTCAGAAGCTAGCCCTTCTGGTAAATATAAGATGTCACATTTACTAATATACTGATTCAGAAAGTACTTAAAAATCTGTTTATTTGTAGTAGTGCAACTCGAGTGGCTTTAACATAGTATTAGTCAGTGACTAACATGCTGAAAATTTTACTTTCAGCTCCAGTGAAGGGAGAAGATGCTAACGAGACTGAAGAATCAAAAGAGGAGGTGAAAGTCAAGGAAAACGAGGTAGTCGAGCCTGCACCAGAATCAAATGGAGAGGATTCAGAGTCGAAGCCAGAGGTGGACCAGGACGAAATTGGCTCTGAAAGTGGTCAAAGCACATTTAGTTATGACCAATTGAAGGCTAAATCCGACAATCCTGTGACTGGGATTGATTTCAAACGAAGAGAGGTTTGTTCTTGAACAGGCATTTATCTACCTCGTATTTGAACACAGATTCTGATTCTCGTCTTTCAAATGGTTTCTTGTCGTGGTTTCTCTCAGGCTTATCTATCAGATGAAGAATTCAGCTCCATAATGGGAATGACTAAAGATGCTTTTTACAAGTTGCCAAAGTGGAAGCAGGACATGAACAAAAAGAAAGTCGACCTCTTCTAGAAATGGAAAACGAGCCTTCTCCTGCTTCGACTCCATGCTTTTGGTTCGTCTCTACATCTATATTTTAGCGTCTGCCTTAGAATCCATCAAGTTTTCGGTATTGCTTTTGTGGTGTCTGCGCTGAAGAGTGATTTCTTTTTTCCAGTCTCGTCTTCAATATACGTGGCATGACTCCGTTTGTAGTCTGAAAACGGGTTTAATTCTTTGATTTGGTTGGTATGTTCGGAGTTTGAAGTCGCCCCCCGAGTTCCTCTTTCTCTTCATCCTTTTAATCATTTATATTTTTTGAGTTTAGAAGGGTGTATATGTATTTCATTTGTACATGCTTAAGGAATGTAGATGAAGATGTTTGCCATCAGTAACTATGCATATTGTATTTGTTATGTCCTTTTTTTTTTTTTTTTTAATTTGATTGACATGTGAAGTTTGAGTGAAACATATTGGTTTTTATCATCTGAAATATATTTTTGCCTCATTTTATTTGTTGCAGAATGGCTATATTTTTTTTTTCTTCCATGATTTGGATGTTATAAACTACTGCTACTATTCATTTATAATTGAAGTAAAATATTATTTGAAATAAATAAATCAGCCATTTTCATTCCTCTTTTTTGCTGATGCTTTGTCACAAATTATGCCTTTTTCCTTAATTTAATTTTCTTGAATTTTTCAAGAATCATCCTCAAGAATATTTCATCTCATATCATGCCAAGTGCAATCATCTATTCTAATTTTTTTTATATTTAAGCATATTAATTATTAATTTTTAATCACGACAAAAACCAGGTTGCCCCGGCAATCAGCATCATCATTTGGAGTATATTAATTTATGGTCCACATATCATAAATAAATATTGACAAAAATCAAATAAAAATTGAAGTGTTGTTCGTTTCCCAATTAAATATATGTGGGACTTCTTTAATCTATTTTTTTAGGGTGTTCTAATTAGTTGTAAAGCATATCCACACCAACCATCATTTCATATAATTAAGTGTGACGCCATCATAATTATTCTTCGCTAATCACCCATAATCTTGCATGTTGGACTACTCTTAGTGCCATTATTTTAATGCCGATTTTTATTATCTTTTTTTATTTTTTTAATAATTTGCATCACTCATTTTTCTTTTATTCTCCTCTATCCGTTGTTCATGTCATTGTCATTATCTTGTTTGGACAATCAAATAAATATTACTTGACCAACTTCTTTATTTTAAGAAACGATTCAAGCTGAACGAGACGGAGGGAGTATTGAATTTTTTATGAAAATTTTGCTAAAGAAATTAAAAGCCAATTTCAAGAAAGCAGAACAATCTTGAAAAAAAGGATTTGATTTCGATTTGTTGATTATTTGATTATATGCCCTCAATTGGAAGAACAGTCACAAATAATTGGGTCATATTATAGTCCAAAAAAGTGCAAATAATTCAGCAACAACAAAAAAAAAAGTAGATATAAATTGATCACGTTCATGTGCAGTCTAAATAAGCAATGAAATAGTAATAGGTGGAAATAGAAATATTGGTAGAGGTGTTCAATTATATTTGTTCACGGGACAAAAATATATAATCACGTGAATTATGCAATTCTATATACAAATCACAATCCAAAATTTATTTGCCACCTGTGCCCTAGGCATGGATCCTATTATTAGAAGTTGGGTGTAATTTTCTCATAGGGAAAGGTATTAATTATTAATTATATCGGAAAGTATTTCGATTTTGTGAAAGTGATATATGTAATTTAAAAAAAAATAATACTAGATAAAATATTTTAGAAAAAATAAGCTTAAATAAGCAGGTTGTATTAAAAAATGAAGTAATTTATGGATAATTTTACTGGTAAGAAATATCATATTTTCCTTTTTTTAATTTATCGACGTCATGCTAATAATATTTTCCACGCGATTCACAAAGGACATGAATGCATATATAAGCACGATTTGAATTGTAGTTGTAAAACTATAATATAATTGTATATTTTAAAGTTTTTTTAGAATAATTGTATATTTTAAAGTTAAGTAGTCTCTTGAATCATGATATCTAATAGTAGTAATATAATTGTATATACATCATGGGGAATAACATACATACATACGTCCATGCATTATTGGTTTGACTTCATGCAATCTCGCATAATCATGAATTAAATTGTATTAAACTCAGGAAAATCAACTCATGCATATACCACACAAATAATGTATGTATATGTATGTGACGTGTATGTATGTATGTATGTATGTATGTATGTATGTGCAAGTTGTCCAGCGCTGAAATTCATGTGGGGTGCCCATGGATTTTCGTTGTCTAACCATGGAAATTGGCATTTGATTTTATTTCGAAAAATATCAATTTTGATCTATTGTTAATAGGGATGGCAATGGGTCGGGTTTTTGCGGGTACCCGCCCCACTCAAACCCTAATAAGACGGGTTTGGGTAAAACTAAATGGGTTTGGGACGAGTTTGGGTAATAAAATTAATACCCGCAATGTGTTTGAGTTGGGTATGGGTAGGTAGGTTCGGGTACCCACTGCCCAAACCCATATATATGTATCATTGTGTGTGAGAATTAAAATATTAATAATTATTCGTAATTCTATGTTTTTTTTATGTATCAAAATTAACATTTTATTGGTATTTATTGAGATTTGTTTAATAGTTCATATTTATAATAAGATTTGCATGTTTAAATAATAGTTTTGACTTTCGATTGGTATATATATATAGTTATAATTTTTGTTATATAAAATTTTAAAGAACTATTTATATTATGTTGTAGAGTTCGGGTTTTATCGGGTAATTAGTGGGTATTACCCAATGGGTTTGGGGCGGGTACGAGTATCAATATCAAATTTTAAACGGGTTTGGGACGGGTATGAGTACGAAAATTTTAATGGGTTTGGGTTTGGGAAAGACTAAATGGGTGGGTAACCGACCCATTGTCATCCCTAATTGTTAACATCCTTATTTCTTATTTCTTGAATTATTCATAAAAATTGTTTATGTATAAACGTTAGAAGTTTATATTCTGATTATATTTCTTCGTATAACCCTGTTTAGTTACCTTGTCGATCATGGTCTGAACAAGAATTATTGTCGTTACACAAAACACTCTCTATATGTATTAGATATACATTTTCAAGAATCATTATATTACTACATATACTTTTTTGAAATAATAGGGCTTATAAATTGAGCAATGCCAAGGTGTGAGAGAGAAGCAAAGTACCTAAAACTTGTCTTAAATTGTGTAGGGATATGTGGTAGCTAACAACTTGAAGAACCCCTATAGTCTTTTTCAATGAAATGCATAATAATAATAGTATTAAAGATAGAGAGAGAGCTCGTGGTCACCCTACACAATTTGGACTTCTCTTTCAAGCTTCTCTATCCTCACAATCTCCATAGTCGTTACTACATCTCTCTCTCTCTCTCTTTCTCATGTATACTAGCATTTCACATACATGTGCAAATAATGGAACAACTTTTAGTTGCTTATTCTCGCCCAATAACATCTATGGCTTCTTCTAAAATCCACTTCAAAAAGCTTTGGATCCTATCTTTGCAAGAATTGTCCCCCACAATGTGAGGAAGAAATCCAAGTCAAATTTCCCATTTTCTACTACGCTTATTAATAATTAGACGCTAACAAAAAACAAACGAAAATTGAGAAGAAAAAAAAAGGGGTCCCCCAATAAAATGTGGACAAGTGTAATTCATTATTTTTGTCGGTCGCATTTTTTTGTCTTTTTCTTACCACGGTTGATTTTGTAATTGAAATGTAATCATCTTGCAATCATGCCATCGCCGTCCATTCCAATTTCAACTTACTTCGATAATTAACCTCTCAAAAAAAAAAAAAAAAAAACCTTTTTTTAGAAAAATATCTATTTTGCGACAAAATTGCAATTAAATAATTAAATGAATAAAAAATAGAAGATCCAAAAGACGGTGTTACAATATTACATGGAAGGAATAAATACTTTATGGACTCAAGATCCTAAATTACTCCTAAAATTTGCTACCCTCATTTAAAAAAATAGAATATATTGGATGTGTAGGAATTAATAATATTATTAGGATGATTCTATGCTAATTCCTTACACTAATCTCGATACGCCCTTTGTCTCTCATTGCATAAAAAATGGTGTAGCAAATCTTTAAATTGAAAGCCAAACAACATGCAGCCTAATTATTTCCCTAATAGTCTTGAAATTAATATTTAAAAAATTACAATTATTTCTACTCCATCTAATGATTCAATTATCAACTCAACTCATTTACACACCTAGTGCAAATTAGCACACAATTAGGTCTTGGTCTATTAGCATATAATAAGGCGAAGAAAACTAAGTGAGAATTTTTAGCAAATTAAGATTAATCACACCCTAAACTTAAACATATTATTAGGCTCGTGTGGTAGCCAAGGAAAGCCGAGAAAAGTACGAATAAATAAAGTTATCAACATTTTCTGTCAGTTTGGTATCTCAAATAAGTTACCTCAAAAACCCGTAAAATATGTATAGCTCGTGATAAATCAATATTTCTCTTTAATAAATAATACTGCTCGAATAATTCTCTCATGAAAACTATCAAACAGACCCTTAATCCGAAGCAAGATGGGCATAATTGTCATTTAGTATGGAAAAGGGATGGGCCTCTTTTAAAAGAGGAAGAAAGGTGTTGTGAAGCTGTGAAGCACGTGGTACCATCAATGCTACGCTTAGTTGCTTCACATTCGCTCCGTGACTTTTCCGCCCTTCCATATATTTTATTATTAATTCAACTATAATTTATTTTTTCAAAAAAATATATGTTCATTTGAATGTGGAGATGATCGTAGATTGTAGATTATATACAAAGTATAATAATATAGAATGTTTTGGTTAATTGTTACGGAACGTTATCAAGACTCTTGGAAAAATCCATTATTTAGAATAACTTTTTAGTGTTTATTAGTCATGACTAGATTATATAGTTCTTTTTTAGGGAAATTAAATTGATATTAGTTGGAATACGAGGAGAGTGCAACTTTGCCTTCAAAAGGGATAATTAATTATTCAACTCTTTTGCTTCAAATAGTTGGCTTGATTAGTGTCCTTTTTTTTTATGTTATCCAAATTAAAAGTTGCTATCAAAGAACTCAATATTTGAGGTTATATTTATAAAAATGGAATTAATATTTTCGTGTCTAATTAAGAAAATTAAATGCACTGTAAACACATAAATAATTTATCTTTTTTTTTATAAAAGAGAACATTAATTTTAATTAATAATCATCTGTAATGGCGAACCTAATTCGACAGTTGGTCACTGACACAAACTATTTGTTCATTTATTTCATGCCTCTGCTTTTTTCTGTTAAAAATAGACAATTCTATTTCAAGAAATTGATAAATCGAATTTGGTATATATATATTTTTTTCTCAAATTTTACATCGACATATTAATTGTGCGATAACTAATCCATGCATGCTGCTGAATAAATAAAATAATTAAAAATGCGAAATGACAATTGAAGTTACCCAAAAACAATTTCCTTCTATCATAACTGTGTTATCAACAAATTCTATCTAGTATTTAAAATATATATATATATATTTTAAATTGACTAATGACAATCACTATAAACCGTAGAATCTACAGCAAAAGAACATAATTGCTTCATTACCACGGAATTAAAATCCAAATTGCTATTTCCCCGCCTAATTAGGCTATGATTCTTCAAGAAATTGTGGGAACCTGGTTTCGAGGTCGACCCGCCGAGTGAACTCACTTCGGGGACTGACTCAGTCGACACGATCAAGTTCACGTCCTTCAAAACGTGGTCGTTTTCAACGAGTTGGTTGAACAGACCCAACTCACCGGCCGAGTTCTTCTTCTTGTGTTGCTGCATGGAAGCTCTAACGATAACCGTGAGCATTGCGTTGCTTAGTCTCCGAATTCCTCTCGACCCGCCCATTAACACGCCCGAGTGGAACGATTTCGACCGAGTCGCATGAGTTTTGTCCGAGTTTTTCTTCCCGTGTTTGCCTTGTGTGGATTGGTTCGCGGCTTTGAGAAGAACTGACTCGGGGCTCTGGTTTCTGACTCGGCTGAGTGGGTCACCGAGTACAAGGAATTCCTTCACGTCGACCAGCATTACGTGCTTGAAATTTCTTCTGACCCGACCCAGTAACATCGGGTAAGAAGCCCATCTTCTTAAACTCATTGGAACGTGGTCGAGAAACCCGGATAGCGAGTTTTCCGGGTCGAGCTCCCCCACGTCGAAGCCCACGACCGAGCCGTAACTCAGACGAGTCGACTCGGCTATGCCTTCCCCGGTGGAATTGCTCCGAATTCTCCGACCCCAGATTGGCTCGCCGCTCTCCTTCTCCTTCTTACTGAGTTTCATGAACTGGGTCAGATCAAAACTCGCTGCCGAGTGAGAAACGTTGCTCGATTTGTACCGAGTCAGGAGCTTGAGGAACGAGTCGTTCTCCCCGAGAATCGCGCCGTCGAAAGCAGCCGTCTTGGATGGAAAGATAAGCAAAAGATCCGATTTTGAAGCGAGTGGATACCTGTGGTAGAGCCTGAGGAACATCCTCAACTCGTGCTGAGTCAGCGACTCGACTGCATGAGCGACGACGAGCTCGCTCATCGCTCTGGTCCCCCTTCTATACAGAGTGCCCATTCCTTGCAATGCATGCGTGAGATTGGAGGAGAATTGCGGCGTTCTTGAAGAGAGCTGCCGTCTCGGAACCCGGTAGAGGCGGCGGGCGGCGGCGGAGGCGGTGGTGGTGGTGGAAGGCAAGGTAGAGATGGTGAAGAGCAAGAGAGTGGTGAAGAGGAGGAGCAAGCAAATGGAGATTGTGGATTGAGCTTTGAAGATGAGGTGAGATGAATTTGAGCGCTTGAATGAAGAAGATGATGATGGAGAAAATGGATTCAGATTGTTGGGTTTCTTCTTGTTGTTAGATTCTTGATTTTGATCTTCTTCTGGGAAGAAAACTAGGAGGAATCCCATTCCCCACCCTTCACCGTTGTTCTTGCTCTGGTTTGTGAATCCCATTCTCTCTCTCTCTCTCTCTAAAACACAGACTCTCACACTATAAAATACACAGACAAAAAAGTTTCAATCTTTACTTATTCAGACTCCTCTGTTTCTCTGTTTCTGGAGAGCTCTCTCTTCTCTCTCTCCCTCCTCTCTCTCTCTCTCTCTCTCTCTCTCTCTCTCTCCTCTTCACACACATCCTTATATATTTGCTAGGAAATGAGTGTTATGTGTTAAGGTCAAAAACAAAAAAACTTGTGCAGTAAGAATTGGATGTGTTTATTTATCTATGTTCATGAAAGGTGGGAACTTTCTTAAAGAATAAATTAAAAAAGAAAAAAAAGAAAGAGGAATAAAGTGCTTTTAATAATTAAGACTTTAGAGAAGAATTCACCTCTTCATTAGTAGTATTTAGTAACTTTAGCATATTCCCTAACTTTTTTGAGGTGATTCCTGATTATCAAAAAATTTGTAGTGTGTATATTTGCGTTTGATTTGATTATTAATGAAGTTATTTCTTAAAAAAAATTAATTATGGAGTTAAATATATTGGGATTTTGGACCGTCGGTGGTGGGCTAAATTCAAAGCATTATTATTAATGTACTCTCAATACAAGGTACATCTCTTTTATGGGCGAGGAAGGAAGTACACTAATATATAACTCTCTATTTTTTATTTTAATTTTGATAATTTTATGATTTATAGTTTGGTGGGAGGAGTAAATATATGGGCCATCATCACAATAATACATTTTCTCTTGTTATTATGGTCGATTTTATTTTGAATAAATACCAAAAGTTAATATCTTTTAGTGTTTTAGACAATTATAATAAATAATACTATTAGTATTTGTTACATATATGTAAAATGATATAGGTTGAAAAATTGAAAGAAAAATGATTAGATCAACATGAACATGTTTATTTTTCCATGATTGCCTAAATACTTTTTAGTGGCTGTAATCTCCCAGAATCTGCGGTTATAAAGTTGAGAAAAAATAAACCAAATTATCATCAATTTATGACTTAATTTTTTAGTGCCAAAAGTTGCATATGCAAATATGATGCTGGATTTTGACTAATCAACATTAATAGTTGAAAATCATCAACAAAACATGTGCCAACATTCTAACCATGTTCATTTATTTAGTTTAACTAGTACCTACCCAATTTGAGCTGTTAATAATAGTAGAAAATTCTTTAGAATTCATAATGTGAAATGTATGTGTGAATTCAAGAGAAATTGAAATTAACAATTATTTGGGATTTTAGATTCTTTTTTTTTTTTTTTGGGGTTACTATGAAGGCATTCTTGATATTTAAATCGTTATAAATTTATTAAAATCGGTAAATTTATATTCTCGAAGTTCATATTTATTGTGTTATACTAGGATCAAATACAGTATGGTCACTATCGTAAATATTTATTGCGACGATGCAACTTTAACGATAAAATAAATCTGTATCTATCTTCACAGTTGTGCCTTAACTTGCTACAATTAAAATATTGGAAATAAATAATATTATATTAGTGCTGGTGCAATTCGAGTAGCTTTTATTTTTTTCGAAAATCAAGAAACAATTAATACTTTCTTTGTCATGTTTGGTGCAAGTCTAAATCCATAATATCTAAGATTTTTCTTTAAATTTCACATTTTATATGGCTATAAATATTGTCGGTCGTCGACGACAGCCCATAAATAAAAAAATAAAAAAAATAAAAAACTTGATTAATTGCTCATTGCAATTATTTATTTATGTATTTATGTTACAGTACTAATATTGATATTGAGTGTTTTTTATGTGAATGGCAAGATATTCCCCACACGGATTTATTTTTTTCCCAATTAGAAAACTGCACCAATCGGTGAATTCAAGATTTTCATGGCCCCCCTATAAATGGACCTATATAACTATTCAAAATAATTAATGAATTCAAAGTTATAATAGTAGCTTATGAACATAACCAACACCACACGTCCACATGTTTATAGTACTTTCATATACATATATGTACATGCACTTAGGATAGTTTTATCTTTCATATTTAAATCGGGAATAATTATTTCCCTAAACACACCACCTTCTATCAAATTCTCATATTCCACACGAACTTTAAATTTTGTATATAGATACATAACTTTTCAATTATGTCTGATTTTGCATATGAAATCAATTTTTCGTGTTGAGATGAAAGCCAAAATCGTCTAGGTGACCAAATCACTCAATGACATGGAACGCATGTCATTCATTAGTGTGAGTTAATTAGAATCTCACCAATGGTTAGTCAAATTCAACTTCTATATCAGTATAAAATTGGGAGAAAATCAACTTTCCGTGCAAAATCAAACAACGATTAAAATGTTATGTATTTATATGCAGCTTTTAGAGTTTGCCTTACAATACCAAAATTTGACAAAATTTGGTATTTTTAGGGGTAATATCCCTTTAAATTATAATGCTAATTAATTGCAATATATGTAGAGATGTTAAATTTTGTTTCTACATAATACTTCATAAAATGGTTATTAACACAAGGCTAGGTTTTTGGGCCTCTATATTTTGTAAGTTGGGCCATGTCAATTAATTTGGGCCTTTAGTGTTAAGACTATAAGCTTACAAGCCCAATATATATATAAGGACTAGAATTGCTTTGTAATTTTCATTTTTTGAAAGGAAGTCGTTCTTCTTAAACCCTAAACCCCCAACATTTTACCGCCAACAGCCACCGCTCAGCTCAACTACGCCGCTCCGTCACCGCCGTAATGGAGGACGACGCCGTTGAAGCACCGCAGACATTCGTCGCAGAAGCTGACATATGCCAACAGCTTCTAACCCGCTACGCCCGCTCCTCAGCCGCGCAGCACCGCCATCTCTGCGCCACCGCTGCCGCCACCCGCTCGATCATTCAATCAGCTTCTCTGCCCCTTACCCCGATATCCTATTTCGCCGCCGCAATCACTTCTCTCTCCAACTCTGAAAGCTTAGACGCCAATGCTCTAGGTGCTATAACCAGTTTCATATCGATTGTGCTTCCTTTGGTGGGTAAAGGTGAAATTAAGCCGGAGAAAGCGGCGGAGGCTGTAAGGGCTCTGGTGACAATAGTCGAGGAGAGTGGGGGTAAATTGGGAACTTCTGGTGTCAGGTCCGTTGTCAAATGTGTGGGCGTTTTGGTTGCTGAATTCTGCAATTCGAAGGAGTGGGACTCGATTGCGTCAGGTTTCGAGTGGCTTCTGAGGTTCTCGCTCGATAAGCGGCCTAAGGTTTGTATGAATAACGATTCTGTGCAGTGTAGAAAGTTGGGAGAACTTGTGTAATGCAATTCAAGGCTGGAAGGATGGTAGTTCAATGTTGAAGTTTAACTGATATTTAACATGTTATGTTATTTAATGCTTTTTTAAATGAGAGTGGAACTCTGATCATGTGAAGTAGTATCATGACAGTGACATTTGATTTGATGCTTTAGAATTTCCTTCTGGATCAATTTCTGATATTGGTTCTGAGTTAAGTCAATGCGTGCTTCAGATTCCCCCTGGGAATAAGATAAGCTGATGTCTAAACTTTCATCTTATTATTTATGCGTTCTTGATTCAGGTGAGGAAATGTGCTCAGGATTGTCTCTTGAAAGTTTTCAAGTCGTTTGGGCACAGTTCTGTCTCCAAGAAGGCGAGTCAATCAATTTACTTGTTGCTCAAAAACCACGTGCCACTTGCCGCGGAAACGAGCACTTCAAAAGTAGTTGATGGAACCAGAAACGAGTCACTATCGAAGTCTGAACACCAAGAAGTTCTTCATTTGCTTAATATAATGAAGCATGTTGTTCCAGATCTCTCACCCAAAATCCGTGAGAAGATGCTTCCAAAATTGTTGAAGATCCCGAGTTCACAATCCATGGAGGTGGCAAGACATGTGGTCGATGTAATTTCGGCTATATTCGAAGCTTCAGGAACTGAAGTTATAATCTCGAATGCTGAAGACATCTTTAGTCTACTGGTCTCCTATATAGCTTTGGGTGAAAAGAACCCGGTTGAGAGTGTATTTTTCGCTGCTAACTTAGCGAAAACTGCTCTAGGAAGACTTCATAATGGGGACATAGATCAATGGGAGCCTTTTTTCCCTATGCTGATTGAACCTTTAGCAGGTATGTTTTTGATCTCATGATTTTTGTTGTCATCTGCAATTGTTTCCTGACATAGGTCATGGATATATATGTTTGGGGTGTTTGCAACGACCTTCTATGACACATGCACTCTACGAGTCTGCATTTTTCCTGAATCCTGACATAGTCATAGATATGTTCTCTGCTACATTTATCATATCGAATTTATCTTGACCTAGAAGAAAAGTTGAGATGGATAAGTGGAAGAGAACAGGGCTTGTCAAATTAATCCAAGTTTTATTTCTCTCTAACTGGAAGTGGGACTTATTTAGATGACAAATACTTTGCTATTCCTGTGTATTGAGACAAAGATAGTGGGTGCTCTTATGCTTGTCCAGATTTGGTTCTTCTTTGGCTTTTTAAAGTACAGCGAGCGAAGGAATGGTTCTTATTCTTCTGTTTTGGGTGTGAATCTCTCCTTATTGCTTTCTATCTTCTTGGTGGTGTCCAAATATGTTAGTGGTGCTTTAAATTGCAGCATCATGGAAGTTCTAACTGATATATGTACTGATGAAATCATTTTCTATTTATGTATATGTGCATGATTCTATTTATAAGTGTACTTAAAGATGCCTCTTCATACACTCATCAGGCCTTCTATCTTCCTCCAAAGATGATGTGGCTTTACAGGCTTCCCTCATTATCAGAGAATTGATAGATCAGCATATTGATGGACAGAGTTTGCTGACAATGGCAAGCAAAGAAAAGGGGGATGATACAACCTATAATGCAGAGTTCAAACCAGTAAAAATTGCATGCAGCACATTCTACAATTTTCTCTGTGCTTCATCTCCAATTTTGAATAAACACTTGTTGTCAGTAGTTTCTTTTCTGTTCCTCAAATTTGGTAAGTATTCGGGTTTCAACATAGGAATATCATTACTTTCATGTGTTCCTAGTCCTTGTGAGTCCTTAATTTCTCGTTCCAGTTTTGTAATAACGAGTTTTGTCTGTATTTTAATAGTTGTGAAATTTTTGCGCTTCAGGTAAGGCCTCAGATATCTTTATGAGGTCTATAATTCTTAAACTCGCTGATCTGATGAATACTACTTCTGTCAGTGCTTCAGATGTTAAACACGTGAGCTCCTCTTTCTACCTAATTCATTTATGATCAGTACGTCCTTGAAGCATTTTGAAGTTATACTTGACTATTGGTTTTTTAGATAACGGTATTGGGGATGCATTATAGCGTGAAAGTTTTGGTTGGCAGTATGAAATATGAATTGGTTACATTAGGATATTACCTTAGCTTTCTATCAGCCTGTTTAGTTTCCCATACCCATTCTTTTTGTCTTGGGAAACTGACAACTTACTACATTAAGATTTTCTGTGAGCTTGAGTTCGAACCTGGAGAAACATTTTCTTTCGGTATTTGAATTGTTAATGAGATCACCATTTAAGTAACTTGCTCGTCATTTTTTTCGAAAAAGCGTGGACAAGTTTTGTTTTGGTTTTCCTTTGCAGTGCTTCAATTTGTTTAACAGTTATCAAGTTGAGGTCATACTTTCATAGTTTAGTTTTGCTGTTTGACTCAAGTTTTTCATATATTCTTTACTTGTGCAGCTTGAAGACTGCATTGGCTCTGCTGTTGCTGCCTTGGGACCTGAGATAATACTTTCTCTTATCCCAATTTCCCTCAATGCAAAAGATTTATCCTGTTCAAATATTTGGTTGATACCGATCTTAAAGAAAAATATTATTGGATCATCACTACAATTCTTTATAGAGCATATCGTACCTCTTGCCCAATCCTTTGAGAAGGGATCTCGTAAAGGTACATTCCAAAGTGAACCCAAAGTTTTTTCTATTCTCTACTAAAGTATTTTGATGTGTAACAACAAGAGTATCTACTTGTCAATTATTCTTTCAAAAAAACAAATATTTTTCTGAAGATTGATTCTAATAATACAACGGCCCTTAATGCTTGGCATATGTGGTTTAATGGCTATCCTCGAAGATTTTGAAATAATGTTTCCCTTTTTCTAATCTTCCTCAAGAACTGATTACGCTAGTTACATAGAGTAAACCACTAATGAATTCTAGTCTCTCAGTCTTTAGTCTAGCTTTGTTAGATAATGAATTCTTATAAATTGGGTTTTTCCCATGATCTCTTGAATTTAAATTTCTGCTCCTTTCCAGTTAAAAGTTCAGTAACTGGCCAAGAACTGCAGGCTTATGCCCATGGATGTTGGGGACTGTTGCCTGCGTTTTGCCATTGGCCTAGTGATACATATCAGAGTTTTTCCTCACTCTGTGACCTCTTACTCCCGGTTCTCAAGAAAGACTCGATTATGATTGAGAACATCGCCATTGGTTTGCAGGTATTCTTCTGATATTCCAATATCTCTACTGGCCATTGTTAATGACCTGATATATTGAATTGATTATTGATGTTGTAGGAACTAGTAAACGAGAATAGAAGAGCACTTGCCTCCAACCATGATGGATCTGCGCAATTGAGTGAAGTTCAAAGTGCCGGAAGTGTTAATGCTGCAATAGATATTGAAACAAGATATGTATACTCTAGAAAGACTGCAAATAAAAATATTAAGGCCTTGGCTTTGGGTGCAAAGGAGTTGCTTCAGCCTTTAGCTAATGTATTATTTGAAGGTCCTCCAGAGACTCGGAAGCATCTACAGGTCAACATCCATACATATATGTTTGTTTGCTTTAGGTCAATTTCTGTAAAATGGTAGAGTCTGATTAGTGGCTTTCTGGATCTGGTTACATGCTTTTGTGGCTCTCTTTCGCTCGCATTGACGCATTCTGATGGTGGCCTTGAGAAGTTTGCTAGTGGTATCCGATTAGTAATTTCTTTGTTGTTTTATGATTTTTAGGGTGCGATCAGCTGCTTGGTATCCATATGTGATCCTTCTGTAACCAAAAGTATATTTATCGATTCACTTAAGAAGTTCCAGCTTCTGGATGATGCTGTCGAACTTGGAAAACTAGAATCTGTTGCTGATGCTTCCTCCAAAGAAAAAGAGAGTGTTGGAACTGATGCAAAGAGGTGACAACAACTACTTTTTCTTTGGGAAGATTATATCTGTGCTTCAAGATCTCGTCGTTGATCCTTATGCAAGAATTCTTGGAAGTGGGTTATTTTCATTAGCGATTTTGAATCTAACATTTGGCATGTTGGCAATCTTTCTTATGTGAAGGTGTTCAATTTTGGACCTTGCATATTGCATTGTTGATGGGTCTGATGGTGATCTAGTCAATATACTCTTTTCTATCATTAAGCATTCTATGCAGGTTCGTTGATTCTTTTGACTATCTTATCTGCATTTTATACAACTGTTTTTGAGAGTCTCTGTTTTCTGGATTTTAGTCAAGTGATGTGGTCAGCCAGATGGAAGCATATCAAACTCTCAGCAGAATTCTTGAGGTTTGTTATATCTCTTGCTGTACATTTTGATTTTTTTTAAAAATATTATTTGTGCTTATGACACCCTCTGTGCAGAAACATTCTTCATTCTGCTCTACAGAATTTGATGCGGTGACCGATTTGTTGACTGGGATGAAGCCTTTGGAAAACATAGAATTGGTTAAAAGCCGTTTTACCTGTTTGCAGACCTTGCTAATTCATGCATTAACGGTAGTCTAGCTGATCTTCAATTATTACATTCTATATAGTGGGTGTAATGATCCATTTTTCATTTGAAGGTTCCTTTTAGATATGATGACTCTGTTTGAGCTTCGGCTTGAACCTTTTCCTTTGACAGATCTGTATGTTCAATTTTTATTCATCTGAATAGCACCATATCCCCCTCTACTTTTTGAATCTTGATAGGTGAGATGTATTTCTACTATGCAGAGAAACCCAGATGAGGAGAATACAAAGGCTTTCCTTATTCTGAATGAGATTATTCTCACGTTAAAAGATGTAAGAGCTACTTCTGGTATTTTATGTTCTATTCTCTTTGATGACAGATCTTGTATGATTATTTTGAAATTCTTCAAACCTTATTTCATGGAACGTAGGGAATATTCAATATTGAAGTACAAAATTCGTGTGTGGTGGAAGGATCATGCTTTCACCTGTTGTTGTTCTATTCTTCCTTAAGTAGCCAGTTTTGCGTTAGCTGTCTTAAAAATCTTTGAACCTGTTAGAGTAAAGGGCATTGGCAGAAAAACTAGAATAAGAAATTGATTACTAATACTGAAGAATGAAAAACAAAAGCCAAAGAGGAGTTCCACAGTTCAGAACCCTCCTATATTCCCAAGCTCAGAAGCGCGGCTAATTCTATTTCAATTCCTAGCCGTCTCTTCCTCATGAGAGATATAATAATAAATCTTTCCTTATGGGAATAAGATTTGACCTATATTCTAACTTAACCTCCAAGAAATAATTAAATAATGCAAGTACTAACTAAATTAAATAAAAGAGATAATTAAATCTAAACCTAATAATTCTAAAATATATCTCTAACAGAACCACGAAAAGGAGGGATGGATAGAGGCTTTTCTGGAACTACTATTTATGTGTTGTTTAAGGATGACTGGATGAGTGGTGAGTTCTCATAAGGAGATGGGTATCACAAGTTGTTTGGGTATGTGTTGGAAAGTTTCTTTGAATCTACAAGTTAGGGCTACAAAGTTTGTATAGCCGGTTCTGTGTATAGAGTACTTTTCATGGGTTTTTTCTTTATAATAGAATTTTCCAATACTCTTCAGATTCAATAGCAGCTCACATCTGATATGCTGATAAAAAATGATTGTTTTCCTCAGGCAGCTTATTTTAACTTGAACATTGTGTTAGTATTGCATTATTTGAGTGCTTTTATATTTCAGTTTCTATGGAGGATCATATTTTTATCCTTGCCTTTGATATATCTTACTACTAAACTAGTTTTTTTGAAGTTCAGTCCAGTGAAGAAGGCAGAAAAGCAGCTTATGATGCTTTACATGGAATAAGTTCCAAGTTGAGAAGCTCAACTGATGCTGCTTCAAATGAGCTCTACCATAAACTCATAAGCATGGTGCGTGCAACCTTATCATTCATGCTTCATTTACGTTCTTACCTTCATCTAACTTATGCTCCAGTTATGTTAGTCACTGATCTAAATTTTTTTATGATCTATCTATTACTTTAAAACACTTGACATGTACGATGGTAAAATATGACTAAACTGTTCTGTGAAGAATCTCAATTGGTCACTCGACTCAGCTATACTGGAAATTCACATGCGGAAAAAATAACTATGCTGCCTTAATTATACAAATGAATTTATAGCTTTGAGCTATTGACTAAGTAGCTTTAATGTATTACTATTTGGAATAATTTTTATATCTTGAATTCTATGTGTGCTCCCAAGTATAGCAAGCTATCGTGCTTATCCCAGATTGAGCAAATTAGGGATATGTTAAGTTTGATAATGTTATGTGCAGATAACAGGCTATCTATCTGGTCCTTCTCCCCATATAAAGAGTGGAGTGGTGTCTGCACTCTCGGTTTTGGTTTACAGTGATCCTAGTATCTGTGTTACAATGCCTGATATTTTCTCCTCTGTAATGGAATTGTTACACAGCAAAGCAATTGAAGTCATAAAAGTGAGTTTTCCCTTACTCAAGACGTGAACAACAAATTCAGTTTTAGCTGTGTGCTAATGAATGCTTGATCTAAATTGGACAGGCTGTTTTGGGATTCGTAAAGGTGTTGGTTTCATGTCTTACTCCGATTGATCTGCACCGTTCTCTTTCAGAAATCATGGATGGCATTCTTCGTTGGTCATCTGTCTCCCGCCATCACTTCAAAGAAAAGGTTTGTCTTCTTGAATGATAATGAGAGATTGAATTTTGGACCAGAATTATCTTATTTTTGGTTTATTCTGACTGGTTTATTTATCCTATTTTCTCGAGAGGTGATAAATGTTGTCTTTTGTTGCCAGATAATTGTGATCTTGGAGATTTTGATGAGGAAGTGCGGTTGTGCTAAAGTGAAAGCCCTTGCACCTGAGAAATACAAAGATTTTGTACAGGGTGTTGCAGAGGTACCTTCGGAGTTTGTAGTTTTTCAATTTTATACTTTTGATATGAAGTGCGTTTTGCTCATTTGTGCTTCTGGAGAATTAGTATCAAATTTCAAGGCTAAAATTCTCTACCACTGTTAGCAAAATCATCTGTTCCCTAATTGTTGTTATTTCATATTGGAACTCCACACTATACGCTAACTTACGCTGCACACTCGCTGCAGAATCGCCATGGCAAGACAAATTCTAAGGAAGCTGGAAACACGGACTCTAAAGGGTCCGTTTTTTTGTCTCATCTTCAATTGTTAACCTTCTTCAGCTAAAAAACACTGTTGCCATAACGATTCCTGATGATAACCAAGCTACCTCCTATTGTTGCAGGCAGCAGAAAAGGAAACGAGACGAATCCACCACCCCATCCAAGGAAGAAGGGTCATCCACGCCTTGGAAGAAACGGGACGACAAAAGAAACACCTCAAGAGAAGGCAAGTGGAAGAGACCTCGATTAGGCAGTGATGCAAAAGGCTTTAGAAGTGGAGAGAAGCAGAAGGGGAGGTCAGCCTTTAAGAGCAACGAACGCAATGTCCAAAAACCAGCTCCGAGAAATTCGAAACACAAAAATGCAGCAAGAAAGAAGAACTGAGGGCGAGAGAGAGAGAGTTCTAAGTTCGAACTAGAGCCGGTTGGGCCATGAGGTGATCTTAACTTTTATATATTTATATAAATATAAATACATGCTTGTAATGTTGATGATAACAATAATAATATTAATATTAAATTAGAAATATATATAATAGTAATAGCTACAATAATCCTTATATGATAACTGCAATCATCCAGTATTTATACTTTCTCATAGGGAGGATAGATATCTATGTTGCCGCAGCGGGGGGTTTTCATGTGCTCTATCGTCTTCTCATCTAATTCTCCGGTGGCCTCTACCTGTCCTTTCATGTATTGTTCTTGAAGCACTTTTATGGCAAATTTGACGATTTTGCACTCGGAAGCACCGGCATCGACATTGGCCCGAGCAAAATCCAGATAACCGTAACGTTGAAGATAAGGTTTCGGATCATAACCTTGTTCTTCCTTAGACATTCTAACTATGTTTCCCTTATTAATCAATTGATTTGATTTGATTATGCAATGCCTATTATACATTTCTCATCATGCTTGCAATGATTATACTAAATGTCTAAATCTTTGTTCCACGTTTCCAAATATATTCATTGATTGCTAAATCTTTAAAAATTCATACTACCACCGATTTTCAGGGATATTAACAAATGAAGATACTGGTGTCAAATAGAAAGTGGGATGATGTACAAAATCAGAAAGTTCAGTCTGAAAAACTGTCTCAAAATTAAATCTTCCAAATCAACCGTACACAATTGCTTTACAAATATACTCCTTCCGTTCTCTTTTATTAGTCATATTTGTTATTTTCGTCTATCCCATTTATTAGTTATATTTTCTAAAATGGTAAAGAATATTTGATTGCAATTAATTGTTTCTCCTTAGAATTGATTATAGCTACATATCCTCTTGATTCATGTGCCGATCCCAAATGTAACTAATACCAAGAGATAAAGGGATGTTTCATTATCAAATTAATTGCACCATTAAAACTTCTAATGTTTCGGTTCTGGTCAACAATTTATTTATTTCTTTCTTTCGTTTTTCTTTCTCAAAATAGAATAAAACAATGCATTACATTTAGTTAATTATGAGCATGAATTGTTTGCAATGAAAAATATTTTTTTATTGCAAGACTCTTATATATTAGACCTCTAAATCAATTTAAAGGACGAGTCTTGTTAAAACTTATTTGGTAAAAAAACGCCAAAATAGGAAAAATAATGCTCTTCTAAGTTCTAATTAAGACTATACAATATGTTTACATAAAATTTCTATCAAAATAAATCTTCATTGGATACTTGAGATGTATTGGTCCGTTGGTTAAATTTTTCTTTCTGTATGGTGAACATATAAATAAACGCAAGTATAAAAACATGGTAAATGACAACAATTTCTTAATTAATCACTAGACTGCTACTAGTGTTTCATCTATATTTGCACTACTGTATTTCAATATTATAGATAATGGTTTATATATTTTTTATTAATTAAAATTTATGTTAGCGATATAATAAAAAAAATAATAGGATTATGATCCCAAATATTATATTTAATGCTATCATTTTTTTATTGTTACACATTAATTAATTAGAGCCATATTAAAATCATGTCACAATTTTAATTCAAGATTTCAAGTTATTAACTACAATAGTCTCATATACTATATAATTTACATGTTTATTATGAATTTATAGTGTAATATTAAGGTCAAACATGTCAAAAAAAAATAAAAATGATGGTTCGACGAGTTGGAATGTCCAAAAACCAACCTAGAGAAATTCGAATCGGAACACAAAAATACAACAAGAAAGAACTAAAGAACGGCTGGCGGGAGATAGTTCTAACTAGAGCCGGTTGGGCCATGAGATGATCTTACCTTTTATATAAATACATTAGTGTAGTGTCTGTCGAAATTCGATACGAAAAATATTATTTCGAGCTTTAGGTGAAGTATACAAAATTAATATAATTGTTTATTTTAAAAGAATTGTATTACAACAATTCATTAAAAATGTTAGGATCGAATCATATTAGAATAAATAGGTCAATTAGAAACAACATTTCTTGTTTAGTTTGAATATTTAAAATGTCAAGCTGTCCGATATTCATAATAATAGGAAAAAAAAATTACTGTATCATATAGAGGTAGCATTTGTTGTAAAGTTATACTACTTATTGTAATAGAAAATAATATAGGGATGATTAGTATTTCTCGAATAGTTCTAATTTATATAGAAATACCGATATGCCCGTTGTATATTCATGCAATAAAATAAAATACATAAATACTAATAGGTAACATGTCTCAAGTAGTTGTAGTCTTGTAGACTTGTAGTCATCTCTAATTATTTTTGATAAATTTTTGCTTATAAAAATCATTCTATATCGTAAATTTTGAATTAAATATTTATTTTAAAATGATAATAAAGTTACCCGTTTATCATCGAAATACAAAAATAAGTTAAGAGAGATAATATTTATAAGGAGGCTCCACACTTAAAAAAAAAAAAAAAAAAAAAAACCAATTTCAATTAAAATAATGAAAAGTACAAGTATAAACAAATAAAATCTAAGAACGAAATTGAGCATTTTCCTCCAAGGAATAAGCTTTTTCCTTTTCTGCTAGGGGATATAATTAAATTATTTGCAAAATAGTGAAACTAAATACACCTTTTCTTTAGATACTAGAGGCAGGCAGCACCAATCCATTCGCATTCGGACTGGGGGGATAAATATCAAGGTTGCCGCAGCGGGGGGGTTTTAATTTTCTTTATCGTCTTCTCATCTAATTCTCCGGTGGCCTCCGTCTCCGCCTTTCCGTTCATTAATCGTTTTTGAAGCACTTTTATGGCGAGTTTGACGATCTCAGCCTCGGACGCACCGGCATCCACATTGGCCCGAGCAAACTCCAGATAGCCGTATCTTTGAAGATCAAAACCTTCTTCCTCCTTAGACATTCTAACAATGTTCCCTTGTTAACTAATGGATTTTGTTTTGAATTTAGTTCTGTTTTTGCTTGGTGTATGGGGTATATGCATGCATGGCTATTTATACATTCTCGTCACACTAGAAATGATTATATATATATATATATATTAGCATGGAGTACTAAATATTTGTTCCACGATTCCAAATAGTCGTTTATGAAGTTTACTGTTGATGAATGCAAACTTTAAAATTGGGTTAAAATATTTAATCACCATGAAAGTGTGAGATTGCAAAAAATCTTTAATATATAATTTAGATAATGATATTCTTATATGAATCGTAATTTCCAAATTAACTGCACACATTTGCTTTTAGAATATAGTATATTCATAATAATTTGTTTGGTTATAATCACAGGGCCTTGTATAAGGCTTTGAACCCCTGTTTTTACTTCTGTTTGTAATTCTCTGTTTTGGCACTCTGGTGCCTTTCTGGTTTTTGCATTTATAATAGTAGTATTCTTTTCTGGGTCAAAATAAATAAATAAATAAATGCACATAATTCATATCACCAAAATATGTTGTTTCACCGTTTTACATAGTATTTGTACATATTGAAGTTACTATATACACATAAGCACAACCACAGATAATATAATTAAAAACTTCTATAGTTTAATCACTCTTAGCCTTAACCCTGTAGAGGCAAGATAGTCCATCGATGTCGTCTTGGGTAAGATCTCGCTTGATCTCACCCAGTCCGATGGACTTATACATCACTGCCGACTCGTCGAGGCTGTGGCCGAGCCCCAAGACATGGCCTAGTTCGTGCACTGCCACGCTCTCCAAGTCATTTGTTCCACCCTCAAACGACCACGATTTCTCGCGGTCAAAGTGGAGTTGTCCATCTCTGGGCGCAAAGGCATGACCGAGTATCTGATGAATATAAGAGATTATCAAAGAAGAAGAAGAAGAAAAAACCAGTATTATCAAAGTGTTTAAAGAATTTCAGCTGTAAAATAATGTTTCAGATTGAGGAAAGAATCTAAACAGTTAAGAAAAAAAGCAGGGTTCAACTTTGAAATCTATGCACTAAGAAGGAACAGTAAGTAATCGATAATTCTTAGTATGTACTCTACCTCTCCTCCGGGGCCGTCGAATGGCTCGGCTTTGCAGTATTTGCCTTTGTGAAACCCGATCTTGAGATCAGCGGGAGAGTCTTCCCTGAATGTGAATTGTGACACTGCTTCCCAGCGCCGGAAGGCTCTCTCCAGCGCTGCCTTGGCAGCTTCAGGGAATTCTGTAGTCAAGACAGTATGTGAGATTAAAGTGGAGCCACTTAGGTCTGCCTGGGAATAAGACATAATCTGATATGATAGGGCTTGAGCAGAAAGCAGAGGGTGAAGATGAAGAGCTCATGTTTTCTATTTCTCTTTTCAGATTTCAAGTTGTCTGTTGAACTTTCAAATACATTCATATCTCAAACAAGCAACAATTTAGATAAGGGAACTAAGGAAGCACCTATAACAGTAAGTTGAATTTGATGCATGGTAGTTATGTTCTTGTTCCTTAGTATTGTACTAAAAATGATATAATTCAAACACTTTATAACTTCTTTTAAGTGGTCTTTCTTCACTGCACGTTTGATTGAAAGTAATGTGCAGAATTCAACATGGGAAAGTTTCTATTAATAAACATCCTTTTATCTCAAGTAAAAAACATATATTTTAAGAAAAAGTAATGATGACTGCATTAATCACATGGGAAATATCAAAAACAAGTTTATCAGAAAAAAAAAAGTAACTAAAACAAATGGAACCTTAAGATTTTTGTCCCCAATAAATAATTAAACAAGGAAAATAAATGAATAAGACTCATATACTAAGTAAACTGTAAATGCATGCATTCCATCTTAGAAACCTTAAGATTTACCTTTTGTTGTTTTTTCTTGATAGATGCTTGCTTAACATTGTATTCTGTAGCTGAAATCTTAATCAGTGTTATAATAGAACTACACTTAGCAAGAAAAAGAGCAATGAAACAGAGAACTATAACAATTTGAAAATTTTAGCCGATAATATCATCGGCAGATAGATACAGTACTATCATTCATATCATTTCTAATTTGGTTCTACAGGCCTCAAGTGCTTCAAGTAAAAATCTCGGAAACTCACCGTAGCTCCTAAAACTCCGACGATCTTCGACGCAATATAATCACCATTAGTCTTGTTGTGCTTGTAAACGATCTCGCAACAGCCTCCGTCGCGCTCATACATCTAGCAAAAGGTTCTTTCCTCAGAATCAATTCCCAGTCAAAAATGGTGCCGCCATCTCTTGCGGCATCAAAATCTAAACAAACTTGAACTGTGATTTTGGATGAAAATGATGAACTAGCAACCGTCATTTCCACAGCATGCTTCCAAGTTCCATCAGAAAGATAAGAATGGGACCCTCCTTGCCTATATCATCAAGTCAGAAATATATCTGTCCGACTCCACAAAATGACAATGCATACCTGCAATATACTCCCATCAAAACCAAAAAGAGATACAAATACGTACAATGTATATTGCTTTTGTAAAGATATTATTACATCAAGCCCACATATCACATGATTACTGTCCCAATGAAATAAGCAAAATAAAAAAGATTCAAACAATCAAAATGCATGCATTTCTTGTAAGAATCTTACATTCTTATACCTTTTTGTTGTTCATCTTTCTTGATGGATTCTTGCTTTAAAATTTTAATCAGTGTAATAATGGAAGCAAGAAAAAGAGCTATGAAACAGAGAGGTATAGCAATTCGAGCATAATTAATTTGATAATATCATTGGTAAAAAGACTATTTACCATCATCCAATTCATTTTTCTCTGCATTATTCTTCACTAACTTGGTTCTAGCCTCAATGGCTGAAAGCTCACCATAGCTCTTAAAACTTCAACGATCTTCGACTCAATATCATCACCATTAGTCTTGAGTATTCGTAAACACCTGGCAACAGCCTCCGTCATGCTCATACATCCAGCAAAAGGTTCCTTCCTTAGAATCAATTCCGAGTCAAAAATGGTGCCACCATCTTTTGCGGCATCAAAATCTAAACAAACTTGAACTGCGAATTTGGATAGAAACGAGGAACTTGCAACCACCGTTTCTTTTGCGTGCTTCCAAGTTCCATCGAAAAGGATAAGAACGAGGCCCTGTTTACCTATATCATCAAGTGAGGAATATAACTGACTGACTTCAGAAAATGGTAAGCATCCGGACCTGCACAGTACTCCATCAAAAACAAAAATTATGATACAATAGAATAATGGAGAAAAAGATGAGGACCTATAAATTTCAAGAAATGTGGCACATATCATTCAGTTGAGATATTATCTTGAATGAAACTTTTCAAATTTTGCATCAGCAAGAAGAACACTAGATTCCTACAAATTTTGAATCAATGTGACTCAAATTATTCAATTGAAGTATGGTCAGAATCTCAAGTTTAGCAGCAGTAAGAGCTCAAAGCTCTGAATAGATGCTGGTTGATCTTTCCACACAAACTTAAGTACTCTAATGGTGGCTTAAACTGATAAACAACCTCAAGAATAAAGATTGCACCCAATTAAATTTTGTTTTGTTTTTGGCACACCAGGAACCAAATGCATGCCCAATTAGTGATGGCAAGAAACATAAAGAACAGATCATATGAATTCAACAAGGCTAGGTATAACTGCGAAAGCACAAGGTACACAGCATTCGAATGCAGCTCAAAGTCTAAATATTGAGGAAAAAGTGAAGAAAAGAGAAACCTTTTCAGTTTGATCTTAGGGTTTTCGCTGACTTGATCGTGGAGAGAATCGAGAAGCTTCGATTGGTCCATACTTCAGCCTGCGTCCGACGATGATCTCGCAGTTC
Source organism: Mentha longifolia (assembly GCA_001642375.2). Lineage (NCBI taxonomy): Eukaryota > Viridiplantae > Streptophyta > Magnoliopsida > Lamiales > Lamiaceae > Mentha > Mentha longifolia. The sequence goes on from CM038112.1 coordinate 1,190,664, forward strand.
CGGTAGCATTTGGCGAGGACCAGGACGGCGGCGAGCTTGTGGCGGCGACCGTGGGGATGGTTACGTCATAATTTCCACATTCGAATCAATTGCACCGGCCGATTAAATTGTTTATGTTGAAAAAAGGAATGAAGTACAGTAAAAAGAATGAAAAATCATTTTTTAGACATTTTTTTAAAAGGAAAAAAGAAAACCAACTATAAAGCCATTTAGCGATTTTTCAAATTAATGACTTTCAGTACCTGCATCCAGTTTTAACGGTCGTCGGAGGCGCGAGCGCGGGTCTTATCCACACCGCCGCAAAAACCCCTCATGGCCGCCTTGTACCACCAGCCGCCCCTCTTCCACCCCCGCAAGAAGCCCCACCTCGCCGTGAAAACCTCCGCCTTTGCAATTCGTTGTTCCAAGTTGAAGAATCCCGACCCGTTTAAGGAAAATAAGCAGGCGCAAGTCGACTACGACGCCGGGACCCACAGGCTGTACACTTCCATCTCCGGCGTCAGGAAATCGGACCTACCCAAACGAAACCGCGTGCGGGTCGAAGGCGACCGTTTCCAGAAGGACTGGAGCGTGTCGGAGGTGGTGGAGAGGGTTATCAAGCTCGACCACTGGGAAGATATCGAGAGCGTACTCAACCGGTGGGCCGGCCGGTTTTCGCGCAAGAATTTTCCGGTTCTGATTAGGGTAAATTCTGTAACCGAATGTGTACTTTTTTTTCTGGTTTAAGCATTGTTTTGATGCTGCTGGTATTCCAGCTTTGATTGCAGCGGCGTGGAACTTAATTCTGTTGATGTGTTTATGCAGTAACTGAATGAGTTTGAACAGCATAAAATTGAACTCGTGTAAGGTTTACAGGATCAATTTCTTTATCTATATATGGCGGCGGAGTTAATGTTAGTGTGTGTTATACGTGTGTGTATGGATTTCTGTTGAAGAGGGTATGAAGAATCAAGGTGCAATTCTCTGAATTAGCTCCTTAGCGATTTTGCATTTTTTTGGACCAAAATCAAAGATGTGTCATCTGCTGTTGTTTTGTAATCCTAGCTTCTTTTGTTTGTTTAAAGGTACTCTAAAGTTTATGTAAGTTTCTTTCTCAAAAAAAAAAAAAAGTTTAAGTTTTTAAGAAACCATTTTCAGTTATCTTAATGTGTTACTATGTCATTCTTGGCTATCACTGTTTAGAGTAGACTTATTGTTTGATATAATGTCCCCTCTTAAACTGTCTACCTGTACTTTATTGTTTCTCTTTGGTTGTAACAGATTTCTTTTATAGAAGCTTTGAACTTCTGCTTTTATGTTCAGGAACTAACAAACATGGGTTCTATAGAGCACAGCGTCCAAGTTTTCAATTGGATGAAGAACCAAAAAAACTACTGTGCAAGAAATGATATTTACAATATGATGATTAGGTTGCATGCAAGACATAATCGTATCGATCAGGCACGTGGCCTATTTTTTGAAATGCAGAAATGGAGGTATGCTTATCCTCTTCACATGTAGCTTTTCCCCTGTCCTATTCATATCTTCTTCTTTCTTTTCCTACTTGTTTCATTTCTATTTAGAGGAAAAATAAGAAAATTCATGTTGTTTTTCATTCATTTCCCATTGCTTCTAGGTGCAAGCCTGATGTTGAAACCTACAATTCTCTCATCCATGCACATGGGCGAGCTGGTCAATGGCGCTGGGGCATGAATATCATGGATGACATGCTTCGAGCAGCTGTGTGTATTTACATTTTTACTTCATAGTCAGTCTTTCTGGTTCTGATGTGAGCTTCCATCTTTGTAATATCTTTATGCTCCGTCCAGTCTTTTCCAGTTTTATCATCTATATTTCTTCATGTATCTTTTTCCTTCTAAAATAGCCTTAAAATCTATTCTCATGAACCGACTAGCCCCAATCCTTGGTTAGACTTGAATAATATTTTTCAGCTGTCAACATTAGTTGTTCTTACCAGCTTCACAATTCTCTTAATATGATTTCACGACTTATGGAGTTGAAAAGCGCTGTTGGATTTAAAGTTAATTTCTCTCAATGAGGCAGCATGATTTTCCTTGGTTTATATGCTAATTCCTGAACATTTTCCTATTGTCACTGAAATTACTTTGCGTGTAATTTTGAACTTGTCTCACTATTTTTCCCATTGTTTCTGTATATGCGATCTGCAGATTCCTCCAAGTAGAACAACTTACAACAATCTGATTAATGCATGTGGCTCAAGTGGGAATTGGAGGGAGGCTTTGAAACTCTGTAAAAAGATGACGGATGATGGAGTTGGTCCCGATCTGGTGACACACAATATCATTCTATCTGCATATAAAACTGGAACACTGTATGCAAAAGCACTCTCTTATTTCGAGCTAATGAAGAAAACTGGTGTTCGCCCGGACACCACAACACTCAATATTGTGATAAATTGTTTGGTTAAAATGGGAAATTATGAGGAAGCTATTGAAGTTTTCAATGCAATGAGAGAGAAAAGATCAGAATGCTGTCCTGATATTGTGACTTACACTAGTATTATGCATATGTACTCTGTCTGTGGGCAGGTTGAAGATTGTCATTCTGTTTTCAACACAATGGTTGCTGAAGGTCTGAAACCTAATATTGTCTCATATAATGCTTTACTTGGGGCATATGCTTCACTTGGACTGAGTGAATCAGCATCTTCGGTTTTTAATGAGATGAAACAGAATGGCTTCCGCCCAGATGTTGTATCCTACACTTCTTTACTCAACGCATTTGGAAGATCAGAACAACCGCTAAAGGCAAGGGAAGTATTTGACTCTATGAGAAGAAACAATTGCAAACCAAATTTGGTGACGTACAATGCGCTCATTGATGCCTATGGGTCAAATGGCCTTCTAGCTGAGGCTGTGGACCTGCTCCGTGGAATGGAGGAAATCGGTCTACAACCAAATGTTGTTTCAATTAGTTCATTGTTAGCAGCTTGTGGCCGATGCTGTCAGCATGTGAAGATTGATTCTGTACTAAAAGCTGCTAATTTGCGAGGCATAAAATTGAATACCATTGCATACAATTCCGCCATTGGGAGTTATATGAGTGTTGGGGAATATGAGAAAGCTTTGGCTCTATATAGTTGCATGAGGGAAAAGAGAGTTAAACCTGATTCTGTTACTTATAATATTCTGATAAGTGGATGCTGCAAGATGTCAAAGTACAGTGAAGCACTAGAGTTTCTTGTTGAAATGAGGGATCTGAACATTGCTCTGTCCAAAGAGGTGTATTCTTCTGCAATATGTGCCTATAGTCGACAGGCAAGTAATTTCAATAGGTATACTTTTGTATTCATAGTATGATTTTTTTTGTTAAGTCTCTATTTATATTTTTTAGGGTCAACTTGCTGAAGCCGAGTCAATGTTCAACATGATGAAAAACGATGGTTTGCAACCAGATGTCATTGCATATACAGCTATGCTGCATACTTATAGTACTGCTGGTGAGTCCAATTAAGTGTTTCAATTGTGAAAGTGCAGCTTACGAAAGTTTTCTAAGCTTGCTAGAAATATTTTGCCAGAGCAATGGGAGAAAGCTTTTGCAGTGTTTGAAGAAATGGAGTTTAATAATGTCCAGCCAGACTCAGTAGCTTGTGCAGCTCTTATGAGAGCATTTAATCGAGGCTCTCAACCAGGAAAAGCCCTGCTTCTTGCTGAGCTTATGAGAGAAAAAAATATTCCATATATTGATGCAGTTATCTTTGAAATGGTTTCTGCATGTAGCATGTAAGTCCTGCCTTATCAATTGTCTATTCAAGGATGATGCACTTATTTTCCTTAAAAAAGTGTTTTACTTATCTACTCAGAAGCTTTTTTTAATTTTTAATTTTTAAAATTTCAAATTAAAATCAATTTTGTTGTGTCTTGGTTGAGTCATCACTGTGCCAAGAAACTTAGTGTTATGATTTTTGTTGTAGCTTACGAGATTGGAAGACCTTAACTGAAGTTATGAAAATAATGGAGACTTCACTTCCTCGTATCTCAGTTGGAACTCTGAACCATCTTCTTCATTCTTTTGGCAAAGTAGGAAAGACCGACACTATGATGAAGGTAATTGCAAAGAACTACTGTATATTCCCTGTCCTGTTGCATGAGTATACTAGTTTGCAAGAGGGTGTGCAGAAGAATGTTAGAACCATTCTACTAAACTCTATTTATGGACATAAGTTACAATCAGATTGAGATACTCAAGTAACAAGTGGTTGATGTCTTCCTTCTCATCACTTCTGCAGTTGTTCCTGAAGATAGTTGCATCATGTGGAGAAGCTGACTCGACTACGTATGCAGTATTATTGAAGAATCTCCTTGCTGCTGGGCATTGGAGAAAATATATTGAGGTAATATCTCAAACATCTTCATTACTCTCTGCTGTAGACTTATTAAGGTTTGGAGTGTACGTCGTTAGAAATGTTGCAGATTAACCTCAATCTACTTGCATAAAAAAAGAATCTTGTTCTACAAAAGTTGCCTAGTTAATTCAAACCCAAAAAATTGAATTGCCATTACGGGGTAATTGGGAGATCTCTGTACACCACCGCCTTTAAAAGCTCTCGTAATAATCTGAAGAGAGATTGGTGTCCAACAAAAGATCTTTCTCCATCAACTATATCTTGTACTTACCATCCAAAATGAACTCTTTCTGGCATTAAAGCGCAGCATAATATGAGCACGATTGATGCAGGTGATGCAGTGGATGGAGGATGCTAGAGTTCCACCTTCAGCTCAAATGTACAAGGATATAGAGTTTTTTGCTCAAACAAGGAGCGGAAGTGAGAATGCTGCAGCCATAAGAGAAAGATTAGGTGAGATTGGCTAAATAATCAAAAAAGAATTGCCATTTTTCAAATCTGAAATCTTCCATATTACTAAGTGAAATGCTAGTGAATGAGGTCTTCAACATAAAGCTACTAAGTACGAAAGTGAAGCAATGTAGCTCTAACCACATTATGATAAAGTTCATAAAACTTAATTTGCACCTAGATTCAGATATTATTAGTTTCTTAATCCGTGACCAGTTTTTTCTCCTTCGACAGACGCTTTGAAGAGCAAATACGGTTATTCAACTGCAGAACACGAAAACAACCCTTCCCTGCCCACGAATGCATTGATCACCGGCACAAATGCATGTGGCTAAAACACATAAGAGTCAATGAAGTGATGTCAACATCCAGACTGAAAGGGCTGGAGATACTTACATCAAGCACACCAGTCCTCAAGACATCCTAGGATATAACATCAGATGTAAAGTCGATCGTGATGATGGGGATACAACGAAAGAATTCCACAAAAGAGGCGATGATAGCTCGGTTTGTCTAATCCAACAAAAGATTAGTAAGCCAAAATCTTCTTTTAGAATAGAGACTATTCTTCTGATAGATTTACAACTGTAGTATAGAGATGTATCTATAGTTATTTGCTTCCAACTCTGCACATATAGAGGTTGTACTTTTGAACAGGTTGTAATGAAAAAGTCTTTCTCCTTTATGAGCACAATGTTTTGTTTCAAACTTTTCCTGGATTAGAATTTTTCGAGAAAATATTCTGATGAGAAGTTGCTATCTCCTCTAATGATAAACAGATATTCTACATTCTTTTATCAATCAAAGCTTTTCTCAGAAAGAAAAGGAAAAAGTACTAATAATAACAAGAACCCATATATTGATGTATTGAATCTAGAATTCAAGTACACAATCTTGATTAAGAACAAATATCGAATTTGAAGTGTTAAAAACAATTTCTGCCCTTATTCTTGCAACACATGAGAGTAATAGATACAAGCTACAAAAATGAGGATGCAGAGTGTGGAATCATCACCCCTATCCTTCTCAACATTCAGAACAAATCTGTCAGCCTCCATTGCCAAAAATTGCAAAAGCTAAAAGAAGAAAACATCACAAAATCTAAGAAAACTTCAAATTGTACAACATTTTTTTCTCAACAGAAAACCACTACCTGGCTGCTGCATCCTCCACTTTCGGCAAACTATAAATATGGGGTAAAAGGGACTTTGTTTTTGGAAAAAGATGGGAGTTTAGGTCATAACCACTAGATTTCATTCTATCAAGAAGCTCCAAAGCAAGTATCACTTTGTCCTTTGACTTGAGAAGAGCTTTGACTAAAATGTTACAGAGTTGAGGCCTCAGCTTGTAACCTTTTTGGAGAGTGTAGAGAAAGACATCAACTGCTTTATTGAGTTCTCTTTTGAAGCAGAGAGTGCGAATCAACAGCCCACACGAAGGTGCAGAGATGGACACGTTAAATTCCTCAAGAACGTAGAACGTCTTCAGAGCCTCCTCTGCTTTTCTATCCCGACAAAGTCCGTTCAACCATATATTATAAAATATATCATAATCAGACGACTTTATCTCCATCTCAAGTAAGCTTCTCACGGCATTCTCAGATTCACCCTTCTCAAAACATTCTTCGATTGATTTCAACACTTCATCTTCCACACCAGCTCCGATCTGCAAGTACTTCAACCAAAAGCTAATAGCAGTAGAAGTCTTCCTCTTCCTCAAAGACCAAGTCATGAATGTTCTATACACAGACGAGTTTGGTTTGCATCCATTTGCATTCATTTGTTCATAGATCTTATATGCATCTCTATCTCTATCAGCCCTTTGGAGAGCATCTATAAGCGTTGCATATGTTATGGAATCTGGTGTGTTACCCTTGCGCTGAAGCTCCTCCAATAGCTTGAGTGCAATATTAATGTGCCCAGCTTTACACATACCTTTGATCAAAGTATTGTACGTGTACAAATCTGGGACGACCCCACTATCAGTGAGTTTCTTCAGAAGTTCGTAAGCTTTCAGAATCAAGCCAGATTCCATCATATCTTCAACCTTCTGTTGTAAACTTGCAGTATCAAGAATTCGATCAGCGCCTTGAGAGAGACGAAGAAACAATGATGGGCTCTTCACCATCTCCATTTTGTAAAGCATGATCTGAGCTTCCTCAAGCTTACCTGCCTTGCATAGCCCATCAATCAAGGCATTGAACGTCACAACAGAAGGCGAACAACCTAACTTTTCCATGTCGTTAAAAATCTGTTCAGACTCTACAAGAAGACCATTTCTGCAGTAACCACAAATGAGAATGGTGTAAGTGTGCGTGCTAGGGAACTGCTCGTGCTGGGAAATATCTAGCTTGAGCGATTGAGCTTCGTCCAACAATCCCAAGTCGCAGAAACCCTTGATTAGCACATTATAACATTGAGTGTCAGGTACTACACCTTTTCTAAGCATATCTCTAAACATATTCAATGCATCTTTCATCCTTCCAGCAAGAATAAACCCATGCATCATAATAGTATACAAGACAACGTCGGGTTCTAAACATGCCTCGAGAACTTTCTGAAACAATTCCTCCGCCTCACTAATCCTGTTGGCTTTCACCAAACCATCAATCAAACAGCTAAACCCTTCAATCCCGACATGATATCCATCGGCTTGAAACGATTCCAAAAGGTTGCAGGCTTTATCAATCAAGCCTTGCTTACAGAAACCATCAATCAAAGTATTATATGTAGCAGAATCAGGTCTACATCCACTATCAATCATCTCCTTAAACAGATCATAAGCATCACTAGTCCTCTTTATTCTACACAACCCCGATATTATCACTGTGTATGTGATCCTATTAGGCAAAATCCCTCTACTAGTCATTTCCTCAAACAGTTTGAGCGCAGCCTGAGTCATCCCATTCTTGCAGAGCCCATCAATCAAAACGTTGAACGTATCGCAACCCATTGCAATATCCAACTTAATCATCATGTTATAAACAGCCAATGCCATTAAAATCACATCTTCCTGAACCAAAACATGGAGTATAACATTGCAAGCAAATAAATTCGGCTTACAGTCGTAGTCCTTCATCCTCCCGAATGCCTCCACGGCTTTCTCCGCATTTTTCAGCCTCCAATAACTCGAAATCAAGACCGCGAACGCATCCGCTGAAATGCTCGTCTTCTCATTCCTCAGCTCATCAAGAACACTCCAGCACGAATCCAAGGAATTCACATTCCCGCCGCTCGAGAGAATGTCAACCATCAATCTATTCGAGAACCTGCTGCGGAAACGCTCAGTCTGGGAAGCCCAGACGAAGAATCGGAAGCAAATTACAGGGTCCTTCCTCCATTGGGCCTGGGATTGAATGACTGAGATCACGACTTCGCGATTGAGCAACGGGGATAATTTTGTGAGGGCGGGCTCGATGGGGCTTGCAGAGTTGATGAGGGTGAGGACTTCGTTGGTGGCGGTGAAATTGTCGAGGGCATCGTCTGAGATTGAAGAGAAGCTGGATTTCGCAGTGCAGTGTTGGGGCCTGATCGCTCTGAAGATTTGGGAGTGAAGGAATTTCTGCATAATGGTGGTGGAGAAGATTGGATATTCATGTTCTTTGCCACATATGGTAATCACTGTGTGTGTGTGCGATTTGGGTTTTAGCAGGGTTCTCAGATAGTGATGCGGCGGCGGCGGCGCGGCGGGCGCTAAGTATCCAGGCTGAATTAGCAAATTTTTAGAAGCGCAGCGACTCCATTACAGTAAAACTCTCTCTCTCTCATTTTATTTATTTATTATATATTCAATCTTATCGAGTTAGTATATTATGTTCTTCCAAAAGTTAGTTGTTGGTATTTTTCGTCAAAATAAACAAATTTTCGTCAAATTCTGAATTTGTTTACGAGTTTTAAAATTTATTTATAAATACATAACTTTTTAATTGTTTCGTGATCGATTTTTTTCTTCTTTTTTTTTTAAATTTCATGAGATTTCGTGTTCATATGAAAGTCAGATTTGTTTGAACAATTAGTGAGTTTCTAATTTTCTACATATGCGAATGACATAATTTCAACAAATTCAACTTTCGACTTCCATATCAGCATGGAATTTGACTAAGTTAGAAAAATTGACATCGTGTGCAAAATCAGAAACAATTAAAAAATTATGTATTTATAGACATATTTTAAAGCTCGTGTGCAAAATCAGAATTCGATGAAAGGTTATTTATTTTGTGACAATCTTTTTTTTTAGAACCTAATTTTTTATATGCATGCAATTTTTTTTAGAATAAAATCACCATCAACATTGATGAGGTAAATCAGTCCCCCAATTTTTAAATGTATACAAAGTAAGAAACAAATACACTAGGATCCTACATATCTGCTTTTGATTATGCTGCATCATCTGTAAAGATCAAAATCAGCCATAAAAAGCAATTTTTTTTTTTAAATTTATACCACCTCCAACCCACCAAAATAGTCTCATTCACTTTTTTGACTTTTCCGGCACGCATTTCCACCGAAACCTAGTACGAGTTTTAAAATATAATTTTGAAGTATCGTTTTTTTTACAGGATACTATGACACTCATAGTATCCTGTAAAAAAAAACGATACTTCAAAATTATATTTTAAAACCCGTACTAGGTTTCGGTAGAAACGCGTGCCGAAAAAGTCAAAAAAGTGAATGAGACTACTTATATGGGTTGGAGGTAGTATTTCTTGAAACTCAAAGATAGTAAACAAGAACACCTCAATCACAAAGAGGTTCTTTAACCAAAAGATTCATCTTTTGATGCAGAAACTCAACCACTTCTTCCCTCCCTTCCTTCATAAGCAGCTTCCTCAGCTTCCCAAAAGTGTGCCTTCCGGGGCGAATTCCTCGTTCCATCATCTCCTCCATCAGAACGCAAGCTCTAGAAACGTCGCCCTTCCCACACAATCCGTTGATCAATGCAGAAAAAGTATGCATACTCGGAGCAAACTGCTTCCTCTCCATGTACTTCCACATCTTATGAGCCAACTCTATCTCATCTCTCTCGCAGAACATCTTGATCATCATCGTGTACGTGTCTGCATCGGGCTTACACACTTTGGACAGCCTCCGGAAAACCTTAAACGCCTCGTCAGTCTCCTTACAGCTGATCAAGGCGTTTATGAGGATGTTGCAGGTTCTTGAGTTGGGCTTCACCCCTTTCTTGTCCATCTCGTCCACGACTTTGTATGCATTTTCGAATTTCTTCACTTTGCAGAAGGCACTGATTAGAGAATTGTACACTGCAGCATCAGGTTTTGCTCCGTTCCTCTCCATTTGGAGGAAGGTATCGATCGCATCCTCGATTCTGTTCTCGATCCCATATGTATGAATCAAAACACTGTATATAAAAGAAGTTGGCTCACAGCCTTTGAACTCCATTTCTTTAATAACTTCGACTGCTTCGCCTGTTCGCCCCGCCTTGCAGAGAATATCCACCATGATTCCATATGTCACAATATCAGGTTTGTAGCCTGAATCAACCATTTCATTAAAGATTTCTCGAGCTTTAGGCAAATTTGGAGCTCTTCCCCATCCTTCAATCAGGATGCTGTAACTTTTCGAATCGGGGCTGTACTGATTCTTCATGGCATCGAAGATCTCCTGAGCTTTCCTAACATTCTTCGACTTGCACAGAGCACTCAACAAACCATTAAACGCAGCAAGATTAGGAAGGACGTCGTACTTCTTCATTACATTGAATGCATGTACTGCCTCCTCCACCTTCTGCGCCCGCGCATACTTCCTCATGATGATGCAAAACGTCTCGATATTCAGCATCCCGTTGCTCCTCATGGTGTTGACGAGATCCCACATTATCTCATACTGCCTTATCTTCGCCATGGACTCGATCATAATGTGGTAGGCTCTGATACTATGCTTATAGTTCCGTTGCTTCCCACTCCACTCGAAGAAGCGGTGAGCGAGCATTCCTGCATTCTCGAACCTCTCGAGGACCTTTTCGACTACTTCTTCGGAAACCCGAATGCCGCTCTGATCAAGGGCCGTGTCGAGGCCGAGTTTGGGGCAGGACATTATAATCTTGCAGATGCTTCTCGCTGTATCTGATGAATCTTGCATTAATCCTCCTGAACTGTACAGCCTACCAAACGCCACGAATCTGAAGAATGGCCTTTTGCAGCAGTAATTTCTGACAATCATGATGGATTATTACGTAGGAAGTTAAGAAATTCACCACCTATCACAAAGAATCAAGTTAGGCATTTCATCAAACACTTTGCATGCAAAACGATGATATGCAACTTCATGCTCCATCTTCACTCTCCAAAACTACACATGGAGTCCGAGCTCAGTATATATGTATTGTGTATATATATATATATACATGTGTGTGTGTGTGTGTGTGTTGATTCCGTAGCTTCTTCCGATGAGAGAGAGAGAGGTTGCTTTTTTTTTTAGAGAGAGGTTGCTTTTAGTTTCTCATTGATAATATGAGATCATCAACGTAGCGTGAAAGCTAGTCCAAGAACAAACTGTTGGGCCCATGACGGCCCACAGCATCTTGGTGGGCCTAAAATATGTCTTATCTGGCCCAACCCACCAGAAAATAATAAAATAAAAATAATACTAATAAGCTGGTAATTTAAAATATATGCACATATCTGAGCACAAAAAATCAAATTTGAATAGTAAACAAAAAATCAAATCGAGAAAAAGGAAAAAAGAAAAAGATAAAGCCATGAGTGTGACATGGGAGCATTGAGCCGCCCAAGCTCGCCATTGACTGCACTCTACTTATTTAATTCATCAATTACACATAATAATAATAATTCTTAAAAAAAAAAACTTTAAAAAAAAACAAAAAACAAATTAAAGTAAAGGCAATTTGTAATCGGTATATAATTTTATTCAAATATGAGTTGTGGTCCTTGTGGATAATTTAAAAAATGTGAAAGAACTTCGAATAAAAAAACCCATTAGCGGTTATATTATGCCAAATATCTATAAACTATATAAAAACTCAATTGTTATCAATAATTACATCTTTGCCATTTTCCCTCCAAAAGTTACATGCATATATCCAAAAGTCATAACATAAGTATTGACTAACTATTTATATGTATAAGTCAAAGAAATCTAATATCCTAAGGTTAATACACAATCAATAAGATAAATGTTAATTTTGGGATGAAGCCCAATGTCTTATTTAAACTATAATTCAAATTAGAGTGGTGTTGGATGGTTTCCCTATAAATGCAACTATCATTAATTATTCTCACCAAGTTTTTTTTGCACTATTTTATAAAACTATCACTCAATGTGTCTTTACTTTTCTTTTGATTTTTTGAATAATATTTTAGAACAACTATTTCATTTTTAATATTTTTTTTTCTAACAAAAACTATGATTTTTTGCTCGGAATTAAATTTATTCATCTAAAAAAACGTGTTACATATTTATTTTATTTGATATTGATCTATCATCACAGTTGCATTTTAGGCAGTCTTATGAATATTATATTACATTTGCAAGAGATATACATATACCAAAACAATCTAACTACATACATCATTACGAGAATTATACTTTTTTTTTCAAAAAAATAGCTCTCATATTTATTTGTTTTATTTTATTGTACAACAGTCAAATTTGAATTGCAAGCACCTTTTACTCTTTTACAATATGAGAAAATATTAGAAAAACTTAAAATTCTAAAGTTTCAAAACATTTGTTCTCTCACAAAATGCTAAGATCGGACATACAGATTGCATCACGCACTATTAAATTTAAAACTGAAGATTAGATAGCCCATTAATAAATTTAGAAAATACTATATATGTTGTAAATTAATAGCAGTAGTAAACTATTATTTAAAAAAAATTCTATATTTTAAAGTAATTTTATTATCATTCAATATACTATATCGTACTTTATTATTCTAATTTTTCTTATAAACTTGATTAGTATGCGACTCGTGCATCGCACGGGAGCAATACTAGTTACAGTATAACGTAAAATCGAAAGGGAAAGGAATGATTTTTATTATATTTGCGCAATATTTTCTCGCAGAGGAAAAGGAACGCTGTTGACACCTACTCTGCACCTTTCCAAATGTCTTCACTCAACCCAAATACCATCCTCTCCTCTCCTCCCCTCTCTCTCCCTCTCTAAATTTATGTATGTAGCAGTACTAATATATATATAGCGCAGAGCTAGCTAGAGAGAGAGAGGAAGTTTGATCAGTCGTTAAATTTGCGGGTGTTTTCCCTATTGACTGCTGTCTTGATTGTGCGTGTATGCAACTGTAAGGCTATAGACGTTCTGAGCTGAGGAGGAGCAGAATTTCGGCCATGGGAAGGAAGAAAGAAGGAGAGAGAGAGAATATGAGGTCTTGGAGAAGACAATTGAAGGCCATGTTGCGCAAGAACTGGCTCCTCAAAATTCGCCACCCTTTTATCACCTGTGCAGAGGTCTCCATTTTTTTTTCTTTTTCACACTTTTAAAAAAAATTGCAGTCTTTATGGTCAGCAGCAGGCGATTGGTGCTCTTGCATGCTTCCTTGTTTGGAATTGTTCTCGGTTTTGTGAAATTGGGTTTTGTTTCATGAGTTTAGGAGAGTCATATTCTTTGATTTCGTGGATTGGGTTTTAGAAACTCTCACTCTGAAGTTGGAGACTCACTCTTTTGTCTATGAAAACCAAGAACTTTTGTGTTATTAGAGTCAAATTTTGCAATCTCATGTTGTATTGTGGACATCTTTTTGTCATGATCATTTGTTATTGAATGCTGGTATTGGTGCATAATGGATATTATATTCATGTGATTCTACTTGAATTGGCAGATTTTGCTTCCAACCATTGTGTTGATGTTGCTAATAGCTATACGATCAAGAGTCGATACAACACTACACCCTCCGCAGGAGTAAGTATCTTGTTGTTAAGTATATTATTCTCTTTTCCTTCTGGGTGTATATGAAATTGGTCCAAGTTATTCAAGTTGCCATTTTTCTGAGTTTCATTGCAAGAGTGTATTAAATCAAGCAGGTAGACGGTCATAGGACTCGGAACATTTCTATTACTCGAGCATTCAGTCTCTTGGACACTTTGTCTTGATGTTGAAATCATATTTGAGAGTTGGATTACAGAGGTTGAAAGAGAAGTTAGCTTAATTTTTTGGCACTTTGAGTAGTGCTGTAATGTTGACATATGTATTTTACCGGGGTTTAACATGTCTGGTGCAGGTATATTAGAAAGGGCATGCTTGTGGAAGTGGGGAAAAGTGAAATGTCTGCACCTTTTAACCAACTTTTAGAAGTATTATGTGCCAATAATGAGTATTTGGCATTCACACCAGATACGAAGGAAACAAGGATGACGATCAATGTGCTGTCAATTAAATTTCCTTTGCTGAGGGTATGCAATGATTCTGTTTGTTTGATTATCCTTCTCTGTTTCCAGCACTCTTTTGTTTGTGATACTTTTTGGCTTTTGTATTACTCTTTAAAGATTAGTAATGTTACTTTTTTGTAGGTGGCAACCAAAGTTTTCATAGATGAAGAAGAGCTGGAGACATATATACGCTCAGATTCTTATGGTGTTTTTGATAAAGTGAGGTCAGTTCTGGTTTCTCTTATTCTTTCCAAATACATTTTTTCAAGGGGGGGGGGGGGGGTGGCGGCATGCATAATGCCATCACTGATGGCTAGCTTTCTGTTTTGATTTTTCTGCTTTAATTTTGCCACCTATTGGATTCATTCATTTCCTTCACTCATACTCGAGGAGTATCTATTTTCATGGTCAAGTTTTTAGCTCTTATAATATGGTTCATGGCATCCTTTGTCGGGTTGAATAAAATCGTGCAGTATGGCAAGAACGGAACTTAATATAAATTTTGCTGCTTGTAGAAATTACACAAACCCAAAAATCAGAGGAGCAGTTGTTTTTCACACTCAAGGTCCTCAGATGTTTGACTATAGCATACGCTTGAACCACACATGGGCTTTTTCTGGGTTTCCTGATGTTAACTCCATTATGGATGTGAATGGTCCCTATCTCAATGACTTGGAATTAGGTGTGAATCCAATACCAATAATACAGTACAGCTCCAGTGGATTTTTGACGGTATGGTCTCTTTTTCCTTTATTTGCTTTTGGCAATTGGTAGTTTGCATTAGGATGCTTATCTTACTACATAGTTCCTTGGGCCATGCTTCAAGAAGCTAGATTGATGCGTATATTTTCAAATTCCTTTCATAAGACCTAAAAAGTGAGAAACTGGTGATTGTTCAATGCTCTTGCTTGCTCATCTTCGTATATTCAATTTCTATTGCAGCTTCAACAAGTCCTGGATTCATTTATTATATTTGCTGGACAACAACTTACGGAAAACTCTGATGTCGAAGAGCTATTGTCATCTCCAGATTCATCTTTATTGGACACACGACTCAAAACCTCATGGACACAGTTTAGCCCTTCAAATATAAGGCTTGCTCCATTTCCAACACATGAGTACACAGATGATGAGTTTCAGTCCATTGTCAAGAGGGTCATGGGAGTGCTGTATGTACCTTATGGACCATGATGGATTCTTTTCAGCATTTTCAATTACTCAAAGCTATTGGAAAATAGTTTGTCTTTCTATGGTTTGGTGCTTTCTAATTTCTTGTCTGCATTCCTGAACAGTTACCTGTTGGGATTTCTCTTTCCAATCTCTCGATTGATTAGTTATTCTGTTTATGAAAAGGTAGTTATTCAGCTTTCAGGGCTTGGGTAGAAACATATTTCCTGGAATCTTTGTATACTGAATTCTGTTTATTACTCATACACCAGGAGCAGAAAATCAAGGAAGGTCTCTACATGATGGGTCTCAAAGACAATATGTTTAACATCTCGTGGTTTCTTACATATGCAGTCCAGGTTCAAGTTTAATACTGCTATTGCATGGCCTCTTACCCCTATTTTGCCTTTGACGCATTTGGGAATTTTTCAGTTTGTCGAAGCATGCTTGTTACCATTGTCTCTGCAGAGGCCTTAAGGTCTAGCAGAGCTTTGCTTTCTTCTTTGTTCTTCCTGGATTAATACAAACTCAAAGTTCTTTTCGTTTACTCTTTGTAGTTTGCTGTCTCCTCTGGGATCATCACTCTTTGCACAATGGGGACACTTTTCAAGTACAGTGACAAGTCTCTGGTGTTTGTATACTTCTTCAGTTTTGGACTGAGCTCAATAACACTATCATTTCTAATCTCCACATTCTTCACACGGGCAAAAACTGCGATAGCTGTTGGGACGCTTGCTTTTCTTGCAGCTTTCTTTCCTTATTATACTGTAGACGACGAGTCAGTTTCTATGTAAGTATGCATGTTAACGCTATTATATGAAAATCAAATGTTCTCTTATGGTGCATTAGACATTTTATTTTTGCATGTTTGTAGGCTACTTAAGGTCTTGGCATCTTTTCTTTCACCCACAGCATTTGCCTTGGGCTCTGTGAACTTTGCTGACTATGAACGTGCTCATGTTGGACTACGTTGGAGTAACATCTGGAGGGTAATTTTCTTTGAAATTTTGTTTGGTTTTCTATCTTCAGAGTTAACAAGTTTGACATAACTGCAGGCTTCTTCTGGGGTTAACTTTTTGGTCTGTCTTCTGATGATGTTGTTTGACACTATCTTATACTGTGCAGTTGGTCTATATTTAGACAAGGTAAAAAAATTCAATATGTTAAGGGGAAACTCCATGTTCTTAAAAGATGTGTCTTTGTAGATCATGATATCTTGAATCCTTGACTGCTAATTTTTGCCCATTTACCATGATACAGGTCCTCCATAACGAAAATAAAACACATAGTTCTTGGAGTTCTACGTTACTTAAGCACTTTAGGAAGAAGAAAAAAACAAGTGACCAGTTTTCTTCCAGTTCGCTTGTTAAATTAATTGATGGTGATTCTAAGGAAAATGCTACTATTTCTGAGGAAGATATGCATAAACCAGCTGTTGAAGCAGTAAGTCTCGAATTGAAGCAGCAAGAACTTGATGGGAGGTAAACATAGTGCAGCAATACCTAAAGTCTGCATTTCAATCAACATAAAAATAATTTATATTTATACCTGTTATTTATTGTAATACTATGTTTTTTGCAGATGTATCCAGATAAGGAATTTACACAAGGTGTACAATTCTAAGAAAGCAAGCTGCTGTGCTGTCAATTCTTTGCAGCTGACTCTGTACGAAAATCAAATACTAGCTCTTCTAGGTAAATGCAGTATCACTATATTACGATTTTTTTAGGGATATCATTGCATCCCAGATGACTCATCTATAGTTTGGAGTTCCTTTTAATGAATGCAAGCTTGGTTAAGACAACATTCCACAGTTAATCAAGATAGTTTACCTCGCTAATAGTTTGTCAGGCCCTATTTGTGTAGTTTTAGGATTACTGATGCTTTAAAAGGGTACAATGTTTATTAAATTTATTTTCTGCTGCTTGTGGTGATTGAGCTCAACTGTATATTCTGTAGGACATAATGGAGCTGGTAAAAGCACAACAATGTCGATGCTTGTAGGCCTTGTCCATCCGACCTCTGGCGATGCTTTGGTTTTTGGAAAGAACATCTTAACTGACATGGTAATATTTTCTATATGTACTGGTTTCGTTCTGCTTTAATTGTTATTCGTAGTCTATATAGCTTGTGAGTTGGATGCTTAAGCTGCAATTTGGTTTTTCAGGAAGAAATACGCCAAAGTTTGGGCGTATGTCCTCAGTATGACATTCTTTTTCCAGAATTGACTGTAAGAGAATTTCCAATTTCAAGCTTGCTTATTTTCATTTTAACTTCTATCCCTGCAAACTTATTTTTGATCTCCCTTTTGTCAACTTGTTATATTTGTATTATTTTCTCAATATCGTATACGTCCTTATCATTCGTAGAGGTAACTCCCTTCCTAACAGGCTCACCAATCATCATATATCCATCTTATTTTTTCCCATCTAACCGAAAGTCATATAATAATATCACATTTAGTTGAACACGACCGGGACTAGTATCGCCGTCTATGATTTAGCGGATTTTTTATGCTTCAACTCGCAAAGTTTCTATTAAGAATTGACAGTGTCTATGTCTTCTTCCTAATTTTTGAACTAATAAATGCCATGATAAGTTAATCGCTTGGTATTTGCTTTTCTCAGGTGAAGGAGCATCTTGAAATTTTCGCTAATATAAAGGGAGTTAACGAAGACTCTCTGGAGAATGTTGCAATTGAAATGGCTGAAGAAGTAAGCTGCATTCACAACTTTTTGAAATTAAGGCCTCTGATGCAAATTTATTTTAATGGAGGGCTACAATCTTTGCTCTTTAACGTTCTAATTATTGACTAGAGACTCGTGTGCAAAATATTCTTCCATTAGGTTGGTTTAGCAGACAAACTCAATACTCATGTAAGTGCTCTTTCTGGAGGCATGAGGAGGAAATTATCTCTTGGAATTGCACTCATTGGAGACAGCAAGGTTTGTATAACTTCTGAAAATATCCTCTAATTCTGATTATGGCTCTTGCTATGATAGTTACTTTTGTGATGCAGGTTATTATCCTTGATGAGCCTACAAGTGGTATGGATCCGTACTCAATGCGATTAACATGGCAGATGATCAAAAGAATAAAGAAGGGAAGAATAATACTACTAACTACTCACTCCATGGATGAGGCTGATGCACTAGGAGATCGGATAGCTATCATGGCTAATGGTTCTCTTAAATGTTGCGGAAGGTAGTTACCCCCCCTCCCCTTAAACACACGTAATATAGAAAATTATATTGAGGATAGGAAGCATAACGGTATAACTATTAGGAAAATAAGATGATTTGCTGTTAATGTTTTCTCTGATACGGTTGCATAACATGCGGTGCATCTTCCAACAGTTCCTTTTACTTAAAGCAGCATTACGGAGTTGGTTATACTCTTACACTAGTGAAGGTATGCAACATTTCGCTCCACTTGTGCTGTTAAAAATCCTAGACCTTCCAATGATTTTCCTACATGTTTATATCTTCAGACATCACCAATGGCCTCTGCAGCTGCTGATATTGTATACAATCACATCCCGTCAGCAACATGTGTGAGCGATGTAATCCTCTGACTTTGTCTGAATATTTCTATTATATGTAATTCCATAGCATGCTCTTTAAAGATGAAATCAACTATGAGAACAATGCTATTACTGCATTTCTACCAAACACTCACTGGCCTTCTTTTATCTTTGCAGGTTGGTAATGAGATCTCATTCAAGCTTCCTCTTGCATCTTCATCATCCTTTGAGAGCATGTTCCGTGAAATAGAGAGTTGCATGCAAAGATCAAATCCTAGCCTTGAGAATACTAACTATGGGGCAAGTGATTTTCTTGGTATTGAAAGCTATGGCATCTCTGTCACAACTTTGGAGGAAGTGTTTCTGAGGGTTGCTGGAGGTGATTTTGACGAAACTGAGTGCCCTGTTGATGAGAAGTCTCTGGATAGTAATACACTTGATAAACATGTCGAACGACCTATCGAAAATAATGCTTCAGACAGAATGTCTTACTCCAAAGTCTCTAAAAATTATGCTGAAATTATTGTCTTCATGTTCTCCGCTATGGGAAAAGCTTGTAGTCTTTTTCTACAAACTACTCTAAATGTTATAAAGTTCCTGAGTATGCAATGCTGTTGCTTCAGTATACTTTCGCGGTCTACTTTCTGGAGACACTCAAAAGCATTATTGATAAAGAGAGCGGCATCATCAAGGAGAGATCAAAAGACAATTGTTTTTCAGCTAATAATTCCTGCAATTTTCTTACTTTTGGGTCTTCTTATGATCAAGCTTAAGCCTCATCCTGATCAGCAATCAATAACGTTCACAACCTCGTACTTCAATCCTTTATTAACTGGTGGAGGTGGAGGTGGCCCAGTTCCTTTTGATCTATCCTTGCACATCGCGAAAGAGGTTTCTGAACTTTCTATTTTCTGCATATGTTTGTTTCAATCGAATATAGGATGTTTTTACATAATCAAATATTTTCCATTTCAAATGCTCATCCACTGCACAGGTTTCTGAGCATGTACATGGAGGCTGGATACAGAAATTCAGAGAAACTACTTATAAATTTCCTGATCCAGAAAAGACATTGACTGATGCTATTGAAGCTGCAGGGCCAACTCTAGGCCCCAAGTTACTTTCAATGAGTGAATATCTAATGTCTAGCTTTAACGAAACCTATGAGTCGAGGTATTTAACTTCTGTGGTTTCAGAATTTGGTTTCACACTGTTTCTTTATCTAGGCTCAGAGATCTGGTGTTACACTTTTGCATGATTTGTCACATTCGATCAATGCGTAAACCAAATTGCTTGAAGAATCTTAAGCATGTTTCTGTACAGGTATGGAGCAGTTGTTATGGATAAACAGGGTGAAGATGGGAGTCTAGGATATACTGTCCTTCACAACAGTACATGTCAGCATGCTGGTCCGACATTTATTAATTTGATAAATTCAGCAATACTGAGGCTCGCTACTCTTAATGAGAATATGACAATTCAAACACGTAATCACCCATTGCCCATGACAGAGAGTCAGCTCCAGCAACGCCATGTATGTTCAGAAATTATTTCCAGTGAACAGATTTCAAGTTTGGAGTCTTTCAATAACAGATAATAACTCAGTTTGTTTTCGTATCTTTCTCGTAATCTTCATGTGGCTTAGATGCTTTTCAGGAGTAGTAAACTATTAATCAACTTCTAAGATTTATGGTTTTCAAAATATCATTATCATTAATACTTCCTCTCAGGTATCTGTTTTTCCTGTTTATGAGGGTCTGCATTTGTAAACAGTACGATAGTTTTCTTGACATCCAAGATCAGTTTATTCTTCTGATGTCCAAAAATAAGAAACTGGTCTAATTTCTTCATGTTACGTGTTGATTTGTAGAAATTCATCCTTGTACTTGCGTGTTCTGTCCCATAAATTTCTTTCATTTTATTTGGTGACTGTTTTGCGAGCTTCTATGTGCAGTGTGAGTTTATATTTCATTTATCGATTGACTATAAAAATAAACTCTAGGATCTGGATGCCTTCGAAGTTGCTGTCGTTGTTACTATGGCCTTCTCATTCGTTCCTGCTTCATTTGCCGTGGCTATCGTCAAGGTAAGTTTTTCATTATATTCTGTAGGTGTGGAATATGAAACTTTGTAATGATCTTCTCCAGCTAAACATGGTTATATTAGAATTGACCTTAGAGGCAATCAAAAGATGGTTAGGAACTTGACTTTCCTTGTTCCTTCCCGATGCAGGAACGTGAAGTAAAAGCCAAGCATCAGCAACTTATTAGTGGGGTATGGCGATTTTCTTTAGATTCAGTTGTTGCTAGGCTATCTTGAGTGTCTCTCTTGATGCTCTGATTCTTTTTCAGGTGTCTATACTGTCATATTGGGCTTCAACATACTTTTGGGACTTCATCAGCTTCTTATTTCCTTCGTCTTTCGCCATACTTCTCTTCTGCATATTTGGTACGTTTTTGGACTTTGTGGCATCATCTTCTGAGTTACATGACCGTCATGGTATATTTTCTGGTAATGTCAGCTTTTATTGGCTCAAAACTACATGATATGATACTAAAACTTGCAATGGGTTTGCAGTAATAGTTTATTATGCTTGTAATTCATCGTAATATACAACTGAATTTTCCTTTGGTCACTTTGTCATTTTCTCTATCCAAAAACCTTAGTTCAACTTCCCTTTTATGGTTACATAACTTTCTTTGAATCCATGGGCATGCAGGTCTAGATCAATTCATTGGAAGGGAGGCTATTTTCTCGACTGTTCTCATGTTCTTGGGATATGGATCGGCAATAGCATCGTCTACTTATTGTCTCACCTTTTTCTTTTCTGAACATAGCATGGCACAGGTACTTGATTCTAAAATTGTGCTTTTAGTAGGAACTACTGTCGATTGCTGAATCTATTTGTGTATTGTTGCAGAATGTTGTCCTCTTGGTGCACTTTTTCACTGGCCTCATTCTTATGGTTTTATCTTTCGTAATGGGGCTTATAGAGTCGACAGCACATGCCAATTCTCTTCTCAAGGTTAGAATATTTGTTCTGAACATTAGATTTTTTTTAATTTTTTTATTATTAATTTTTTTTTTGCATGAATGTACTACTGGTACAGCATTATTAACCCTTTAATCAATTTTGCAGAACTTCTTCAGATTGTCTCCTGGTTTCTGCTTTGCGGATGGTCTATCATCGTTAGCTCTTCTTCGACAGGGGATGAAAAAGGGATCTGGGGATAGTGTTTTTGACTGGAACGTTACCGGTGCCTCTATATGTTATTTGGCTGCTGAGGTGCTCCTCTAGTCTCATTATCTTCAATCAATTTCACTGCTGTTATTGTTTACGTCACGTCAAAAGCATCTATCCCAACGTAAAGATTGTTCTGAGTGCCATAAATTCTATGCACGAGAACACTATCTTGCATTCTATTTTTTTCCATAATGTTATACGATAACAATGATTTTTCATTTGGTGTAGGGCATCCTTTACTTTGTAATCACACTTTGTCTCGAAGCTTTGCTGCCTTTCAAGATCAATTTTGCAGTAGCCTCTAACTTATGGATGAGAATAAGAAGATCTTTAACACCTTCGAGTTCCTCTTTAGAACCTCTCCTCGAATCAACAATGGGAGATAATTCCAGTCTTGAGGAGGACATTGATGTACGTGCAGAAAGAGACAGGGTACTCTCGGGTGGAATTGATAGTGCAGTAATCTACCTTCGTAATCTTCGAAAGGTACTCAGCACATACAAGTTCGGAAATTTTGGTTGAATTTTATTTAATTTATACCAAGTTTTACATATCTTGTTTCAGGTGTATCCTGGAGAAAAGCAGCTAGGTCCTAAAATTGCTGTCGATTCATTGACTTTCTCAGTACATGAAGGAGAGTGTTTCGGATTCCTAGGAACGAATGGAGCAGGAAAAACGACAACATTGTCGATGCTTTCTGGTAAAACTGTTTTTTTGATTTTGTGTTCATCATTTGAAAAGACAGGATATGCCATTTACATATATTTCTGCCATATAATGAAATTCTAAACAAATGGAACTGTTCACTTTCTAACTGTCAAATTCAGGTGAAGAATATCCCAGTGATGGAACTGCATATATTTTTGGTAAAGATATAAGATCAAACTCGAAAGCTGCTCGTCAGCATGTACGTCATGGTGTTCTTGAATTATTTCTATTTTATAATTAGCTTGGATAATAATTAAAAGGATTGATATCTGATTGATTTTAACTTGCAATTTCTTCCATGTCAGATTGGATATTGCCCTCAATTCGATGCTCTCCTCGAGTATGTTACTGCCCGTGAACACCTAGAACTCTATGCTAGAATAAAAGAAGTCCCAGAGTATGAGCTTGAAAATGTAAGTGGCCCTTCAATGTATCATTTTCTTGTAATATTTCGCATCTATAGATTCTCTACAGTCGAAATCGTGAAGCTGATCTGCCATGTATTATGATGGTTGCGATGGAAACAGGTCGTTATGGAAAAATTAGTGGAATTCGACTTGTTGAAACATGCCGATAAGCCGTCATATGCATTAAGTGGAGGCAATAAACGCAAATTATCAGTTGCAATCGCGATGATTGGGGATCCTCCGGTCGTTATTCTCGATGAGCCATCTACCGGTACTAACATCTGTTTGTTCTCCTTTCGTAATTATATTA
This sequence comes from Mentha longifolia, assembly GCA_001642375.2. Classification (NCBI taxonomy): domain Eukaryota; kingdom Viridiplantae; phylum Streptophyta; class Magnoliopsida; order Lamiales; family Lamiaceae; genus Mentha; species Mentha longifolia. The sequence continues at coordinate 1,214,206 of CM038112.1, forward strand.
TTCTCAAAAACATTATAATGCCTATGAAGAATCTTAAGTTTGAGTTCAAAACTCGATAATCATTGTTGTGATCGTACTTAAGGAATGGATCCGATTGCCAAAAGATTCATGTGGGAAGTTCTATCACGTTTATCAACGAGAAGAGGAAAGACGGCTCTCATACTCACTACCCACAGCATGAACGAAGCTCAAGCTCTCTGCACCAAGATTGGTATCATGGTAAATCTCCCAAAATCAACCTAAAACATAATTTCCTCCGGATAGAGTCAATTTATTAACTCTCGTTCCAAAATTTGATTTATATATAGGTTGGAGGTAAGCTCAGATGTATTGGTAGTCCTCAGCATTTGAAAAACAGATTCGGTAATCATCTCGAGCTAGAGGTAATTTTCCCTACAACTTCAATACTTATATCAAAATCCGTTCATCGCTTGATCTTACTTCTGCGATCTCCAGGTAAAACCTACTGAAGTAAGCTCTTTAGACTTAGATTTGATGTGCCTAACAATTCAAGAGAAGTTCTTTCACACGGCTTCTCCACCTCGAAGTATACTGAACGACCTCGAAGGCTGCATAGGACGCTCAGAGTGCACTACTGCTGAAACAGTGGCAGAGATCAGCTTATCAAATGAGATGATTATTACAATTGCACGATGGCTTGGAAACGAGGAACGAGTGCAAACTCTCGTTTTTGCAAATAGGGATTCTCGTGGGGCCTTTGGCGAACAGTTGTCTGAGCAGTTGCTTCGTGATGGTAAGATTCATATAAATACTTAATTGAAGCCATTTTTCGATGCATCATTTCTAACTATATCTTATCGTTTTATTTCTATTTTATTAGGAGGGATCCAACTGCCAGTATTTTCAGAGTGGTGGTTGACGAAAGAAAAATTTGCAGCAATCGATACATTCGTCCAATCCTCGTTTCCTGGTGCAACACACCAAGGCTGTGATGGATTAAGTGTCAAATATCAGGTAAAACTTCAGTAGCACTCGAATATTCTTTAAAATATATATGTTTGTAAAGAAATATAAATATAAATAAACTCATAAAACTGCATATGGCTGTTTTGTAACTGGTTTCGAGTTACTATGAACCGATTTTATGTCTATTTTCAGCTACCATACTATGAAGATCTCTCCCTAGCTGATGTTTTCGGACACATGGAACGAAACAGGTGAGAAAATAGAAATTCTACGTACGACTATTTATCTAGCCCCGTTTTTCTCTTCATTCATATCAAATATGTTCCATCCCTCTGCAGAAACGTACTTTCCATATCCGAGTACAGCATTAGTCAATCCACACTCGAGACGATATTCAACCATTTTGCGACTAATTCTTGAGGTAGATCATCATATATACAACAACAGGACCTGCATTTTCAAGAAAGGTCTGCACAATTTTCAGCTCTGCTGAAAACCATAGCTTATTTTACCTGCTGTAAATATCATAATTTTACTGAATTTAATTAATGCACTACTTAGTTAAAATATGTCACATTTCATTTAATTTGATTGAGTTATAGAAGAATGAGGCAGATATGAGGTTTTAGTGCTAAGTAGCAAATGTTGCATATTTTAATTTCCCTCGTATTATATTTATATTTCTAGAAATAAATATGGTTAATTATTTTAGGTGTCTATGATGGCCTGCTACTTACCAGTCAACGTCTGGTTGAGACAATTAAAAAGAATTATTGCTCTTTCTCCAACATGTGGGCATCATATATTAATGAATAATTGATTTTTCTACCCAATATATTACACTCTTTGTCCTCTATTTATTGACCCTCTTTTTTCGGTACGCGTTTCTATGCTTCTCGTTGATGGGTTTTAAAATGAATTTTTGAAGTATTATTTCTTTTACAGGATACTACGGGTGTCGTAGTATCCCGTAAAAGAAAGAATACTTCAAAAATTTATTTTAAAATCCATCAACGAGAAGCGTGAAAACGCGTGCCGAAAAAAGAGAGTCAATAAATAGAGGACGAAGGTAGTATTATATTCGATCAAGAACTTTCTTACGAATAATATTTATGGTTAAGTATCAAAATACACGAATTTTCAATAAAATTTTATTTTGCACAAGTTTTAAACTCTGTCCAATTTTTTCACAATTTAAATTTTCCCTTAGATTCACGAACTGGCACTTAAGTACATTTTGTAAATCCACCCAAATCAAAATTTTCACTTTCATTCTATTTTATTTAAAACAAGGTTTTATATCTAAGCCGGAAATTAAAATTGTGGAAATATAGGACATAAATCAAATTTCGTTATTTAATGTAAATAATTTTACATTCGTGTACAAAATAGAATTTAACTGAAAATCGTATATATTGGTGCAATAAACCCTAATATTTATAATATACATGTACAATATATGTATATATCCAAAATGGAATATACGTATGTTTAGGGTAATTATATAGAAGGTATTTTATTTGGAAAAAAACAATCTAGCGTATTATTTTGAAACTAATTAACTATTTCGTTCACGGCAACCAATCTTACGATCAGTTCCGTTTTCCCCCTTTTTTTATTTTGTTATTCTGGTGGTAAAATATGAGGAAGATGAATTATTTTGACTGTTGGATTTAATTTATTCTGGAAATTGAATTCAAAGTATTGACTGCATGAGAGATGGATTAAATTCATGTTTTTCCTAGTTTTGGAACAATCTTTCTATAATATTTCTAGATTTGTCGCTTTTTCTTAGCCATCATTTTCCATTTTGTATTAAAGTCAATTTTACTGTTCTCACGCTTGAATAAATAAAGCTTGCTGTGCTTCGAAGTTATTGACCTTTATTACTGGCTTCAAATAAACTCTTTTTTCTACGTTCGAATGTCAAAATTTTGATTAAATCTTAACAAATTGTTTTGTTAATTATAATAATAATTTTTTAAAAAAAAAAAAAAGTTAAGATAATAATTCAGTGATTCTTGTGTTCACATTGCACTAACGAAAACAATATAATACTTTGATATTGATTCCATAATCAACATAGGCAACTTTAGCTATTTATACATGAACTGTACTCTTTGAAGTTATTTCTCCACGTACAATATTTTTGCATGATACATAAAATAAAATAATATTACAAAAAAAATCTACAAAATTTGGGTGATTTTTCACCCAAATAAATTCCATAAATCCATTCATTTTTACCCCTAATGTTAAATTTCTTGAAATACGTACTCTAAAATCCACAAACATTAATTATTTGCATGAATAAGCAATCCAGCACTCTTACTTATTTCATGCTCCCTCTTCCTCTTCTTCTCCTCACTCTTAACTCCCAATCTCACTCCGAAAATCTTCGGCCCCTCCTCCTCCGCCTCCTCTCCGCCGCCACCGCCGTGCACCGCCACCAAATCGAGAAGCTCTTTGCACTTCTTCTTCATGATCGCCAGCTCGGAATTCAAGACCCCATTTTCTTGCTTAAGCCTCTTGTTCTCGTCGATGAGGCTCGTGAACTCCGACGAGGACGACGTCGACGACGAGCGTTGCTCGTCGTTATCTTGCTTCGACGACACCGGCGCCGCTGCTGCTGCCGCTTGTACGTTCGGCTGTGCCTTGTTGGACCATGCCTTCCTCCGACGGATTTCGCAGAGTCGGTCCCTTTCGCCCTTTCGGAACATTTCGTTGCTAAACTCCCAACGGTTCGTCGCAATTTTTCGAAAACCCTAAAAATATTTAACAAAAAATAAAATAAATACTTTTAATATAAATTAATTATTTGGTTAATAAATTTTGTATCTAAAGATAGATGACGATGGGTTAACCCAATTGCACATGGTTACAAACTAAATTTTAATGATGGATATATACACAACCACTTTGATTATAATTAGTGGTTAATTACTTTTGCAAGTAGTCTTGAAAAGATGCTTAATTTTCCTTCCTAATTTCCTTATTATGTTACATCACACGCACGCCCACATCCATATAATATTCTTCAATGCTATTAATTCATCGAAAACAACCATTTTGAATTTCATGTTATCACATATTAAAAATTTAACAAATAATGATTTCGTTAATGCATCAAAGTGGATCTAACATTAATTAACATACATCTCTATCATCAGTTAATAAGATAACTTGTTCTTTAACAAAAAAAAAAAAAATCATATAATTTTTTTAAACAAAATAGGCAAAAGTATATTAAATTTATTACCATGGTCATATATATTAATAAGTAACGCCGATCGCGAGAAATATAATAATACACAATCCACGAGGAACAAAAAAAACATTAATCTCCTAACAAAAGAGGACAAAAACCAATTGATAGAATCATATATGGAAAAAATGCTAAAATTCTTAAAGATCTGATTCTCTATTATATTTTTGTGTTGCATTTTCTAGTGTACCGCTCGATACATATTAAAAATGTCTCATACAGTATTAAATAAATAAATTAAATTTAAAAAAAAAGGAAAAAAGGAGTACTTACATAAGTGTTGAGCTGCCTAACAAAACTGGAGAAATTGCTGTGTTTGAAGAGAGTGGGAAGCAAATCCCTAGAGAACTCCGGCGGCTGCCACACCACGAACGCCGTGCCGTCGCTGTTCCACGATACGACGTCATCCGTCGCCGGATCTTCAACCAGCATGTACGTCTTCAGCAGGAACGGCGGCGGCGACGCCTTCCTCACGTACTCCACCACCGCCTTCTCCCTTTCTCCCGCCTCCATCGTCGTCGTAAACATATATATACAATTAATTAATAATTACTTATGTATCGGATGTATGTTAGCTAGTGTTCTTCTAGAGAGAGAGAGACAGAGAGAGAGAATTAGAAGGAGAAGGAGAAGGAGGTGGAGGAGGAGAGGTGGCGGAGGGCGGCGGAGAAGAGAAGAAGGGCGGTTAGAAATTCCCAACCCCAGCAATAGAAACCCAACACGACTGATCCACAGTTCATGAGAAAATGCAACTCCTTCTTCTCTCTCTCCTTTGATCTCTCTTCTAAACAAGCCAACCGTTTCGCCTATGCGTATAAAACATATATATATCCCACTCTCTTTCTCTCTCTTGTGTGTGTGAGAGAGAGAGAGGAAGAGAAAAACGTGTAAAGCGTAAACACAAAGTAGGATTTGTATATGTGAATATGGACTTGTTGGGCAGAGAGGCAATATTAATATTAATTATATTGTTGAAATTTTGATTCAGATCTTTTATTGCATTTTGGTGTCTCATTTTCTATTGTTCCGTTGGATGATTATCGTGTGTTTAAAATATTTTTAAATCAGCAATAATTAAAGAATTTTTCTAACAAAAATATTAATTTAAAAAATATATTAAATATGTGTCGATTATCCAATAGTGCAATAGAATCTGAATCGAATAATTCATCTCTCAACAATTTTGAATAATATGGGATTTTATACTATTTAAGATCTAATGCCTAGTTAATTCGGAATGTATAATCAATTTTCAATTGTGGGAATTTCATTTGTTGGTAAGTGAATTAATTTAAGTGAAGTTGGAATTTAATAATGAAATTGATGAATTTCATGAGCAAATATGACTTTTTGTTGCCAATGATTTTCAACCTTGAAAGTCAGTCAAAATTTTAATATTAATTTTAAATGCTCGACACGTTCGAGAACTTCGAATCAATGATGCAGATTATATCATAATTACTAATTAAGTGGGCATTCTAATTAATAGTTTTATTTAAACACCTTATAAGCAAGGAATTTTTTAATCAAGCTACAAATAATTAATTACACTTATAGGTATAATTAGTTCCAACTTAAACTTGATTATGTTTTGGATTATTCTCTGCTACAGATGACCTTTTTTGACTTTGAGCTTCTTTTTTTTTTTTTTTTTTTCAATTTATCTTTTTCTTCTTCTTCTTCTTTAAAATGTGCCTTTCTGATTAAGATTTGGCATTAACTGCATATAGCCACATATCAGATTCAACATCGTAATTAAGTAAAAAAATAAAAATAAATAGAGAGAGATTAATTGAATTAATTAATGTTCCATATGAGGATTTAATTGGTGATTCACAAATAAATTAATTCCTATGACTTAGATTTTATTTATTTATTTATTTATTTTGAGAAGAATCTAGAATAATTACTGGTGTGGTGTGGGTAGCTAAAGAAAACATATTTGAAAATGAGATGTATTGAGATTAGGTACAAAAATTAGAAAACTTCCACATGAGTTAAGTCCAACTTTCATGGCAATTAGGATAATGACTAATTAAAAATACAAGACAAGTAAAAGAGAAAAATGTTCGAAATTTTGTAGAATGTGGTAAGTGGAAAATGATGAATCTTCGAACCAGGTCAATTACGTGTTGGAAGAATTTTTATTTATATATCAATTTTACATTTATCCATTATCATATAGTGCCATATAATTTATTTTTTTGTCTCAAATTTAATAAAATAAATATTGCATATAATATTTATAAGTTATTTACATTATGGCATGAATATTTTATTTATTTTTGTCGAGAGAATAAGAGAAAATTGATTTATTAGAATGTTCTTGATTTAGTTGGGCAGCTGAGCTTTCTTGACTTCAATTTTTATATCTCTTTACATTCTAATTACTTATATGGGGACAAAAACCTCAAAATTCAAAAAATTCCCCATGTTTTCGTACCAAAGCATGTATATTTCACACTTATGGGTACTATTGTGCGTAAATATTACTTTAATCGAAAAATAAATATCAGTTTTTTTAAAAAATAAAATCCACCATCAACTTTGTGTGGCACGAGTCTTTATTTTTGACTTAGGTGTATCTAATAATTAATTTAACAATTTATAATAAAATCCAGTACGACTGATATTTAAAGGATCTCAAACGAAATAATATGCTCACTTACAAGAATTTAAAGGCCTCAAATTGAGATGGTATTTACTGTACTATTTAATTTGTTCTCAATAATGGAAAAAGTACAATTATTTTATTTAATATTGTGACTAATTGGGCATTATCAAATTACATTCCAATGTAATTATTATCCGAACCACTATTGTCGAGTGTGTGATGATTAATTTAGTGTAAAACTTACTATGTCTAATCAAGGGAATGTAACACAATTTTTGTATGGTGTCTAATCAAATGGGATATCCATATATGCGTAAATCAGTGGCTAAAATTAGGATTATAGTGAATTATAAAATTTAAGATCATTATAGTGAGGCAGTAAACACAAATAGTAGAGACGTATAATAAATAGCTACATTCATAATATTCGCGCATAGAAAATAATAAACCTAAACAAGAGATCACATAATATGGAATTATGCAATTATTCTAGGGATTTCTAGGCCCATTATGGCAATATTTGCGTGATTTACTTTCTTTTGGACAAGAAAGAAGATAGTGAATCAACTTGAGGTGTTCTATTTGAGTGAAAAATGAGGGGAAAATTTTCCTTTTTTTTTCCCAACCTTAGAAAAAATATTATAAAATAATACTTATCACTCATTTTCTTTTTCATCAAAAAGAACAAACCTGAAAAATAACAATTGGAATTAATAACTAACAAATAAATATTCCTATACATTAAACCGAAGTGGATGTTCATTGCCGTTGGATGACTTTTCACGTAGCAATTAGCATCTATCTATGTGAAATTATAAACTCTTGAAATAAAGATGATCAAATGAGTACTATTATTTGAACCAAATATTAAAATATTTATATATAATATCTCAATATCAACATCAAATATATATATATAAAAGAAACGCTCCCCTACCACCGTGGGCACACTTAACGTGACACTGCCACGTCGGCAGTTTTTTCATTTAGGATTTAGTTTTTTTAGGTAGAGTTTAATTAATTTTGATATGGTTTTTATCAACTTTTTTATTTATAACATTGTTATGTCATCCGTGGGAATTGGAGCATTACTAATATATATATAACCAATAATTATTAAACGGATTCTAATCCTACGTGGCTTTATCATCAATTTTTGTAAATATTTTTCTAAATTCTTATGGATTTGGTAATATAATTCATTAATTCTATTTTACTTCAACTATCTCACATCGAATATTTATGAAATCTCACCCATAAATAACTTATATAAAAGATACCTTACACTTTTGAAATTCTTTATCTCCAATTAAAATTTAAAATATTAAAAATCTTTATTTAATTTTTTAAATTCAGTTACTATGAATAACGGACGACGTGACAAGCAAATTTGAATGAATGCGACAACCCGAGAAAATGTCACCCTCATTAAACTACCTGATACAAGATATCATTCTTTAATCTATTTTCTTATACATGTGCACAAGTGCCACAACATTCAACATTTAAATGAATATGACTACTCGAGAAATGTTATATTCACTATATATTTTTTCTATTATTATGAACAATGGCAGCTTTACATTTTAATAAAACTAAACGATAATGTTTTCTCTTATTAGCCTATTTTTTAAAATATAATACAACGATAATAGCTATTCTAATGAATTTTCCAACATTATCATTCTAAAATAAATAACTACTATATTATTTTGCTATGTATTTTATTTAAAATATATAAAACTTTACGAGAAATGATGTTTTTTTATTAACTTGGTTTTTCAACATAATTCAATGCTACCATATATTCTAATGAATTGTTCTACTACTATTAGAATTTTTTTTTATGTATATATCATAAATAGTAAATACTGACAATTATTGAATAAAAAATTCAAAGTGACTATAACTACATGATTAGTATTATCCTTAACCCATTTTTCTATTATATCGAAGACACAAGAGGCTTGATCACATTTAAAATTGAATAAAACTACCTAAAAATGCTACCTCCCCTACTGAACAAATAGTGTTTTTTAATGACCTATTACATGTATAAGCATAACAGGCAGTTTGGCATTTTAAATTTCAATGAATACAATTGCCTTAGAAATAACTATTATTTTATTACAGTGAATAACGGAGACTTAAAATTTAAAATTTATTACTCCACCTCTCATTGACAATAAAAAAATGATAAAAGTAGCCTATGTTTCAGTGAACAACTGACAACTTTCACTACAAGAAAATCTGCTTAATAAGACACATAAAAGTGTCATGAATAACACGTTATGGAGGCACTTTGACTATTGAAGAAGTGCCTCATGATGAGTGTAACAATAGCTCAAGTGCCACGAAAAGGGTTCTGTCACGACACATATAAGTGTCGAAACATATCATATATAAAGGCACTGTAAAGTGTCATGATATCTATTCTAAATGTACAATAATTTTTATTATCCGAAAAATAAAAATTGCCCAAAAAAATTTTATAATTTCGTTTTTCTCTTTTAAATTGTTAGAATTAAAATTTATTTCTTGATGCATATATCAATTTTTTTTTTCACATTCAGCTAAAACATTAATTATAACTACAATAAATCAAATTCCAACTATACAAAGCAATTAAAATATAAAAGTAAGAAAAATAATATAACTTTTATTAATCATTAGGGAAAATGAATAATCATTCAAGGATTGTACTCCATACACAAGAGTTCTAATTTATACAAAATAAAATTTGCACTAACGTGACCGACTTTCATTTCTTGCTTTCTTTGGGATTTCTAATTTTCTGCAGCTGCTGCTGATACAGATTTCAGTATTTGTCTGTGGGGATGTTGAAGCCCATCTCCTATCCATGTACCTGTATTTGCACGATTTGGCATGAAACTTTGAGCATTAGAAGTATGATCATCAATAAGATCTTCAGTTGAGGTCAATATTTGCGGCACCATGTTCTGCTTATCTTGCAAAATAACATTCCTTTCACGATGCGCACGTTCAGTAAAAGCCGAACCTGCATACAGTACAATAACAAAATTATGTCTGCAAACATGTTTACTTCTTTGAAGAAAATTAATTTAAGAAGAGAATCTGTAATACTATTCCCAAGACTCGTATTCCCACAATTCATATCTCGAGAATTTTGCATCACAATTTGAACATGAGCAGTGCGAGCTTCAGTTGGCGTGCATCTTTGCTGTGACATATCAGGCTGACCTTGCAAACTAATCTTTTTACGGTATTTATGTGCTGTTGAAGCCATATCTGTACAATTACAGTAGCAACATCATGTACAAAAATCAATTCTAGTATTCATTACAATTATTAAAATATTGATATAACAAATATGAGTAGAAAGAAAAACTAAATTCAAATACAAAAGCAGTATAATACTTGTATTTGCACGATTTAGCATAAAACTAGCTCATTATCCGGTGCTGGTTCCTGAATATGCCTCTGATTATGATGTAAAATTGATCCTTGATTATCTTCATGAGCATCCCCATTAACAATTCTTCTATCTACTTGAGTTCTTAGTGTAAAACCTGTAAATCATTAGAAAAAAAGTATTATATGAAAGGCATGCCAGAAGAGAGACATCATAACTTTGCTACAAGCTAAAAACACAAATACTAATATTTGTATTGGAAATTTGAGCATTGGAAGTATGATCATCAATACGGTCATCTATTGATGTCAATATTAGTTGCGATATATTCTGCTCATCTTGCAAAGTACTATTTCGACGACTCGTCTTCACACAACTCCTATTCCGAGAATTTGGCATCAAAGTTTGAACATGAGCAGTGTGATCTTCAGTTGGTGTCGGTCTTTGTTGAGACAAATCAGGCTCATCTTGCAAACAAATTTTTTTACGGTATTTGTGTGTTGTAGGAGCCATTCTGTATATAATTACAGTACCAACGTCATGTACAAAAATCAAATCTAATATTCAATAACCTTGTAACAAAACACAATACTGAGGATACAAATGTGCTGGAATATAATTAATTTCCCTTCACAAGCTCATAACTTTTTGCTCCTTGCTTTGTTACGAAGATATATAGAATGTTAATCATGCAATCACCACTAAATCTGAATATAATATTGATATACCTCTTCTTTGAATATGTATGAAATCAATTTTTTTCAATTACACATATAATTATCAACTCAATTGATGCATACTAACCTTGTAATTGAATTGGATACTCTAGGTCTTGAAGAATCGGTTTTCGATCATGTGGGAGGACAATTGGACTGAGATGAAAGGATAATTGTGAATAACTGCACACGAATGATTGTGAGAGAAGCGGAGGTGAGAAAGACGGTGAGAAGAGTTGGCAGTTACCTCCCTCGACTCCAGTAGTGGCGTAGTCTTGGGGGGTTATGATTAAATTTGGAGCCCCCTTTTCCTTTTAGAGCTAAAATTCTAAAATAATTATATTTTTTTAATGAACTTCAACATATGTGATTTTTTTTTTACCAAATTAATAATTTGAATTATTATGAAATAATTTTGGATATTTATTAAACAACTTTGTTTTTAATCTAATGTGGAAAGTCCACGGATCACACTTATTATCTATTATATGAGTATATATAAAGTATAATGTCATTTTAATTATTAATAATATAAGAAGAAAAAAACTATATAAGAAGAAAAAAAAGAATAATATAAGAAGAAATGATAGTACATTATTTGGCCCAATTTTCCTTTGAATGAGCCGCCGGCGAGTTTAGGATGTTAGATTTCTAACTAATGACTTAATTAATTAAAACCTAATGGGCAAAAAGATAATTTATTAAGTTTTGTGGAAAAGGTTTTTCTTTTAAATAAGATTGGTTGAAAACGTTTGTGTTTTCGTTTCCGTTTTGTGTTCTCTTTCGATTTTGATTATGTTTTATTTATTTATTTATTTTATTTTATTTTATTTTGTCTTTTTGCTTTATTATTTTATATTTGGATAATTAATTAATAAGTGTCACAAAAAGTAAACTATAATGACATGGCAGCCAAAATGCCTTAAAAGCTATCAATGTACCACTTGACCGCCTGTGGTGGCATTTTTTACGAAGTGTCACAAAATTAATGTAGTGATAGGCTTTATTTCTTGTAGTGTTTACATTCAAATCAAGTACAACTATATATTCTATGAGTGTTACTTCTTAATCTTGTTTTTTTTTTTAAATTTTTTTTATTGCATTGAATAACAAGTGACTTGATTTAACATTCAAAATGAGTTCAAGTACATGAGAAATGTTACTCCTTCCGTCTCAGTTCAATTGTCTCATACTTTGAATATATATGAGATATAAAATAATAAAATGAGACAATTGAACTGTGACGGAGGGAGTATCTTTTTTTTAAAAATATAATTTCAAAACATACATGTAAAACTACTCCATAAATGGTACTATTCATTGAATTATTTTCGTATTACAGTGAATAACAGATAACTTGACAACGACTCAAACAACATGAATGCATGATATTTAAAACGGTTACAATTACCTAAAAAATGCTACCCACATTGATCTATCTTTCTATTACATTGAACACCAACAAAAAACCTGATATTTCAAATGAAATTAAGTTACATGAGAAATTATATCCCTCCTTATTCTATTTTTTTTTATTAAGTGTTTAATAACCGTCTTGGCATTCAAATTTAAATGAATACCAAAACTCTCATTGTTATATTTTTATATACTACGAAAACGAGCGCCTTGATATTAAAAGCACATAAAACTAAATATGTAGTAATAAATATTGTTTTTCATTGGCGTATTTTGTTTATTTAATGCTAATAATTTCTTTCTATGAACAGTCGCGATACAATTGTTTAAAATAAATACTTATACCTTTTCTTATATATTTAACTTAGAAATTATAAATAAATTAAAAAAGTGATTCCCGTCGAATTTCGACGAGCACTACACTTATACTATTAACACTAATAATTAATACTTATTAAAAATAAAAATAAAAACTCACGCATCATTTTCCTTAATTTATTTATTAAAAAGTTTCCTTAATTTATTTATTAAAAAAGTGACGCATCCGTTCAAAAAAAATAAAAAAGTCACGCATGGATATTAATTAAAAAAAGTATATTTGGATTATTCTTTTTCTTGGATAATAACAACTCTCTTCATTATGTAATAAGGGGTCGTTAGGTATCCATATACGTATATCAGGTATGGGTATCAAAATGATCCATACCCATATTTTGTGTTTGGTATATCAGTATATGGATATCAATCTTGATATACTAATATCTCTTTTTTAGTCTTTTTCATATACCAATATTAGGAGAGGTATCACTCATTTCTTTTTCCAAACTCATTCCTAAATATGCCTCCATCCACTCATTCTCTAATTCGTAAACTCCTTCTTTATAAAATAAAATATTAATTAATGAATAAATAATAAAAATAAAATAAAATATAAAGTGAATTAGTAATTAATTAATTATTTTATTTTATAATTATTATCTATAACAATTAAAATTTTATAAAAATTAAAACTTTATAAATGTTATTTATCATAATTAAAAAAATTATAATAATTAAAATGTATAATTGTTATTTATAATAATTAAAATTGTATAAAAATATTTGTTTTATTATTTATTTAATTTTTTAATATTTTATTTTATTACTCTGTATTTGTTAAAAATAATTAATCAATTTATTATTTAAATTTTATTTTTTTAATAAATAATAAAATAAAATAGCAATTATAATCTTATTTTATTATTATCCTCAATTACCAAACTCACTTAAAACACTAAATATTTATGTGTCGAAAAGTTATGTAACTATTCCAAAGGGATGGAGGGAGTATTAGATATCAATCTCATACTCATACCTCAAATTTGATACACATACCTTTATGTGATATCTAATATACTAGTATATGGATACCAAACGGCCACTAAGTGTATTAAAAAAGTTTCAAATCGATTGAATTAATTTGATTAAATCAAACTAAAATTTGTGTGTTTTTTTTAAGTTGTAAACACATTATTGTTTTTTTAGAGGCATATTATTGTTACATATGTATGTAATATAATTCATCTACCAAAAAAAGAAGTAAATTTATAAAACCAAACAAGTAAAAAAAGTGTTAATGTGAGAGAATCTCTAAAAAAAAACTCTACTTCAAAACTTGATAAAAGTCTACGCAGAAGTAGGATTGTTGGCTGTGTATCTATTCATCTATTCCTCGAGCAATAAGGCCTCAAGTTTTCCGGCATCGCCCTTTACACGCGCCACCACATTCTATGTGCACGCGGTCGTCTCTTTCCACCACACAAACATCTTGTTGACGAAGCCCTGGAGATAAAAACGATATTGCCACGTGTAAATATGGTTTCTTCTACGAAGTTGGAGAATTCCAAGAAATCGAGTGGTGGTTTTACACTTCTAGATGAACTATATATACTTGAGAGGAATTAAAAACAACATAACATCAAAAGAACATTGTTTATAATGCTTATCATGGGAGGAGCAGAGACAAATTATCAAAGACATGAATGAGAAATCTAGAAACAACTTCATCAAATAAGATTTTACGCATAAATAAGAAGCATGTTAAAAACATGAAATTGGTGGTGTCGATCATAAAATTGTAAGAGATCAAATGAATAAAGGGAAATAGGGGTTTTACCGATTGAAATGCACGGTTGAAGAATTATGAATTTTGTGCCTCCTCTATTTCACCCTTTCTTCTTCTTCTTCTTAATTCTTCTTTTTCTTCTTCATCTGAAAGAGAAATTGATAATAGTTTTTGTAGAGGCATGCATGGTATGAAATATGAATTAAAGATTGAGGATCGGTGGAATTATTTTTGTAGCCAATTTTCTCATGATGGAAAGAAAAGAAGCCATTTTTGTAGAAGACTTGTTTGTCTGCGTAAAGTAATTGCTACAATTCACAACCATCTCCTATCCTATATGAAGTAGAATTGTTACCTTTGATTTCTCAAATTGGTGGCGCAGTGCAGCATTGAGATCATCTACACATTCCAAGTCTTCATAATTTATTTCGACATTTTGGAGAGCGGGTGTGATGACGAGGGATCCTGCAGCTGCGTTAAAACTCTTCATTTCATCGCATTCTCTGATCAACAACTTCTTCAAGGAAGGCAGCTCAAGATGAGCACATCTCCATTTGCAAAAACTCTCCAATTTCGGAAGATTGTACAGCCATATCTCTTGCAAGCTAGGAAATAACGACGGACCGTGTTCTATTGGATGATGAGATGATGATACGTCTTCGTCGTCTTCAATCACTTTTACCATCTCCTCACATCCAAAGATCTCTAGTTTTTGGAGGTTGACAAGATTTTGGGGTATTTTAGATGATGATGAGAATAACCTCCTAATCTTGCTGTAAGAGACTATCTGTAATTTCTCGAGTCCGCTGAAGAAGGACATCGGAACTTGATCACACCAAACATTCTCACTTTTCATATTGCTCGCCAAATTTAGTATCTTTAAGTTAGGGAATGAAACCTGCAGCAACCAATCATCAATTCAGTATTATATACGTACGTAGTATCGCACAATTAAAATCAATCAATTGAAATACTACTACATATTAATATTGGGAAAACATATAGTATATATGTATACCTTAGGGCGGCAAAACAAATGTGAGGAATCATCATCATGGTAATAATCATGGTCGTCTGAAATCCATTTCAAATTCCCGCAGGCATTGATCGTCATTTCAGCCAGCAGAGGGAATTGGATGCTTTCAATTCCTCTGCTGCTGTTGCAGATCATACTCCTCAACTTTGGCAGACTACTTAGATATAATCTCTTCAATTTTGGGAAGATTAATACTCTACTGATATGATTTCCTTGGTCTTGCTCTTCTTCCCTCGGCACCAATACTAGCTCTTCCATCTCTTCACAATTTAGAATCTCAATGGTTTCCAATTGTAAAAATAAATCCTTTGCCGTTGACAATACAGTCTTCCCCGTTCGCTTTAGAGCCGACAAATTACTAAGTTTCAAGTATTTGAGATTGTTGAAAGAATTGGATGGAATTGGAGCATCATCGTCCCATATCTCTTCTAAGTTGCGCATATCTTCAAGGGAGAGATACTCCAGGAGAGGAAAAGCAGCAACTGGAAGTGATTTCAACAAACCGTGCTCCTCGATGAACAACACACTGAGCTCACTGCTTCCTGCTATTAAGTTGACAATATTGATTTCCTTGTCTCGCTCTGCTTTGTTGTTCATGAATAGGAGCTTCAGTTTTGGAAAGCAAGACTGTGGTCTTGCTCCTCCATCCACGTGAGAAGAAATCCAAGTGCAGTCGCTGCACTTAACTCGCCTTTCTTCCGACGCGATGAATATGGAAACATCTCGCACAACATCGTGCATCCTCACATGATATTCTGTGAAACCATCTAGCAGCAAGCAGCGATTCTTGAGCGTCTCAATCGATCTGCGAATCCTATCCATCACTCCCTCCAATTCCAAAGTGTCATTGAACAAGCGCAGCCCCATAGCAAAATAGGTCAAGTGCTCTAGAGGAATGTCAGCATCCTCAGCAAACAAGCAACACAACAAGAACAAGGACTGTGCGTTCTGATACTTGTCCAAACGGTCATAGCTTAGTTTAAGGGGTCTATAAACTTCTTCAATAACATTTGGTATATCTACTGGATTGTGTTTTCTCAATTGTTCCAGTGAATCCCTCCAAACATATTGGCGCTTCTCATCTTCATGAGCTTTGCCAAGAGTTTCAAGGGCGACAAGCAGACCAAGAAACTAATAGCATTTGAAAATAAAGTTTTAATAAATCAAAAATTAAGAAAATGTATTACCTTATTAATTAATGATATTGACAAAATCCCATTTCATAAGTACGAAGTTTTTGATGGAGTATTTTGAAGTCTAAAAAAAACATGAAAACACAACTAAATAAATATAAAGATGTATCCCGACATAGCAATAACATAACATACTTATTTGTTCAAGACTGTATTCCCGTGCATCGCACGGGGCTGTGTACTAGTATATATGAGAAATGATATGCTACTCACCTCCCGATGGGCACTTTCGTGGGTACCTTCGTGGGCACCTCGTCGTTTTATCACGTTTGCATTACTTTTTTTTTAATTTTAATTTTTATTGTATATTCTAGTATCTTAGAAATTAATTTACAAATCATAAAATCTAAAAAATCAATGTTCAATTTGTTTTTTTTTTATTTTTAACTTCAAAAAATGAGTAATAAAATAAATCGAGCTTTGATTTTTATGTATTTTTTAGATTTTATGATTTGTAAATTAATTTCTAAGATACTGGAATATAGAATAAAAATAAAAATTAAAAAAAAAACAATACAAACTTGATAAAATGACGAGGTGCCCACGAAGGTGTCCACTGGGAGGTGAATAGCATATCATTTCTCATATATATATAGTCTAAGGGCTCGTATCGTAGCAAGAGTAAGAAAAGGGCAGATAAAAAATGTGTGATAAGGTGAGATAAGAAAATGTGAAATAAGATGAGATAAGAAATATGTTTGAATGTTTGGTAACTCATGATAAAATTACAAAAGTACATATTTACCCTGGAAAAATATAAAGACAAAATTAAAATTAAAAAAAAAAGAAAAAAGAAAAAAATTTAACAAAAATTAAAATAGAAAAATGAAAAAAAATATAAAATATTGTTTCTCTCTCTCTCTCTTCTCCCTTCGGCCTTTCCTCTGTTTCTTCTCTGATGATTTTCTCCTCCATAGGCAAGTTTTCTATTCCATTGTTTTTTTGACAGGAACACAAGGAGTTGTTTCATGAAAAAACATATGATTCCACTAATTTACATTATTGAAAAAACAATAACTTTTACTTTAGGGAAAAAGAAAAGAAAAAAAAAATAGGGCAATTTGAAATTGAAGGTGAGGAAGGAGGCGGCGGCGTTGTAGACGAAGCCGAGAGTGACGTTGCAGTTGAGCCGCCAATTGCAACGGAAATCCTGTAGACTTGGGCGACGATGATGGTGTTGGGTGTGGTGGCTGGCGGTGGAGGCCGGTGGTAGTGGTCGGCGGTGGAGGGAGGGAAGGGGAAGGCCAGTCTGGAATGGGAAGAGGGGAATTGAAAATTACTGTTCAAGTGTGAAAAGGTTTTTAGGGCCCGTTTGGTAGCCAGTATAATCCAGGAAAAACTTAGATAAGAAAATTTATCTCGACTTTTTCAGTGTTTGGTATCTGAGAAAAATAATGTTATCGGCTCGTGAAAATGTTTGGGTCCTGACTAAATTCACTGTTATACTGACATATACTATACCGCCTCTATCCCGGATAAGTTGTGATAAGTTTTTTATTTTCAATTTTAATTATCAATTTTTATTTTCAATTTTAATTATTAATTTTTATTTTAATTTTAATTATCAATTTTTGTATTGTTTAATTTAATTATCATTTTTATTTTCAATTTTAATTATCAATTTTTTATTTTTTATTTTAATTATCAATTTTTTATTTTCAATTTTTATTTTAATTTTAATTATCAATTTTTTATTTTTTATTTTATTATAATTATCAATTTTTATTTTTTTATTTTTTTATTTTAATTATCAATTTTTTATTTCAATTTTAATTATCAATTTTTATTTTTAATTTTAATTATCAATTTTTAATTTTCAATTATAATTATCAATTTTTTATTTTAATTTTAATTATCAATTTTTTATTTTTTTATTTTTATTTTAATTATCAATTTTTTATTTTTTTATTTTAATTATCAATTTTTTATTTTCAATTTTAATTATCAATTTTTTATTTTAATTATCAATTTTTTATTTTCAATTTTAATTATCAATTTTTATTTTTAATTTTAATTATCAATTTTTATTTTCAATTTTAATTATCAATTTTTTATATTTCTTATCCCAATTTATCTATGCTTGTACCAAATACACAATATATTTCTTATCCCAACTTATCATACATTTTTTATCTCAACTTATCACAGATTTTCTTATCTACCATTTTCTCGGTATTGCTACCAAATGAGCCCTAAGTATATATATAGTGGATATATATTGACGGTTTAGACGTGAATAGTGGTTAATTGGAATTGTAAAACTGACAATTCCAATGTATAGTAGTGGGTTGGATTATTTAAGATAGTGGGCAATTTAAAATTAATTATTTAATTATTGAATGTTTTGAAATGATATGCATGTCTTTCGGTGGGCAGTTTTAAATAATGGGTGCAACTCTATAACTGACCGCATGCGTTAACATTGATTATTGAAACTGTTTTTTTTTTTTTTTAAATAACTGTTTACTATTAAAATCACTATTTTGACTTAAAATTTGGCGCAAAAAAAAAAACACTCAAAATTATTGTTTTTATATATTAATAGATATAGATTAAAGTGTTAAAGTATTAAAAATTAGAGTGATAAAGTGTAAAGTGATTGTGGGGCCTACGTTCCAAAATAGAAAGTGTTAAGAAATGATGGACGTCCCGATATAATAATTTTGCCAAAAAATCAGGGAGTAGTAATTAATTATTATTGATTTGCATTGCTTATGAATGATTCCGCCGGAGTTCACACCTAATTAAATGCATAATACTACCCCACTATATTAAAATTTGAAACACATTTTATAACACAAACAAAGAATTTTTTTGTTAACGTGAGAAATTCGCTAACAGAAGTGCAGGATTGTTGGGTGTGTATCTATTCCTCAAGCAATAAGGAGGTCTCAAGTTTTCCGGCATCGCTCCATACAAGCGCCACCACATTCTTCTCCATCATCACATCAAGGTGTCGAACGTGCATCAGTTGCACACTACCCGCACGGACATTGAATTTCTCACATCTGTTTTATCGTAATTAGCAAACAGCCTTCATTTAATTATTCGTAAAATAAAAAAATTTAAAAAAAATCATCTTAAAGAATTTACGAACAAGCAACAAGAAGTATACATAGTAGTATAGTACGATCGAATGATTTAGTACTTGAATCCAACGCAAAAGTGTACATAATAATAATAATAAAATAAAAGTGAATCCCTCCATGAGTGTCACTTAATTAGTACAATGGAATATAAGAAATTCAAATAATGTTGTTCTTAAATTTCGCCATAATATAAGTATTATGCTAGCTTGTTCCATTTTCTGTGGCCACCTCACTTGTTTATCTCCTACATGATGAGAATAATAACAATAAGATAGGTATCTTCTACATATATATGAATTTACATACTCTCTAAATACTCTATTAGAACCATAAGAAATTATGCTTGCTACAAATATTTAAAATTCATTTATCTTATGCTTAACATCATGCTAAAATCGTACAATAAGTAGAAAATTGATGAAGAGTATAATACATTAATACAAACCAGAAACCTTCCATCCAAAGTCATGAATCTTATGCCTTCCAAGCTCACGCAATGCAGAAATTAAAGAAAATGCTCGTAGGGTAGCATTTGAGACTCTCTATATCCAGTTTTGTATTCCAACTGTGTACCAAATCTTAGATTCTATTAATTTTATGCATTTTTTTATTCAATAATTTTTGTTTATAATGATTTAGTTTAATTTTATTTTAATTTTTCAAGGTCCATCCATACAATTAGGGTTTATAATTATTGTTTAGCATTTAATTTCACTTTTATTAGTTATATTAAGGTTAATAAATTCAAAACTAGAACATATAATTATTAAAAAAATTAAAATTTATTTATAAATGCTTATTATGATTTATTATATTATGGTGTAAATTTTTTTTTTATATATAAAACAATTTAAAATTAATAAAAATTAAGATTTGATACACAGTTGGACTTGGAACACGAAAATTGGTACAGAGGATCTATCCGGCAGGTAGGATAGATCGTTAATCATTTAGAAAAGCTACTCTCTAGTTGAAACTATTTGGCAATTTAAATAGGGAATTAATTAATATCCCAAGACCTTCTGAATCATAATCATAATCAAAATCAATGTACTTCCATAAGTGGGTGAAATTTAAATTTTTTATAGATAATATATAAAGATTCTGGAAATAGAAGCACGGAGGAAAAATGAAATTGTCAAATTGGTGGTGTTGATCATAAAGTTGTAAAAGATGAAATTAAGAATGAAATATATAGGCCAGGGTTATAATTACCGGTGGAAATGCATGGTCGAAGAATGATCAATTTTGTTCCTCCTCTATTTCACCATTTCTTTCATTGCCCTCTGGATTACCTCCTTCATCTTCTTGTTTCCTCTTCTGAAAGAGAAATTGATGATAATTTGTGTTGAGGTATGCATGGTATGGGATTAAAGATTGAGGAGGAATTACTTTACTAGCTAGCTAGCCATTTTCTCACGGGAAGAAAAGATGCCAATTTATACGATACAGTATATTCCCTAAGACGACTTGTCAACGTAACGTAATTCACAACCACACCTCCTACCATAAATTAGAATTGTTACCTTTGCTTCCTCAAATTGCCGGTGCACTATAGCATTCAAATCATCTCCAACAGGTAACTCTCGTTCATTTATATAAACAGTTTGGAGAGCGGGTGTGATGATGAGGGATCCTGCACCTGCGTTAAAACTCTTCATTTCATCGCAATCATTAATCCACAGAAATTTCAAGGAAGGCAGCTCAAGATGAGCACATCTCCATTCGCAAAAACTCTCCAATTTCGGAAGTTTGTATAGCCATATCAGTTGCAAGCTAGGGAAGAGAGGAGTAGTAGTGGGATTGGTTGGATGATCACATGATGATGATGATGATGATACCTCTTCATCGTCTTCAATCACTTTTACCATCTCCTCACATCCAAAGATCTCTAGTTTTTGGAGGTTGACAAGATTTTGGGGTATTTTAGATGATGATGAGAATAACCTCCTAATCTTGCTGTAAGAGACTATCTGTAATTTCTCGAGTCCGCTGAAGAAGGACATCGGAACTTGATCACACCAAACATTCTCACTTTTCATATTGCTCGCCAAATTTAGTATCTTTAAGTTAGGGAATGAAACCTGCAGCAACCAATCATCAATTCAGTATTATATACGTACGTAGTATCGCACAATTAAAATCAATCAATTGAAATACTACTACATATTAATATTGGGAAAACATATAGTATATATGTATACCTTAGGGCGGCAAAACAAATGTGAGGAATCATCATCATGGTAATAATCATGGTCGTCTGAAATCCATTTCAAATTCCCGCAGGCATGGATCGTCATTTCAGCCAGCAGAGGGAATTGGATGCTTTCAATTCCTCTGCTGCTGTTGCAGATCATACTCCTCAACTTTGGCAGACTACGTAGATATAATCTCTTCAATTTTGGGAAGATTAATACTCTACTGATATGATTTCCTTGGTCTTGCTCTTCTTCCCTCGGCACCAATACTAGCTCTTCCATCTCTTCACAATTTAGAATCTCAATGGTTTCCAATTGTAAAATGAAATCCTTTGCCGTTGACAATACAGTCTTCCCCGTTCGCTTTAGAGCCGACAAATTACTAAGTTTCAAGTATTTGAGATTGTTGAAAGAATTGGATGGAATTGGAGCATCATCGTCCCATATCTCTTCTAAGTTGCGCATATCTTCAAGGGAGAGATACTCCAGGAGAGGAAAAGCAGCAACTGGAAGTGATTTCAACAAACCGTGCTCCTCGATGAACAACACACTGAGCTCACTGCTTCCTGCTATTAAGTTGACAATATTGATTTCCTTGTCTCGCTCTGCTTTGTTGTTCATGAATAGGAGCTTCAGTTTTGGAAAACAAGACTGTGGTCTTGCTCCTCCATCCACGTGAGAAGAAATCCAAGTGCAGTCGCTGCACTTAACTCGCCTTTCTTCCGACGCGATGAATATGGAAACATCTCGCACAACATCGTGCATCCTCACATGATATTTTGTGAAACCATCTAGCAGCAAGCAGCGATTCTTGAGCGTCTCAATCGATCTGCGAATCCTATCCATCACTCCCTCCAATTCCAAAGTGTCATTGAACAAGCGCAGCCCCATAGCAAAATAGGTCAAGTACTCTAGAGGAATGTTAGCATCCTCAGGAAACAAGCAACACAACAAGAACAAGGACTGTGCGTTCTGATACTTGTCCAAACGGTCATAGCTTAGTTTAAGGGGTCTATAAACTTCTTCAATAACATTTGGTATATCTACTGGATTGTGTTTTCTCAATTGTTCCAGTGAATCCCTCCAAACATATTGGCGCTTCTCATCTTCATGAGCTTTGCCAAGAGTTTCAAGGGCGACAAGCAGACCTTTGCACTCTCTCATCACATCTTTTGCTATAGAAACATCATCCACACATGTGCCTGCCATTTTCTTAAAGAAATCCCACGCTTCGTCTTCATCTAAGACCCCCAGTTCACAAACTTTCTCGACTTTCATTCCTTTCAAAACATCCTTGTCACGAGATGTCAGAATGACTGTGCACCATTCTCCATCACAAGGTATTCCTAATTTCTCCAGATTTAGGACTTCCCAGACATCATCCAACAATAGGAGAGTTCTCTTCTTCTGCCTTAGCCTCGCACGCAATCCATCAGCTCTAGTGTCCAAGTTTTCAACTTTAAGCTCCAGATCCAACTTTTCAGCAATAGTACTCTGAATAACCAAATTATCCACCGGCTGACTCACAGTTACCATGACAACTTCATGGAACAACCCATCCTCGCGTGCTCTGTTCAAGATCTTCTTGGCCATTATCGTCTTTCCCACCCCTCCTATCCCCCATACCCCGACCTTATCCACTTTCTTACTTTTATCCAGACTAGTCATGATATCTTCCTCAAACCGCTTCCTGGAACGGAACTCATATATGTCCTTTCCGAATGGAACAGGTAAAGTTGCAGCTATAGGCGGTGAACGAGAAATGGAATCAAACTTGCATTTTCCTATAAGCTCTTTCATGGCTTGAGCCGTTTTCATAGCCTCCTTGCTCAGAGACACGCGTTTTGCGTAGTTGAAACAACCGCTTCCTAATCCTACCTCAGTAGCTTCAGCCAGAATCCTTTCCTTTCTGCGTGTGATGTCACCAGAATCAGTTAACCAAGTCTCAACTATCTCGTGGATGTTCTCACGGCCACCATTCCTGTCTGCATCGACTCTGTCCTGCAGCTTGCCAACTTCATAATCCAGATTCTTGGCTTCGTCTTTGAGAGCAGCAACGTTGCAAGTGAAGCAACAGAGGTAACTGAATTGGCGTTTGATCGGTGCACCTACCCATTTCACCACTTCAATAGCTGGTCCAAGAACGCCTAATGCCAATTCTGCCATTTCTTCTTCCCTTCACCTATATAGCTTGTTTCAAATGGAGTAAGTTATTTCATGAATGGAGTAAGTTATCCCAAATGGAGTAAGTTATAGCAAAAACAGAAAAAGTAGTAGTACTGTTAACAATTAGTTTTTGGTTTTGGTTTTTCTGTATACAAGCTAGAGTATTTCTACTTTAGCTAGTGAAGACATTATATATTGAGTTTGATTTAGGACTGCATTTTAAGATAATTGGTGTGATTTAAACATGATAATGGATACTTATACAAGAATATAGCATTCTGTAATTATTAATACGCAGATGAAGCTCTGGATCATCTGGGAGAGGAGAACATGTACGGTAAATAATTAAGATGCAGCAGAAACATTTAATTAATTTAAAGATTAGATTTTCTTCACGGCAAACAACAAACTTCATTGATGTAAATAAATACATACACATAGACTTACCGGTATGAGAATTCTGGAACGGATTTCTCTTCTGATCTGATGAAATAGATAGATATATAGATGTGTTGAAGTCTCTGCAGTTTTGATAGTATATGGTTTATTATTATCTTTGGGTTTGGGTGGTAGAATATATGTTTGTGGCCTACGATTGTTGGAAGTAAAGTATCCAAACTCCAAAGTAGCACTATACAAGTATTGATTCCCATTGCTACCTCATTAATTATTCTGCCTCACCTCTCGGCAAAAGTGAGTGGGCCTTTTCATAAAGTTGGATAATGAATCATGCAATGGTGGTGGGGTTTGAGAGATAGAAAAGGAAGGCTAGAGTAGAGGGGCAATTATTAACAGTCCTTAATTTATCCTTATTGTATGCCCCATGGCCATGCATGTCTACGTAACATATACTATTATTATTATTATTATTATTGCAACTTGCGAGGAGGACTTGTGTACTGCTGGTCAACGTCTGGATATATAATGTTTCTTGTTGGAAGCATTTTAATTCTAGAAAATAGAAATAACTGCATAAATAAATACATTTGGTTCATGGACTTTGGTTAAATGAAGGATTAACAGTGATTCTGGCGGTTTCTTCAAAAGGAAAAGAAAAAAAACATCGATTCTGGCGGTGGTTTGTGGGGCGGCGACGCTTGTGGCAGTCGGTGGTGGCGGCAGCTGATGTTGGGTGCCGTGCGAGGGTTTTTAGGATAAAAACTGGTGGGTGCGACCGGGAGTTTTTGATGTCTCTGTCCTAAACTTTAATTTATATATTATTTATTATAAAATTTAAAAAATACTTCAGTATTAGATATAACAAATCAAAATAGATATTAATAAATTAATTCATTTTTTTAATGATTATATGTCCTAGTTTTGAATTTATCTAAACCTAAATAGTATAACCAATACAAGTGAAATTAAATGTTAAAATAATTATAAATTTTAATTGGATTAAGAGAACCTATAAAATTAAATTAAATCATTATAAATAAAATTGTTGAAAAAAAATTCATGAAACTAATATAAATTAAAAATTGAAGCACAATTTATATATATACTTTATTATAAAAAGTGTCTTGTTTATAAAATTTGTTTTGTCTATTTTGCCCTTAATATTAGAATTAGTATAATTATAAGCAATAATATTTATCTAATATTATAATACTTATACTATGAGTACGTGGAACTATAGTATCAGAATATTTATATAATATTATAATAATAGATTAATTGTATCTACTTATCTAATTATATTCGGTATATATATAATACGATAAGAATTTTTTAATTTTTGAATAATTAATAATGTATATTACGTACTCCCTGATACCACCAATTGTACGAGAAACAATAGGTTATCTCCATATTATTGTAATTTAATTAGTAAGGCAATAATATTTATATAATATTATAATAATTATATTTATTATTAAAGTATTAGAATCCTATACAAACTAGATTGATAATAAATTACTTATGGTGTCACATGCACTAATTTTGATATGAGATTTGAGATTCGTTAACTCAACTCATCAATTTGTGATCAAAGTTATAAGAGGTACGGATTTATTGGATTTATAAGAACTACCTTGCGTTCTCAAATCTCAACAATAAAAGGAATGTTGCATTAAAGATTTCTAGCGGAAGAGGTTGTGAAAATTCTTTTGCAAATTTTCAATCAATTAACCATTTTGAGAAATGATATGCTAGTCACCCATTGGTGGGCACCTTCGTGGGCACCTCATCATTTTATCACGTTTGCATTACTTTTTTTTAATTTTAATTTTTGTTTTACATTCTAGTATTTTAGAAATTAATTTAGAAACCATGAAATCTAAAAAATCAATGCTCGATTTGTTATTTTTTATTTTTAACTTCAAAAAATGAGTAATAAAGTAAATCGAGCTTTGATTTTTATTTATTTTTTAGATTTCATGGTTTGTAAATTAATTTCTAAGATACTAGAATGTAAAACAAAAATTAAAATTAAAAAAAAAATAATGCAAACGTGATAAAATGACGAGGTGCCCACAAAGGTGTCCACCAATGGGTGACTAGCATATCATTTCCCTAACTATTCTATTCTCATGATTTATATGTTTTCTGATTTTGCTAATACTTATATGAACAGGGCCGGACCTGTCTTAAGGCCCAAGAGGCCCGCGCCTCGGGTCCCAAAATTTTGGGGGCCCACAATTTTTTTTTTCTAAATATTATTAATGTGTATTTTTTTGTTTTTACTTTAACTAATTTTTTGATTATACGCAACAAAATGCGCAAACTTTGAATTAATTTCATTTTTAACATATTTTTCAACAATTTTATAAAAATACACCAGTTTTGATCCTTATTCAATCTTAACACGTATCTAATATTTGTCCAATTTGATTATGTCATAGTGTACACGATGCATTGGAAGTTCCACCTGACAATCCACGAGTGTAGATTAAATGATGTCATTTAATAATGTATCTAAAAATGACATTGTTTATTAATTAACTCAAACATATAAATTAAGTTAAATGGATACGTTTAATTAAACAACGTCGTTTTTAGATATATTTTTGCACACGTGTATTGTTATGTGAAACTTTCAAAGCCACATGTGTGTGGCGTAAGAGTCAATTTGGGAAAATATCATATTCGTGTCAAAATTGTACAAAGATAAAAATTGATGTATTTTTTTTTTCAATTTTTGCAAGATTGTGTTAAAATGAAAATGAAACCTAAGTTTGTGTATTTTGCAGCATTTAATTCTAATTTTATCCTATCTTCAATCATTCTTTTTCAAGATAAGAATTTTTTTTTGCCTAAAAAAAAAGATAAGATTTTTTTTTCTTATTTCAACTAATTTTTATTATATGTTTTATCATTTTTGTACTACTATTATTTTTTTTTCTCGCTTTAGAGGGCCTATTTTTTAGTTTTCGCCTAGGGTCTCACGAGGCACAGGACCGGCCCTGTATATGAATATATATTGACATCTTGATTGAGTTTGGTTCTATTCGTGTTTGTTAGTTTCAGACATTAATTGTATTATTATTCTCCATCGTAATTGTGAGTTATATTTTTAGTTCAATTTTTTCATAGGACTAATTCTATTTTTTTAGTTCAATTTTTTCATAGGATTAATTCTATTGTGAGCACTCGTGATGCAATGCACATGTCAAACTCATTTTCAGGTAATTTTTTTTATTTAATCATTACATACATATATATATATATATATATATATATATAATATTTCCTCTGTTTCAAGATTGATGACACGTTTCTTTTCCTTTCTTTTCGGCAAGCATTTCCACGCTTCTCAATGATGGGTTCTAAAATAATTTTTTGAAGTATTTTTTTTATTTATGGGATACTACGACACACGTAGTATCTCGTAAAAGAAAAGATACTTCAAAAATTTATTTTAATACCCATCATCGAGAAGCGTGGAAATGTGTGCCAAAAAGAAAGGAAAATAAACGTGTCATCAATCTTGAAACAGAGGAAGTAATATTTATAATAAAATTTATGTAAGTATCATATGCGTATTTATTTTATTTTTAGTTAATTGTGTATTTGAAAAATTACAGCTACAGAGGTATATCGACAAAGAAGGCTGTAGCAAATGAAAAGAAAACGTAAACGAAATTCATTTGATTTGAATAGTAGGTAATGTAATATTTTCAGATAAATAGATATTTATAGATGTAACAACATGCACTTTCATTTAAAATTAATTATATTATTGATCCTTTTAGGTTCAACGTTACATAAGTTAAAAAGGTGCCTGATTGCAAACAATGCGGTGCTACAAGATTTGAATACGAACCTCCTACATTTTGTTGTGATAATGGAAAAATCAAATTTGTGTTTTCAGAAGTTTCTAATGAGTTGTATGAATTGTATACATCTCAATCGAAAGAGGCCATTGATTTTCGAAAAAAATATTCATTCATACAATAGTATGTTTTCCTTTATTTCATTGAGGGTAAAATTGGATAGAGAGCTTGCATCTACAAGACGAGGAGTCAACTCTTTTCGAGCACAATGAATGGTTTATCGTGATCTTCCAGGATTGATTCCACAAAATAGAAGTCCTGGTTTTTTCCAAATATATTTTTCTGACACGCAAAGTGAGGTTGAAAACAGAATGAACATAATGCAAAATCAAAATCTATCAGAAGTAGTTGTGAAGAAACTCATGAAATTTTTAGAGGTCAATCCATATGCTAAAATATTTTGAAGATTGGAGGACTGCGACAGATGATGTTCAACTTTGTATTTCAAAATATGTGAACTTAGACCAACGTCTATATAACTCTCTATAGGCTGATCATGTTGCAACTATATGGGTTGAAGGGAATGGTGACAACATACCATTTGAGCAAGATAATGTAGTTCATGCTCATTGAGGTGAAAGACATAGAATAAAATATTATTGCAGACGTTATGACCCATTACAATATTCACCCTTTTTTTTTTCAAGAGGCGAAAATGGTTGACATCAAAATAATAAAATATTGGCTCTACGTCTTCAGCTCGTGATGAAAATCTCAATGGTATAATCTCTCAAATGCGGATGATATAATCTCCCAAGAAGAACAATGTATGGTTAGTTAACTTTTTTTTAAATTGATTTTAATAGTTTAATAGTGTTATATGATGTTCAGTCCTTCAATAACTACTAATAAGTACTCCCTCCGTACCATGCTATTAGTCTCCAAGGGGAATCACACAGTAAGCAATGCCAAAGAGGAGATATGAGATTTGAAGGTGTAAATCTTTACTATATTGGGTAAAAGAGACAATTAAATGGGACAAAAGGAGTAATATATTTTTACTTAGAATTTGATTTGAACGACATTTCTCTTGCGGTCATCAACTTACAGAATCACCTTCCAAATGAACAGTTTGTAGCCTACCATGCAACTCAAAATTTGGAAAATCTTGTATTGTGTGATCATGTTTCATAAACAATGCTGACATAATATTTTTCTATGTGTGCTACAAGTGAAAAGGCAAAAACATATCTTTATAAATAATTTCCCGAGCACTATGTTTGGGATAAGAAAAGCAGATGTTGGACATAATGAAAAAGAGACAATGTTATTGGACGTAATATTACCGTAAGTTCAATTGAATGGGAAGTGTATTATGAAAAACTACTCTTAAATCATGTTGAGGACCGACATCTTTCTATTATTTGATGACAATTAATGGAAATATATGTTTGATTTTGAAAGTGGCAACGCAGAAGAGAGGATTATTAGAAGCAGATCAAAGCATATTTGAATGTCTAAATGAAGCAATAACATTTTAAATGCCAAGTGAATTCGTAGGTTGTTTGCAATAAACTTGGTACATTATGCACCTACTACCTATGTGAGAGTTCTATGGGATAGCTACTTTGATGCGATGTCTGAAGATTTTAAAGGATAACACAATTTAATTGAAATAAGCATTTCAAAGACATCGAAGAGCTTAAATTTTTTACTTAGAGTGCATGGAAAAAGAATAGATTTATATGATCTTCCAAACATTCCTTATTCACATATTGGTATTGGAGATAGTGATTGCCCTAGAGAGATATATACAAGACGAAATGTGGATAGAAATACCTAAAGAAGATCACAATGCATAGCTTAAGCTAAATGATGGTCAGAAGAAAACATTTTCAATGATTTTAAGTTGCATAGAGAAAAAAGGTGAATTTTTTTTTCATAAATGGCCCGGGTAGAACTGGAAAAATATTCTTATACCGTGCATTGTTAGCCCATCTATGGTTGAAAAATCATATAGCACTCGCGACGGGATACTGCCCGTAGGAAGAACAACACATTCACGTTTCAGAATACCGATAAATTCAGATGAATCGAGTGAATGCTCAATTTCTAAACAAAATGCAACTGCAAAATTATTCCGTAGAGCACAACTAATCATATGGGATGAAGTACCTATGGCAAAAAAAATGGGCGGCAGAAAATATGAATAAGCTCTTACAAAATATCATGGGAAATTATATGGATTTTGGCACAAAAGTAGTCGTTTTTTTGGAGATTTTAGACAAGTATTACCGGTTGTTCCTAAAGTAGTCATTTTTTTTCTCTCTTCTAAACAATAGGCTATTTGTTAAACAATAGGCTATTTGTTCTTTTTATAACTTTAAATTAAACTTGTTTTGAGAAATATTTATGGTTCTTTTTTATTTGTTATATCCACGTGCAAACGCACGTGTGATCTCTGCTAGTAACACAAAACAAAGAAAACGAAGTGTTAACGTGAGAATTCTCTAACAAAAAAAACTCTAGTGCAATTCTCTATGCAGAAGTAGGATTGTTGGCTTTGTATCTATTCCTCAAGCAATAAGGCCTCAAGTTTTCCGGCATCGCTCCATACACGCGCCACCACATTCTATGGGCAGAGTTGCTCGCGTATCGGTGGAACTCCGGCGAATCCCAGTTACAGTCTGTCTCCTCCTCCGCGCACTTCCACAGCTTCAGTCCCGTGTAATGCACGACCCGACAACCTTCGTCTATCAAGTGCACTCGGTCGCCTCTTTCCACGAACACCATAATGAAGTTGATCTCGTGCGGGAGGCAGTGCCACCACACGAACATCTCGTTCAGGAATCCCTGGCCCCCGCCATTGTACGACTCCACCACCTCCATCTTCTCCATCAAGACGTCGAACGTGCACTGAGACAGTGAGACGGCTCCACCACCATCAGGCCCGAGTTGAAGAAATGCTTTTGGTAGTTTCCGACCGCCGACAGCTGAGGGTAGGCGAAGAACTCGTCGATGTTGCGGGTGACGACGAGGTCGGAGTCGATGAACATGAGCTTGTCGTAGAGCTTGAGGTCCCAAATCCGGAGCTTGCTGTAGTTCCACTCGTTGTAGGCGTATTTCCTTAATTTATCTATATTATATGGAGTATTAAAGTAGGATAGTTTCTCTCCAAATTTTTTGATAATTGAGCATTATTATAAATTTCATTAAGTTATCATTTTCTATGCAATTATTTACTTCATTTAATACTTTGAAAAATCTTATTTTTTTCATTAAAATTTAATACATTAATTAAATTTTAAGTAACCCAAGGTCACTACCTAGGAAGATAATTTTGACTAATAATTTTTCTCATTGTTTGTTTTTCATTAAATAATAATACTATTTTGTAGTAATCTATTATTATATATACTAAAGTAAAATAATCTTATTTAAATTTTCACTCCAAAACTATATTATCTACATTAATTAAAATTCCAGAGTTAGCAACAACTTTAAAAATTATTTGGTTCATGGATTTTAGCGGTGGTTTGTGGCACAAAGAGGTAAGTCGCTTCAGATGGCATCCTTATCTTAATTTTGGTGTCCTAATTATGTACTCCGTATTAATTTTTATTAGTTTTATAGTATTATTTTTTATCAAAATATAGTACTATTAACAATTAGTTTTTGGTTTTTCTTCATACAAGAGTTTAATTTAGGACTACATATTAAGCTAAAAAGTTGTAGTTAATTAGAAGAGAGACGTGATGATAGATACTCATATGGCATAATTTTAGTATTCAAACAAGAATACAGCAAGAAGCAGAGACCGACAATCACATGAAAAAGTCAATGAACAACCCAAACATTTAATCTTAATTAATTAATAAAAGATTAGATTTTCTTAACGGCAAACAACAAACATCAATTTGATGTGTACCTGTATAAAAATTTATGGGATGGATTTCTCTCCTGATCTGCTGAAATAGCCCTCAATTAATTGAACTCTGCAGTTTTGATAGTATATGGTTTATTATCTTTGGCTTTGGGTGCTTTAATGTTTTTGGCCGACAATTGTTGGAATGAGAGCGAAAGAAGGGTAATGATATATATAATCTAATAACAGAGGCAAGAGAGTTTGGAATCTTTGATTTACGTGACGCTTTCTTGTTAATTGACTGTAAAAGTTATATATATATATATAACTTTTATTATTAATAAAATAATTTATCTAAGAAATAATTATAAATAAATTGTCAAAGAATAGCTACACTTTCACATATCACAAATATAACTACACTTTTATATGTTAAAAAATTAGTTACATCTTTAAATGTCACTAAATTTAGTGACATGTTTTTATTTTTGTGACACGTATATTAGTTACTCAACTATAATATGTCACAATTTTATATAGTGACGTTTATAAGTGTCACAATTCTTCAAAAATTAAGTCACTACTGGAACATTTTGTTGTAGTGACACGAACATTCATGATCATTTAAATAGTCAGCAAACTTGTTATGTGATATAGAGATTTGTAGTGAGATATAGTGTACAATCGAATGAGTTAGTATTTGAAATTCTAACTCAAAAGTGCACATACTAATAAAATAAGTGATCGAACTTATTTTCGTAAGGTAATTAATGCACGTAGACAATGAATTAATGAACACGAAAGCAAACGAAACACACAGGGATTTACGTGGTTCGATCTATTGGAATAGATCTACGTCCACGAGCGGAAAGAGTATAGATCTTTATTGCTTGTATGAGTAGTGATTACAAGATTGTTTTTTCCTCTCAATCTATTCTAAACTCCTATTTATAGGTAATTACATGGAGTTTGACTATGATACAAAGTCTTCTCCTATTAGGACTCCTTTGGCTTGATCTCCTCCTTTGTGGATTAACACCGAGCTTCTATATCTCTCTTGGAGCTTGAATTGTAGTCGATGTTGGAGTTGCCTTGGTAAGGAAGTCTCTTTAGTTGGGCCGAGCTTCCTGGGCCGAGCTTAATTGTCGATTGGGTCTGATGCTTTGGGCCTAGGAGCTGGGCCATATCCTATCAATAAGAGAGAATCCCTTCACGAGTGTGACACGGTATAACTTGTACAACTGAAATATAAGAATTTAAAATAACGTTGTTCTTGTTTCACCCAAAATAGTGCTAGCAATAGGACTAGGTCTATCGTAGTACTAGTAAGATGAACCCTAAGTCGAATCTCAAGGAAAGCTTAACAGGGAAACTAATTGTGCGATTATCTACCCTAAGAAAGCAAGTAAAAACAGGGGGGTTTTGGATTTGAATTAAGTCCTAGGCTTTAAAATGAAAGAAAGCAATTAAAAGCAATTAATGTTAAACCTTGAGATTAAAAACTATGTAAAAGCAATAAATCTACCTAGGCATGAATTGAAAAGAAAGCAAATAAATCTACTTATTAAATTAAATCTAGAAAATCTAAACAAAGTTTGAATCTTAGAAAAATAAAAAAACAAAAGAACATGAAAAGCACTTAAAATTTAATCTAAGAATTTTAACTAAGCTTACGAGAATTTAAACGAACGAAGAACGAGGAACTAAAGGAAAAACGAAAACTTGAATTAATCTTGCAAGAACTTGAATCTGGATTCCCAATCTTCCTAAGCAATGCTCTAAACTAAACTAGGGTTTTTTAAAAAGCTAAGAATCTAAGGAATCAAAAGTCTCTTCGTTCATAAGAGTTTACATATATATAGGTCTTCAAAAAAACCTAATCAAATAAGGAAAATAACTTTAAGAATCGGCCCGGCCCAGCGGCCTGCTGGGCAACCCTCTCGCGATTTTTCTTAATTGGCAGGCCCAGCGGCCCGCTGGCCTGCCTCTTCGGCCTTCTTCACTTATTTTCTTCTTCTTCTCTTCTCGTTTCTCCTTTTCTTCAACGAGCTTCGATTCCTTTCATCCTTCTTCACTTGACATTCACCGTTTCATTTCAAAACATCCAAAACATGCCCTCTTCTTTAATCTTTCGAACCATTCTCCTCTCGACCCCAACTTCACCTAAAACACAAGAAAATAACAAGAAAGACGAACCAAAAGAAACTAAAAACGACTCTCAAAACACTAGAAAATTCACACAAAAACATACTAAACAAATCCCCCACACTTAATCCTTTGCTTGTCCTCAAGCAAACTATACTCAAGATATGATATCAAGCGATGAATTATGAAGTGACAATGCATTAGGCTTCAGTATTTCCTACAAAGCATACAAGTGAAACATGCAACTTCCCAACAACTTTTCATAACAAACTTCAACATTTAGCCTCTTTGAACAAGAATCCTCACAACATGGAAATTATATGAGTGAACCCTCATCTCTCATGTGTATAGGTAGGAAAACAAATCACTCAATTCAAGACAAACACAAAGTCTACCATAAGCTTGCAAATCATCTCACCTCTCCATTGCTTAAATGTGTGCTCAAAACAAAGATCAAAAAGGACTTATTATTGGTTATGATGTAGGCTCTTTGGTAGGTGAGGAATTTTTGGCTAAAGTGAGTTAATCCCCAAAGGTTTCAATTCACTCAACTCTCTATTTCTTCCCAACAACTCTTGATCCCCCCACACTACTTCAAACCATGGCAAAAACTTCAAATTCATCACCAAACTTCTTTCAAAAACTCTATTTTACTTCCTACTCATTTATGCTCTTATTCATTCATTTATTTATTTTTTTATTCTCTCTCTCTCTCTCTCTTTTTTTTTTTTTTTTTTTTACATATATATAGAGCTTATATGAGTAGGAGGTTCTAACTTCTCAATCCAATTTCCTAATCCTTTTCTTCTCTTTTTCAAAAGATTTTTCCAACAACACACTCCCAATCCAAACCAAAACTCAATCCCAACGTTAATTCCTTACCCAAGGCTTTCCAAAGAAATTAGATCTAAGTAATAGATCTCCAAGGCTCAAAGGGGCTAACTAGGATTTTAGTGTTTCAAATTTGGACAAGGTAAAAGAGAAAGAAAAGGCTATGAAAGATGGCCTAGAATCATTTCTTCATTTTTAAGCACACGATGCAATCTCGAGGGAGAAACCAAGGCAAGTTCTAGAGACAATTATGCATGCTTGAACATTCACACACAAGAAAGGAATTTGACTATCATCATGCATTTAGTCAAGGCTCAAAATCTCACAACATAGGGTAAAAAGGTGATTCATGTTCGTGGAGGCTAAAGTCTATATTTACCAATCAAATCTATCGAGTCCTAACATGCTCACAAGTAAGTTTTCAATCAAAACAAGCAATCATTATTAGCCTCATCATCACAACAAAACTCATGCTTGACCAATCCACATAGATGTTGAAAGACTCACAAAAGGATTAAGCAAACAAATCACAAATAAATAAAAAATAAATCCTATCACAAAATTTCTACATCTCCCCCCCACACTTAAAAACATGCAATGTCCCCATTGCAATAAAAGTAAAGAGAAAGGGATGAGAAAGCTTCACTAATGACGACACAATTCGGCAATCAAGCTTCAAATCCTCAAAGGACCCCATAAGCAAGTTACCTACACAAACAAAAACAAAGAAAACCAAGCATAATACCTACTAAATAAAATAAAGTAAAAATCAAAAGCTAACTAAAAACCAAAATAACAAAAAAATAAAACGAACTTACTTACCAAACTTACCAAAACTACAAAGGTGGGTTGGAGGGATGAGAATGAAGGAGAGAATCGATGGATGAATTGTGGGTGGAAGCGCCGATTCTGAATTTAAAACCATGCACGTTTCTAATTTTGACCGGGTCCAGCGGCCCGCTAGAGTCCAGCGTCCCGCTGGGCCTTTTTCTCGCATTTTCTCGCCGCATCATCCCAGCGGCCCGCTCAGGCCCAGCGACCGCTGGCCTGAGCTCTCGACTTTTCTTTTCTCTCCTAAAAAATAAAAGAAAAATTAGAAAATTGAAATAAAAATTAATTAAAAGAAAACGAGAATTCATAAAATCGTGGGTTGCCTCCCACGAAGCGCTTGTTTAACGTCATTAGCTCGACGAATGTGAAATTCTCAACCAATTCCCGTCGCAGCTAGCGACGTGTCTCTATTACCAGCAACAACTTCGAAGAATCCATCAACCATTCTCGACCTAACTTTTGGCTTTTCCTCCGCACTTATTTTGGACTCCGCGTCAGATATCTTATGATCTAGCTCTTCAAGCAATGGCTCTTCTTCTATACGAATGTTAGTCGCTTTGAGATTCTTTGAACTCATCTTTTCAAAATTAGAATGGGGCCTCAAATTCACCACTGCTCCTAAATCCATCAATCCCTAAACTTTTTCTACACTATCCAAAGCCACCTCCAATTCAAAACTTCCAGGATCACTTTGTTTGGGTTTGGACTGAATATGACCAACCAATTTGTGAACTTGTGTCTCCTTCTTCAATCTACCCGGAAAGGGAATAGGTGGAACATAAGGCTTTGAAACTTTATGGAGTTGAGGCTCAGCTTCATCCTTGGCAGCTTGCTTTTCCTCGGAGACATTCAGAGGTGTTGATTGCAACCCCTCTTGTGATTGCATGGATGGTCCGGCAGTCAAGCCTTGCGATTGCAAGCTCTCTTGCGGTCGCAAGGTCTGTGTTTCGGTCGGGTGAGAAAATTGAGGCATGTTAAGAACCGTCACCGAATGAGTTGGATGTGGCTGAAGTCCTTGAGCCGAAATTTCACCCGTTTGAGCACTTTGTTGCATTTGATTTACTGTGTCCAACATCTGCTCTACCTGTGTCTCTAGACGCTTAAGGATTGCGTCTTTAGCTTCGAGGCCCAACTTGTACTCTTGCATAAAAGCGGAAAGGTCATCCTCCATTGGTGGAGGAACTTGTGGATAATACAGCTGGTCAGGAGGTGGATAATATGGTTGATTAGATGCTGGGTAGTATGGTGATGGAGGGTCATAAGGTGATGGTTGAGGTGAGAAATATGGTGATGGTGGAGGGTAGTAGGGTTGATGTGGTGGTGGTTGAGATGGTGGTGTATATGGTTGGTTTTGAGGAGGATAGTAGGGTGATTGTGGTGGATAGTATGGTTGATA
This sequence comes from Mentha longifolia, assembly GCA_001642375.2. Classification (NCBI taxonomy): domain Eukaryota; kingdom Viridiplantae; phylum Streptophyta; class Magnoliopsida; order Lamiales; family Lamiaceae; genus Mentha; species Mentha longifolia. The sequence goes on from CM038112.1 coordinate 1,251,609, forward strand.
TGGTGGGTATTGAGGAAGGAATTGAGGTTCCGGTGGATAATATACCGGCGGCGGCGGTGAGTAGTAGGTGGGTGTGGTGAATGTGGGATAGCCAAAATTGTCCATAATCATTGCCATGACCTCTGACTCTTCAATTAACAAGACTAAACCATAGTCATGAAACTCGATCTCTTCTTCTCTTTTCACTGTAAGCACTCAACAAACGGATTAAACGCACCAATGGGAGAGAAGAATAATCGAGAAGAGAACATATATATATATATATATATATATATATATATTTTTTGGTTTTTGTTTTTAATAAACAAGAAGTAAACACAGAAAATAAAATCACACAATTAATCGCCTAAAGCTCTCCCCGGCAACGGCACAAAAATTTGTTTCACCCAAAATAGTGCTAGCAATAGGACTAGGTCTATCGTAGTACTAGTAAGATGAACCCTAAGTCGAATCTCAATGAAAGCTTAACAGGGAAACCAATTATGCGATTATCTACCCTAAGAAAGCAAGTAAAAACAGGGGGGTTTTGGATTTGAATTAAGTCCTAGGCTTTAAAATGAAAGAAGCAATTAAAAGCAATTAATGTTAAATCTTGAGATTAAAAACTATGTAAAAGCAATAAATCTACCTAGGCATGAATTGAAAAGAAAGCAATAAAGAAAGCAAATAAATCTACACTAGTGCAAAGAAACCTAAACATGCTTATTAAATTAAATCTAGAAAAACTAAACAAAGTTTGAATCTTAGAAAAATAAAAAAACAAAAGAACATGAAAAGCACTTAAAATTTAATCTAAGAATTTTAACTAAGCTTACGAGAATTTAAACGAACGAAGAACGAGGAACTAAAGGAAAAACGAAAACTTGAATTAAACTTGCAAGAACTTGAATCCGGATTCTCAATCTTCCTAAGCAATGCTCTAAACTAAACTAGGGTTTTTTAAAAAGCTAAGAATCTAAGGAATCAAAAGTCTCTTCGTTCATAAGAGTTTACATATATATAGGTCTTCAAAAAAACCTAATCAAATAAGGAAAATAACATTAAGAATCGGCCCGGCCCAGCGGCCCGCTGGGCAACCCTCTCGCGATTTTTCTTAATTGGCAGGCCCAGCGGCCCGCTGGCCTGCCTCTTCGGCCTTCTTCACTTATTTTCTTCTTCTTCTCTTCTCGTTTCTCCTTTTCTTCAACGAGCTTCGATTCCTGATTCCTTTCATCCTTCTTCACTTGACATTCACCGTTTCATTTCAAAACATCCAAAACATGCCTTCTTCTTTAATCTTTCGAACCATTCTCCTCTCGACCCCAACTTCACCTAAAACACAAGAAAATAACAAGAAAGACGAACCAAAGTAAACTAAAAACGACTCTCAAAACATTAGAAAATTCACACAAAAACATACTAAACAGTTCTTAATTAAATTTCGCTATAATATTAATTCCGATCCGCTGCTCCATTTTGTGTGGCCACCTCACTGGTTTGTCTCCTACAATACATGCATATCTGATGAGAAGAATAGCAATAATCATCAGAAATTATGCATATATATTCTAGATATATTCGATCTAGTATTAATTAATCAAAGAAATTATGCTAAACTTACTGCTACAAATATTTAAAATTCATTTATCTTATGCTTAACATCATGCTAAAATCGTACAATAAGTAGAAAATTGATGAAGAGTATAATACATTAATACAAACCAGAATCTTATGCATACGCACTAAGCTCACGCAATGCAGAAATTAAAGAAAATGTTCCATCCAAAGTCATTGATCGATCGTCAATTTTAGAGTGTTTTAGTGATGGAGAGATTTGTAGAAGACTGGGAACACAAGGATTTACGTGGTTCGATCGTTTGGGTCGATCTACGTCCACGGAGGAGAATGAGAATATGTATATTCAGGTATCTTTTCTAAATAGTACAGTGCCGACCCCTTCCTCTTACAAAATAGCTCTTATTTATAGATAGTTTCAGTCAAGGGTGGTTAAGAGATCATGGATGTTGCTGCTCTCGCACGTCCGCCTGTGCAGTGGTTGAGAAATCGTGGGGTGGGTGGCTGATCTTTGTTGACTGTGTTATTGGGCCTCCCTTTGGATGGGCCGAGCTGGTCTGGGCCATTGGGCCTATCCTATCACTTCCCCCCCCAAAAGACCGGAGCAGCGAGGTCATTGTGGAGGAACTGTACTTGCTTCAATTTTGACGGGGTCGAAATGTATACCGCCTCGTTTTGACGAGGTCGAGCTTGAATTGCACTTGGCCCCGTCGGAATTGGTATTTTGACGAAGTTGAAGTACATACCGCCTCGTTTTGACGAGGTCGAGAAGTACATACCGCCTCGTTTTGACGAGGTCGAGATTGAATTGTACTTGCCCCGTCGGAATTGGTATTTCGACGAAGTCGAAGTACATATCGCCTCGTTTTGACGAGGTTGGAATCGTATGGTCGTGATGTGAGGTGCGACTGCTGTTGTCAGTGTAGGTAGGACACGCGTCGCTTTTTTGTTGGAGCAGATGAAGAGACGGGATTTGAAAAGGCGTGCCTTTTCCTTTAAAAGCTTCTCATGTACGCTAAACAATACTTTTCCCCCTCACTTGATTTCCAATTTCGCGCAAGAGAGAAAACCCTAAGCCTCAAAATTTTGCAACCGCCGCCACCGTCCAGTCAGTTCCCGGTGATTTTTGATCGGAAAATCTTTGACAAGTAAGTAATTTCCTCACAATGGATGCTTCTTTTCTCCCAGTAGATAGTGATAGTGCGCACGTAGAGGTTTCGCCTTCGCCGGTTAGGGAGTTTCCGGCGAAGGTTTGGCTGAATGTATATACCCGCGCGTTAGTCCCGCCGGCGTTTAGGGAAATTGAATTCCCGTCGTTGGTCGGGTCTGACGCGTCTCTGGCTGTGGCCTCCACCATGTCTGTATCTCATATGCAGGGTTTGGCCCGCAGTTTTTTATTTCCCGAGTCAGTCGAACTCCTTTTACCCCGCGATGTTGATAGGGGTAGTTCGTCTCCCGTGGGTTTTTTTACCGTATATGAAGATTACCTTCATTTCGGTTTACGGTTCCCTTTGAACCATTTTTTTGTCGAGCTCTTAGAAGAGCTTGAACTGGCGTTAGGTCAGTTGCAGCCACCCTCTGTCAAGCAGATCGTCGGCTTTTGCTTCGAGGTCAGCCGACGTGGTGGTACGCCTACCGTAGAGTCGTTCCTTAGGTTTTTTAGGCCTAAGCTTGGTCCGACGGGGTGGGCTTACCTTTCCCCTATTAATAGGTTCAAGTTGGGGACGCCTTCTAAGGTGCCGAACTGGCAAAAGAAGTTCTTCTTTTGCCGGTGTGAAGGTGTCCCGTTATACCCTTGGATGAAGGGTAAGTTCGCTCCTCGAGACACTGGGAAACCGACCGGTGAGCTTGAGACGAGCTTGGTGAACCTCGGCCTCGTTGAAAGGAATTATGCCGAGGCCGAGCTTGCGAATCATGGGTTAAGCCCGTATAACTCCGTGTCTGACGCGGACTTGGGTGAGGCTCTGCTTCGCTGACTTGCGTTTCATGATTTCTTTCGTTTTTTACTGACAATTTTTTTTTTTGTAGTGGATGCCCAAGCTTTCCAGGCCGCTTTACAAGGCAAGAATAAGAGGAAGAGGCAGAAGCCCTCTGTTTCCGTGGTGGAGAAGGCGACTTCGGCGACGTCGTCGGAGAGGACGACCGACCTCCCAAGGTCGGTTTCCGTAAGCTCGTAGCTGGACGCGCCTGTCCGGGGTTCCTCTCCACTGCAGGTGGTCGGCCGACGACCTCGAGGAGCCGTAACTTCGTTGGATGCCGAAGTGACGATCGCCGAGAGTGGCGCGACCTCGAGCCAAGGATTCCCTGAAGTAAGTGTAAAACTGAATATTACATATATATAGTGATTGTACCCTTTTTAATCTCTCCTTTGTTTTCGGGTTTTAGGGAGCCGAGGCGGTTTTGCAGGGCTTGGCGAGCTTCATTAGGAGTGGAGTCGCCAAGTTCCAAACACAGGCTGCCGAAGTTGCAGCTACGAAGGATCGGCTGAAGGCCAGGGTCCATGTTGCCGAAGCCGCGGCACAGGCAGCACAGGAGAGGGAGGCGGTGGCTTTGGCTGCCGCCAAAGAGGCGAAAAAGAGGAACGCCGAGCTGGAGGTTGAAGTGGACCGGCTAACCAACGAGATTGCCGGGGTGGTGGCTGGACAGGGGGACGTGTTCCGAGCTGTGGTGGAACGTGTCTTCCGGTCGAGGCATTTCTCCCACATGGCCGTTCAGTTGGCGAGTGCCTTGAGTACCCCGATCGTCTCTGCAGCGCTTGACAACATCGCCGCCGACATCCCCGAGCTTGATAAAACCAAGTACGGGTATGGTGTCATGACGGAGGAGGAAACGCTGCAGGACTTCGCCGGGGTGCTTTTGGAGCACGGTTCTTCAATCCCGGTGGTCGAGCAGCTCGCCGCGCAGAGGGTTCTGCTCACTGAAGGGACTATTCGGCGATGTCCCGCCGACAGGTATGAACTCCTGGAGACGGTCATTGCCGACCTCGAGAAGACCCCGGCTGCACAGACCGCCGAGGAACCAGCTCGCGACGACCTCGAGGAACCAGAGGTCGGCCTAGAAGGAGAAAATCGTGATGTAGTGAATTGACACTTCACGATTTTTGGCTTCTTTCCCTCTTCTTTTTTTTTTTTTTTTTTTTAGTTTTGTACTTCATCACCGTTAGGGTGGCGTTTCTTTCGCCGTTTTCGGCTATACATAAATAAAAGGATTTCTTTTTGAACCTTGCTTGTATTTGTTCTGTAGTCTGCTCCCGAGTTTTATGATGTCTCCCACCTTGTTCAAGAAATATCCGAGCTTCGCCGAGCTGTAGAGGTGGCCGAGCTCGATGTTTCGAACTGGAAGAAGTGGGCTAATAACATAGAGATCGAGGCCGAGGTGAAACTTCGGGCTTCTTTAGAAAAACTCGATGAGATGCATGCCAGATACATGGACCTCGAGGACCAGTACCAGCGAGCTCGGGATGACATCAAGGCTTGCAAAGAGATCGTCGAGGAGCATATGGAGTACGAGACCATAATTCACCGAGCTGGGGGATCCACGATTTCCGAGACTTACGATAAGGTCAAGGAGCTCCAGGCCCGATGCCGAAGTTACAGGGAGGAATATGGGAGTGAATCCTGGCAGGTTAGAGGTGAGTTTGAAGAGCTCGTTCGTGTGGCGAGCATTTATGAGACAGTCCTTGATCGCTTTCCGAAGTTGAAGCGGCGTCTGTCTTTACAAGCTGGTTCTGCGACTTCAGTTTCTACCGATCCGGATCCGAGGTTGCTCGACCGTACTTCTAGAGAATTTTTGGAAGGTGAATCTTCGAGGTCTGCTGACCCGGACCCGAAGATTGTGACACGCCATTCTCAAGAAATTTATAGTCAAGAGCGGCGATCGGCGTCGGGACGGGGTCGGGGTCGGGCGAGCCAGAATGTCCGAGGTAGAGGCCGAAGTTCGGCTTCTGGACGCGGTCGGGGCAGGTTTAGTATAGACGATATTTTGAACTTTAACTCCGGCAGGGATTTTGCTAGAGATTGGCTTAGTTTTAGTAAGCCAAAGCCTCCGGGTTCCTCGCCTTCTTAATGTAACAATATACATTTATTTCTATTCAAATAAATTATTTTTTTTTGTTTAAGCTTTCTATCCTTGCCTTTAACCGAGGCAGGTTCCCTTGTATTTAACGAAGGCAGCTTTCTCATAGTCACTTCGTCCAGAGATGAAGTTTGGGCCTTTTAGGCTTTCTAGGTGGCCACTTCGCCCAACGACGAAGTTTAGGCTTTTTAGGTGGCCACTTCGTCTAACGACGAAGTTTAGGCTTTTTAGGTGGCCACTTCGTCTAACGACGAAGTTTAGGCTTTCTAGGTCGCCACTTCATCTAACGACGAAGTTTAGGCTTTTTAGGTGGCCACTTCGTCTAACGACGAAGTTTAGGCTTTCTAGGTAGCCACTTCGTCTAACGACGAAGTTTAGGCTTTCTAGGTTCCTTATTTGTCGAATTTATCGATAGGGGTGGTCCCCTTACGCGCGTTTAGGTGCGACTCCGAGGCGGAGTTTATTTGCGTATCCTCGTCAGGATTTTTTTTTTTTAAATCGAGATACTTAGTATAAATGAGAGATGCAAAATGCATGCAAAATAGACAAAAAGTTTTACGAAGTCAAAATAAGACAAAATTTTTACGAAGTCAAAATTTATCAAGATAACTCAATTCCTACGACCTAAATGAACTTGGACATCACTCTCTGTTTATACAAAGTACCTCTTCAAGTGGGTAATGTGCCATGTACGGGGTACGGGCTCACCAGACATGTGGGCGAGCTTGTACGACCCTTTTCCGAGGACTTCTTGAACTCGGTACGGTCCTTCCCAGGTGGCTTCTAATTTGCCGAGCTTCTCCGCCCTGCTGACCTCGTTATTCCGAAGTACGAAGTCGCCCACGTGGTGCTGTTGATGCTTCACCCGGCTGTTATAATACCGAGCTACTTGCTGTTTGTATCGAGTTTCTTGTATGTAGGCTTGTTCCCGTTTTTCTTCTAGCAAATCCAAGTTAGTTCGAAGCCCGTCTTCATTGTCTTGGGCCGCGAAGTTAAGCGTTCGGGGGCTCGGTAAACCGATCTCTACCGGGATTACTGCTTCGGTTCCATACACCAAGCTGTATGGTGTCTCACCGTGTGACGTCCGCGGGGTGGTTCGGTACGACCATAGGACTTGGGGCAAGTTTGCTGCCCAGTCTCCTTTGGCCTTATCCAGTCGGGTTTTTAACCCCTTGACTATTGTTCGGTTCGTAACCTCGGTTTGACCATTCGCTTGAGGATGGGCTACCGAGGTGAACTTCTGTCGGATGTGGAGTTCGTCACACCATTCTCGGAACGTCTTGTCTGTGAACTGGGTTCTGTTATCCGAAACGAGGACGTGAGGTATGCCGAAGTGACAAACTATGTTTTTCCAAACGAAGTTTAGGGCATTTTTACTTGTGATTCGTGCCAACGTTTCGGCTTCGACCCACTTCGTAAAGTAGTCGATTGCTACAATGAGGAACTGTAGTTGGCCGGGAGCTTTTTCGAATGGACCGACGATGTCGATTCCCCACTGCATGAATGGCCAAGGGCTTTGCATGCTGGCCAGTTCGGTCTGTGGCAATCTTGGAACCGTCGCATGGATTTGGCACTTCGGGCATTTTTTGATGAGGTCGGTAGCGTCCTGGAGCATGGTGGGCCAATAGTATCCCCACCTCATGATCTTTTTTGTCAGGGCGCGGGCTCCGATGTGACTGCCGCAGGAACCTTCATGGACCTCGCGCAGTACGTAGTTCGCTTGATTGGGCCCCGCACATCTTAGGAGAGGTTGGAGGTAGGATTTCCTATACAACACTCCCTGTTCAAAGACATACTTGATGGACTTGGCCAGGAGCTTTCTAGCCTCACCCTTATCGGTGGGGAGCTCGCCTATCTCTAAATAGCTGCGAAGTGGAGTCATCCAGTTCGGTCCGTCTTCGGTTACTACATTAACTTCGGCTTCATCGATACTTCGGAGCTGTACTTCTTCCACTGGAGAGATTGTTGATGAAGACGCGAGCTTGCTTTGCGCGTCAGCTCGTCCGTTATCCCCTCTTGGGATTCGCACCAACTCGAAGTACGAGAAGCCTTGTTGTAGGATCTTGGCCTTATGAAGGTACTTCTTCATTTGTGCTCCTTTGGCCTCGTATTTACCTAGTATATGATTCACTACGATTTGGGAATCGCTGTGGATTTGAATGGCCCTTACCTGGAGAGCTTGGGCTAGGCGAAGTCCAGCGATTAAAGCTTCATATTCTACCTCGTTATTTGTGGTCGGAAAATTGAACCGGAGTGCGTGGGTGACCTCCTTTCCTTCCGGGCTGATGAGTAAAACCCCGGCTCCGCTTCCTTTGTTACCAGATGCCCCGTCCACGTAGACCTTCCAACAGTCTCGCGGTTGTGGGTTCGGTGCCTCGGCCTTTGATTTATCCTCAGTAGGTTTAACGGATTGCTGTGTACCCGTGAACTTGGCTTCTACCAGGAAATCGGCTAGGGCTTGCCCTTTAATTGCTTGGCGAGGTACAAAGGAAATCGTATGCTCGCCGAGTTCAATAGCCCATTTAGCGATTCGCCCAGATGCTTCCGGCTTTGTAAGCACTTGCCGAAGTGGTAGGTCGGTCAGCACTTGTATCTGATGTGCATAAAAGTACGGTCGGAGTCTCCTTGCTGCGTTCACCAACGCAAGTGCGACCTTTTCCAAAGGCTGATACCTCGTCTCCGGTCCTTTTAGGGCTCGGCTTATGAAATAGACGGGTAGCTGATGACGTCTTTCTTCTCGTACCAGGACTGCGCTGATTGCCTCGTTCGAAGCGGCGAGGTATAAAGAGAGGACCTCGCCGTTCTTTGGTGCAGATAGTGTAGGGAGATTTGCGAGATACTTCTTTAAGCCATCGAAAGCTCTCTTGTGCTCGTCGTTCCATTCGAAGTTCGGCGCCTTCTTTAGTATCTTGAAGAAAGGGAGTTGTTTTTCGGCGGCCTTAGATAAAAAACGACTTAGGGCGGCTAGGCAGCCCGTTAGTTTGTGCACGTCATGGATTGACTTCGGCACTTGCATTTCTTGGATAGCTCGGACTTTTGAAGGGTTGGCTTTTAACCCTTCGCGTGAAACCCAACACCCTAGAAATTTTCCAGATTGGACCATAAAAGTACACTTTTCTGGGTTTAACTTTAGGTTTACTTTACGAAGTAGGCCGAAGACAACTTTAAGGTCGTTTACACAAGTGGCGATCTCCTTGCTCTTTACGACTATATCGTCTACATATACTTCGACAATGCTACCGATGAAGGCTTCAAAAATTTTATCGACCATCCTTTGGTATGTGGCTCCGGCGTTCTTCAGTCCGAAGGGCATTTTTTGTATGCATAGATGCCGAAGTCCGTGACGAAGGCGGTCTTCGGCGCGTCTTCGGCATTCATGAGGACTTGGTGGTATCCCTTGTATAGGTCCAAGAAGCTGAACACCTTGTGGCCAACAAGAGCTTCGACCTTCTTGTTAATGTTGGGGAGGGGGTAGCAATCTTTTGGGCAGTGCTTATTAAGGTCCGTGTAATCAATACACATCCGCCACCTGCCTCCCTGCTTTTTCACCATGACGGGGTTGGCCAACCAGGTCGGATATTTTACTTCGAATAAAATATCGGCCTGTTGCAGTTGCCGAACCTCGTCGTGAATCACTTGACCTCGTTCGGCTGCGAAGGTTCGTTGCTTCTGCCGAACTGGTTTTATTGCAGGGTCGATGTTGAGGTGATGAGTGATAATGCTCGGTGCCACCCCGGTCATGTCTAGCGGCGACCATGCGAAGACATCTCTATATTCCCGAAGGAGCCGGATAAGTTGACTTCGGAGCTCGTTTTTGCCGACGAACCCTACTTTGACGACCCTAACAGGGTTATTTTCGTATAGTGCGACGTCTTCTACCGGCTCGACGGATGGAGGCGACGTCGGCCCCACCTCTTCGGGTTTCTGTAGTTGCTATGCCTGGGGGTGTTGATTCCTGTCACCTCGGAGTGCGACCTGCATGCATTCCTTGGCCTGCTACTGGTTTCCCCGAAGCGTGATCACTCTGTTTTTAGACGGAATTTTGATCGTCAGGTGGTAGGCCGAGCAGATCGCCTTCGTCGCTATTAGCCAATCCCTTCCTAAGATGATGTTATAGGGGGAGCTAGCTTTTACGACGAAGAAGTGGATTATCTTTGTAGTAGACAACGGGCTCTTTCCAACCGTCACGGGCAGTGAAATTATGCCTTCCGTCGTCGTCTCTTGTTGTGTGAAGTTCTTTAATGGCATGGGTGCTGGCCTCAGACGTGCTTCTTCGATATCTAGCTTATCGAAGCAGTCTTTAAAGAGCACACTCACAGATGCTCCACTATCAACGAATACGCGGTGGACCAGTTTGTTGGCCACCACGGCCTCGATTATGGTGGCATCTTGATGAGGTACCGCATGGGGAACTGGGTCATTGCTTGAAAAGGTGACGACCTCCTCCCTCTTGAACCTTTTTTGGGTAGGTTCTTCCCGTTGTTGACTTCGAGCCTCGGCTTTCAGAGATGACCTCGTCGTGCCTTCAGGCAGTCCGGTGATGGCAGTGATAACTGCATCATATCGGGGTTGATCCTCATCCTCATCCTCGTCATCGCGTTTTGGCCTTTTGTCAGTTTTGGAGGCGCAGTTATGGCCTCCCTTATTTTTCTTTCTCTTGCCCTTTCCTTGAGGTCGGGCCTCTTTCTGGTCGCGACTTTGGTACAGTTTGAGGGTACCGTCGCGCACCATATGCTCTATGTCCGAGGCGAGGTCCCTGCAGTCCTCAGTTTCATGACCATAGTCATTGTGGAGCTTGCAGTATTTTTCCTTGGATCGGCGCTTCGAGCCACCTCGGGATAAGGGCGATGGCTTCTCGAACAAGTCTGAGTGGAGCTCATATATTTCGGCCCTGGACTTTGTCAGCGGTGTATACTGACTTCGGTCTTGGTTGGGTCGAGGTCCTAGGCGGGACTCGAGGGGTCCTCGCTGTAACCTTTCGAGGGCACTTCGGCGGCCTTACCCAAAGTCAGTGCGCTCCTCTTTTTTTCTCTTATCGTTGTTTTCGGGCCGATCTGCCACCCGTTTCTTCCGGTCGGCCTCGTCCGCTTCGGCGAATGTGTCGGCGATCTTCCATAGCTGCCTGGAGGTCGCGGGACGTGCCTTTACGAGCTCTCTGAAGAGAGTTCCGGACTGGATGCCATTTTGGAAGGCCGAGATAAGCACGTCGTCGGAGAGACGATCGACTTTTAGGCTCTCGTTATAAAAACGGGCTAGAAAATCACTGATCGTTTCTCCCCGCCCTTGCTTTAAGGTGAGGAGCTGGGCTGGGCTGATCTTTGCCTCGGCTTTTTGGAAGAAACGACATTCAAAGGCGTCCAGTAGGTCAGCATATGACCCTACGCTGCAATTAGGGAGGCTATCAAACCAGCTCCTAGCGTTGTCCACTAGTAGCTCGGGGAAGACTTTACACAGGTAAACGTCTTCGGCCAACCCCTGGTTCATCATGTTGTTGTATTGGAACCGGGATAGAAAGTTGCTGGGGTCTTGGGTTCCGTTGTAAGGTGGGATAGGAGGTACTCTATACGTCGACGGGAGGGGAGTATAGAGTATCCTATTAGTGAAGGGAGTCGAGATCCGACCGTAGACGGCGAATCTTCCTTGGTAGGCATTCTCGTCGTCGCGCCGGGGTGGAATGGCGTTTTGACGAGGTGGCGTCGGATCGCGCTGAGGTGAAACGTGATCGTTCCCGCGGCGATTGCTTTGTCGCCTTCGGGGAAGTTCGGCCTCAACGTCGAATCTTCTCTGATGGACGTTCCCTTCGTCACGCCGATGAGGAAAGGCGTTTTGACGAGGTGACGTTGAACCGCGCCGAGGTGAAGCGCGATCGTTTCTACGGCGATTGTTTTGTCGCCTTTGAGGAACTTCGGCCTCCCTGTCTCCAACGATCTGGAGACTTAGGGATGGCCTTTGTGGCGGTTCGACTTCGTCTTCTTTGCTTTGACTTTGTTGTCGGTGTTGATCGGCGAACTTGCGAAAATCCTGCTCGTGGAGGTTCAGGTACGCCTTCAGTGCGTCTCCCAGCTCGGGTTGGAGTTCGGTATTTCCGCGTTGGCTGCCACTTTGATCTGGTCCGTCGCCGCTAGCTGAACCCCCAGATGGGACATCCTCCAGGTGGCCTTCAGGAGTTCGGCGAATGGGCTGTTGGTCACGTTGGATCTGGGAAGCAGTTTTCTGAGCTTGACTAACGTCACCTTCTTCCTCGTTGGCCGGCATATAAGGCGGATTGGAAAAGAGTTCAGCCCGTTTCTGTTTCGCCTTGGCAGCAGCGGCGGCGGCGGCGGTGGTGGCGGAGCGGGTTGGTCTTACCATCGTATTTTCACTCGAAAATGTGCTGATCGGTTTCACAAAATTCTTTCGTTTTCCCACAGACGGCGCCAGTGATCGATCGTCAATTTTAGAGTGTTTTAGTGATGGAGAGATTTGTAGAAGACTGGGAACACAAGGATTTACGTGGTTCGATCGTTTGGGTCGATCTACGTCCACGGAGGAGAATGAGAATATGTATATTCAGGTATCTTTTCTAAATAGTACAGTGCCGACCCCTTCCTCTTACAAAATAGCTCTTATTTATAGATAGTTTCAGTCAAGGGTGGTTGAGAGATCATGGATGTTGCTGCTCTCGCACGTCCGCCTGTGCAGTGGTTGAGAAATCGTGGGGTGGGTGGCTGATCTTTGTTGACTGTGTTATTGGGCCTCCCTTTGGATGGGCCGAGCTGGTCTGGGCCATTGGGCCTATCCTATCACTTGAATCTTATGCATACGCACTAAACTCACGCAAAAATGCGCGAAGGGTAGCATTTAAGATCTCTATATCCATTTTCGTGTTCCAACTGTGTACCAAATTTTATATTCTATTAATTTTATGCATTTTTTTATTCAATAATTTTTGTTTATAATGATTTAGTTTAATTTTATTATAATTTTTCAAGGTTCACCCATTCAATTAGGGTTTATAATTATTTAGCATTTAATTTCACTTTTATTAGTTATATTAGGGTTAATAAATTAAAAACTAGAACATATATTTATTAAAAATTTCAAATTTTATTTATAAATGCTTATTATGATTTATTATATTATGGTTTAATTTTTAATTTATATAAAAACAATTTAAAATTAATAAAAAAAATTAAGATTTGGCACACAGTTGAACTTGGAGCACGAAAATTGGTACAGTGGACCCTATCCGGCAGGTAGGATAGATCGTTAATCATTTAGAAAAACTACTCTCTAGTTGAAACTATTTGGCAATTTAAATAGGGAACTAGAGGATATTGCTTGTGATTCGATGTGTCAAAACACTATTATTAGTCATCTCAATCGTGCACATAGATGCAATAAGAGATGTCGTACAAATCCAGAATGATGAATCACAAGAAACATGTTCGTTTTTCGACAGGAATTGGTAGAAATATCAGCCCCTCTGAGCCAATGCAGCTGCTACTCCAGTTGCTATAAGACCAACTGCAGTTGCAGCGATGCCAATTCCAATAGCACCGTCTGTAAAAAGGGCAAGATAAATAAGATAAGAATCGAGCAAAGCAAAGTCACAGTTGATAAGGACAGAGCTTGCCTCCAGTCGGTCTTCAACAGTCTTCTTTAGAGACAGAGCTTGCCTCCAGTCGGGTGCAATCTAGTAATAAACAAAAACGGGGAACTTTCTAAGAACACAGCGTTGGTGAAATTGTCGATACACGCGTAGGAGAAATACCTCCAAGCATAGGAAATATCTATTTATCTAAAATTGATATATTTATATATATTAATTATTATTTAAACATATTTTAATATTGCCTATAATCTATCTACATATACATCTAATTCTATTCGGTATCTAATTGTGTTAATCTGATACTTGGTTTTATATGTTATATATACATCTATATCCAACAATAGTTTATAAACATTACAATTATCCACAAAAATAAGATATACGCATGTAATTTATAACATAGTACTATAATAGTTGTATATGTAAAAAAATTCTCATAAAAATAAAAAAAAATTGAAAAGATAGAAAATCAAATTCAGATTTTTAATATTTTGTCGAATATATTGGAAGCCCATGTTTGTGGAGATCATCTTGTAGTTTTTCTTCAAAATATTACCACGTCAAAATAGTATTTACTATTTGAAAATAAGTCAATCATTAATTCATTTACGCCATCTGCAGTATGTATTAAATAATGCTATTAAATTTGATAATTTGACCAGCATGAGACGAAAGTTTTCTGTTTTTATGCTTAGGGTGGTTATCTTTAATTAGTTTGATGAAGGCATAGCATTGGAGATTTGAATATATTCGAGACTTTTCCGTTTTACATTGAACTGGTCCAACGCTTAAGTATTTATTATTATTATTATTATTATTATTATTAGTTTGCATCCCGTCGAAATTCGACGGGTATCACTAATCATATTATAATATATTTTATAAATAAAACGTTAAATAATATATTTTTCTTTAGAAAATTTTGACAATAATAAGTATTGATACATACTAAAATAATTTTAAAAACTTATAAGCCAACGGGTCACCTCAAAATTGGTTTTGTGTCTAATATATTGTGAAGTATTTTAACCTTATTGGCCGATGGCCACCTCAAAATCGATTTTGTGTCTAGCTAATATATTGTCAAGTGTCTTAAATCAAAAAATATATTCTTTGTTACAAAAATTTGACAAATATATTTCAAATACTAATTGGTCAACGGCCACCTCAGAATGCTCATTTTGTGTCAATAAAAATTTGACAATCATAGTTATCTACACATACTAAAAAAAAAAAAAAAACTTTATTGGTCAATGGGTCACCTCAAAATCGATTTTGTTTCTAGCTAATATATTGTCAAGTGTCTTAAATTAAAAATATATTTTTTGTTACAAAAATTTGAAAATCATATTTCAAAAACTTATTGGTCAGTGGGCCACCTTAGAATGCTCATTTTGTATCAATAATTATCTATACATACTAAAAGAAAAATTGAAAAAACTTATTGGCCAATGGGCCACCTCAAAATTGATTTTGTGTCTAACTAATTTATTGTCAAGGGTTTAAGTTAATAATAATTATTATTATTATTATTATTATTATTATTATTATTATTATTATTTTTTTTATTATTATTATTATTATTATTATTATTATTGATTTTAAAAGAACAAATATATAGATTTTTAGATAAATATGGAATGGAGGATGTAGAAAGCGCCACTTAAGCATGTCGATTGACGTGGTGCTCCGAATCCATAACGGAACTAATTTAAAATATATACCCAAAATACTAAACTCTATTAAAAAAAACTAAACCCTACAAAAAAAATACTAAACCCGACAAAAAAAAAATACTAAACCCTACAATAAAAACTCAACACTAAGAATAATAAAGAAAAAAATGAAAAGCTAACATAAATGTTTGAGTTCCCCCGTAAGCATACCGATCGACGTGGTGCTCCGAGTCCGGAACGGAACTAACTTAAAATATATACCCAAAATACTAAAACCTAAAAAGAAAAAAAAAAACCTACAAAAAAAATACTAAACCCTACTAAAAAATACTAAACCCTACCAAAAAAAAAAAAAAAAAAAAACTCAACCCTAATAAATAATAAAGAAAAAATATAAAAAGCCAACATAAATGTTTGAGTTCCCCTTTTAACATCCATGTGTATTTCGTTGTCTGATTGATTGATTTTGAATTTGAATATATTGATATAATTTGTATTATATAAATATTAATTAATTTGCAAAATAAAAATGAATTTTGGATTAGAAAGATATATCTATTTATAAAGGTTCTCCACAAATTTAATGTGAGATTGAAGAATTTAGAAATTTAAGAATACTAAATTTAGAACATTCTACATATGCATGTGAATTAATGTGGAATATCAACTAATTTGCAAAATAAATACGAATTTGGATTAGAAAGATGCATCTATTTATATAGGTTCTCCACCAACAAATTTTGATAAAAATTTGATGTGAGATTCAAGAATAGAAAAATAAGAGTAGTGTTACTTGGATTAGTAATATCCTAATAATTAAATCGATTATTCTTCCATTAAAATAAAAATAAGATGCCCATCGCTAATATTATAAAAATCACATATTTAATAAGATGTGAATTTTAGTTATACTTGGTTGTTTGTGTATTGCTACATGAATAAATAAGATGTCCAAATATTTATTCAACTAATGTAATTTGGAGTGGAGTAGTGTATGCTATAATATTAGTTTTGTTAAATTATTATTTTGGTGGATAATTGTAATGTTTATAAACTATTGTTGGATATAGATGTATATATAACATATAAAACCAAATATAAGATTAACGCAATTAGATACCGAATAGAATTAGATGTATATGTAGATAGATTATAGGCAACATTAAAATATGTTTAAATAATAATTAATATATATAAATATATCAATGTTAGATAGATAGATAATGGATGATGTAGTAGACGTCATGTAGGCACGTTAATTGTTAAGTGCTCCGAATTTGCAACATAATGGATATATGTATTGTAAGCCTTAAATATTAATTAGTGATGCGCTCTAATGGTTTAAGACATCATCATGTGGGAGGTCATAGGTTCGAATCCTCTCATTCTCATAATTAAATTTTTAAATTTGAGGTTCTATAATATAGATAAATTATTATAATTATAATAATTAATATTAATATTAATGTATATAAATAATAATTAATATGTATAAATATATAGATTTTGGATAAGAATGGAGGCTATAAGTGATGCCACGTAAACATATGAATTAATGTGGTGTTTCGAATCCTCAACGGAATTAATAAGGATATAGATTATTATTATTATTATTATTATATCCGATAGAGTACTCTATGCTCCTACCGAAATTGTACCTTAATCACTTTTCTCCGTTGGATATAGTTTAAAGTGATTGAAGTTTATTGCCAAAATAGTTATTGAAGTTCAACAAAAGAAAAAGAAAAGGTAATTCGAACTAACTTGTTTAAACCAAAATAGTTTTGGACCATTTTCAAGTTTGTGGGCTGGACTTTTTTTCTTACAGAAATTGGACTGGGCTTGGATATTTTCATACTCGCATTTCATACCTTTTGTTTCTTCAAAAGTTCGTTTTTTTAAAAAAAATATTTATTTTTTCCTTTTAAGTTAACTACACTTTCTAGAATTAAATTTGTATTTGGCTTCTTCTTTAGATGAAAGGTCAAAGGTCAAGATTTTCACTAAAATCCAAGTAATTCAGACCTTTTTTCTTTCAATTTCTCGATTGCTCAATTTTTTTATATTCAAAAATTGAGGGAATTAAAAAAAATTTGAGAAAAAATAATATTATAAAAAAAATATATATGAGAAAATTGAGAAATTGAGGTGGGTGAGTGTGTGAGAGAGAATTTGTTTAAAAGGGATATCGTATTGTCCGAAACCAATGGCAGTCACTCCCTACCTCCACCCAAAGATAACAAACGGCATCGTTTCCGGTGCCGGACCTCTATTCGGATTCGGGTCCCCAGCCCGGCCCGTTATCACCCCTTCCTCTTCTTCTCTCTCAACAATGGCGACTCCTTCTACTCTCTCCAACGCCCTCCTTCCTTCTCGGAGCAGCTTATTCTTCCTCAAAGGCGGCGGGTTGACCCGCCGCCGACCTGCCGGCGTCTCGGCTCGCCCGTGCCACCTCCGGATTTATAGCTCCCCGTTCCGCGTCGTCGTCGCGGCGAGTTCCGCGGAGGAGCAGCCGACGTCTTCAG
The DNA here is from genome assembly GCA_001642375.2 of Mentha longifolia. Lineage (NCBI taxonomy): Eukaryota > Viridiplantae > Streptophyta > Magnoliopsida > Lamiales > Lamiaceae > Mentha > Mentha longifolia. The sequence continues at coordinate 1,269,032 of CM038112.1, forward strand.
GTGCGTTTATTGACTTCGTTGATTCGTGATTGTTTTGCATGCTTGATTTGCCTTTTTTTGAGTTTGGTGTTTATGATTAATTATGGAGTTGGACTTGTGAAGTCCTAGCTAGATTGAGAGAGTAGTTATTCTGCAGCCATTGTTGAGCTTGCTTGATAGTAAATGATAGAGATAGTGTATATTATCATGAGTGATAGATTGCAGAAATTTTTTCTAGTTAGGTGTTAGAATTGAACTCTGTACTGAGTGGAGTTGTGCCTGATACGTGCTACTCGATATGCTACCCAAAATGAAGTTATTGTGCGTTGATTAGTCTATGATCAGTTTAAGAGAGATCGAGGGAGAGACGAAAGTTCTCGTGCTTGGGTTCTCCTGCGGACATTTGAGAGAGAGAGATTTTTGTGTTTGGATTCGTCCACGTACAATTTGAGAGAGAGAGAAGTTCTTGTGCTTAGACTTGTACGTGTTCTTGAGAAAGAAACAGTGATAGAGATTAGAGACAGAGAGAGAGAAGTTATTGTGCTTGGCTTCATCTATGTTCAATAAGAGCGAGATTCTTTTCCATAGTTCGTAAAAGTAAATGCACGTCTGTTAATTCATTTCCAGCATGACACTTAAATGCTGCGAATCTGTCTCCCTTTTGCAGCTCAGGGGATCGAGAATTTGGTAATAATAGGATCAGGGCCAGCAGGATACACGGCAGCAATATATGCAGCTAGAGCCAACCTGAAGCCAGTAGTGTTTGAGGGATTTCAAGTAGGTGGTGTTCCAGGTGGACAACTGATGACCACAACTGAAGTGGAAAACTTCCCTGGATTTCCTGATGGAATAACGGGTCCCGACTTGATGGATAGGTATTAGGATTTAAGAACTGCTTCCGGCTTTATCAAGCCTTGTTAAAATTCTTAATATTCCTCCTTCTGACAGAAGAACAAAAAAGTTTGAATGTTAAGTATGTTTATTTGACCAGGATGCGAAAACAAGCTGAGCGCTGGGGAGCAGAATTACATCAAGAAGATGTGGAATTCATTGATTTGAAAAACAGACCTTTTACTGTGCAAAGTAGTGAACGCAAGGTGATGCCTGTGTTTGGCTGTTTCATTTCTTTAGCTTTGGTATCTACATGAATATTTTTATGTTTGTTGATCACTGATCAGTAATCTTTGAAATCTGAACCTCCAGTTTTAAATCGAAATTTTCAGTATTATTTTATGTTTGGCCTGAAACTCTTTGATGAATTCATATGTTTTATCTTAATGGATTACAAAACTAGTCTGCTTCCCATAATTGCATGAAGTGTTCGGTGTCAATTAATGTAGTTAATTTCATTGTAAAAAAATGTTAAATACATACCATCGTAAGTTAGTGATGCAATCATTAGTAGCTGTCATTTATTTATTAAATGGTATTTTTTTTATCCATCATTCCCATATTTTTGGAAACAATGATCTAGGATTTGTGGATTCATATATTTCCATATCCATTTCATATATCAGTCTTAAATAATCAGTTCAGCATGTATGACATTCTGATTGTATGGGAGATCAATACTGCTGGTATTGATAGAAATAGCATACTTACTCGAAAGACCTTGAATCCAGTTGATTATTTTAGAAATTGCTTCTTGGCTTTCCAGGTAAATTGCCACAGTATTATCTATGCTACTGGAGCTACTGCAAGGAGGTTGGGATTGCCTCGAGAAGATGAATTCTGGAGTAGAGGAATCAGTGCTTGTGCTATTTGTGATGGAGCGTCACCATTGTTTAAAAGCCAAGTCCTTGCTGTTGTTGGAGGTGGTGATACCGCTACTGAGGAAGCTTTGTACTTGACTAAATATGCTCGTCATGTTCACTTACTTGTCCGTAGAGACCAGCTTAGGGCATCAAAAGCAATGCAAGATAGGTAAATACATACTTATGGCCATATCTTTTTCAAGTTGTATTATAAACTTTTTGCAGTTTGTTTCAACAAGCGTGCTAAATTTTTTCCCTCATTGTTTTCATTGTTTTGTACTATCTATTATGCATCTGCTATCTTCTAGTGAAACATGTTCTTTTTTCTTTCTCATCTTTCTTATACTGTAAAGTTTTGGCTATAGAATGTATTATCCCTCTTAACCTATATTATATTTTAACTACCCAATTTTTTGGCCGAAGTCAACGTCCTGCACTAATTAGAGTTGCGTAGAGGCAGAAATCTCAGTGTTCCAAGAATACACTATCGTGACCTCACTGTAGAAAAGAGTATAGCTATAGCTAAAAATTGAAACTGGCTTATTTTAGAATGTAATAACAATTGAAGTACAATCTGATTCTCGATGAGACACTACTCACACTCTGCAAATCTTTTGACATATAAGTGGTGCTAGTATCTTGGTATAAGTGTATAGCTGTCCATATTTCAATAATGACTTGTATTTGGGAAAAATGAGAAAAAAGACATAATGCTACTTATGGATTTGGTCCCCTGGATATATTTTCTTGACTATTTTTCGGGCCCATTCGATTACTAATCAGCTATGTTTTTAAGTTTCAACTCCCTGAATGTTTGTTTAACAGGTTGATTATGGCGAATGTTTCAGAGTACTTTACAACCCAAATATCACCGTCCACTTCAATACAGAAACAGTGGATGTTGTGAGCAACACCAAAGGGCAGATGTCAGGCATACAGATCAGAAACATTGATACTAATGAGGAATCTGTTCTGGAAGTGAAAGGCTTGTTTTATGGGATAGGTCATTCACCAAATAGTCAGTTATTGGAAGGCCAGGTTGATCTCGATTCCGCTGGCTATGTTTTGGTCGAGGAAGGTTCTGCTAAAACTTCAGTCGAGGGTTTATTTGCTGCTGGTGATGTACAGGTATAATATTGCATAGGTCCTTTATAGAAATTTCTGAAGTCATAAATATCTTAGTATTTTTATGTTTCTTGTTACTGAACAACCGGACTTGTGGAAATCTCATGGACTATATGTTATCTGTAAATAGGATCATGAATGGAGGCAAGCAGTAACTGCAGCTGGATCAGGATGCATCGCTGCTCTCTCTGTCGAGAGATATCTCACAAGCCAAAATCTACTTATTGAGTTTCACCAGGTATGTTACTTCTTCAGCATCTGCACTTTTTCATGAATATTCTTAAGTGAAAAAGTACCGGTAATTAATTGTTTTTCCATTAGGTCATTAGAAAGATGGCAGTTCGATTTTGTCATTACTTGAGTTTTCGCTTGCAATCACATTTCAAAACTTTTAGTTGCATGTTTTCTGCTGGTGAAATTATCTTATATATGTTTCTCTTATGTGCAGCCTGTTACTGAAGAGGTTAAGAAAGAATTCACCGACAGAGATGTTCAAGAAGGTTTTGATATCACCACAACAAAGCATAGGGGTCAGGTATGAATTTCTCAAGAGAAGCTCGTCAATTCGTCTTCTTATTCAACTGATAATATGATTGTGATGTATCCTCTGCTTTCCAGTACGCTCTACGGAAGCTGTACCATGAGAGCCCCAGACTTGTATGTGTTCTTTATACATCACCGACTTGCGGTCCTTGCAGAACATTGAAACCAATTCTTAGCAAGGTATACTTCTCGTTCTAGCACATAATTAAAACTGTACATTATTTGGGTGTATTAGAAAAAAGAGATTCTGTAGGAAGAGATTTTCGTTTCGGAAAAATCTATTATCACTAGAAAAAGGAAACAGTTGAGTATAGATAAGAGCTAGTTTTAACTTTTAAACAAGAATGATGATGCAAGTCTAGAATTCTCGTCTCATAAAAGTTTTCTATATTTCCTTTACCTATTCCTCGTCATATCTAACCAAAATCACATGCTCTCAAAATGGCAGGTGATAGACGAATTCGACCAGAATGTCCATTTTGTTGAGATCGACATCGAGGAAGATCCAGAGATTGCTGAGGCTGCAGGAATCATGGGTACACCATGTGTACAATTTTTCAAGAACAAGGAAATGATCAAGTTAGTTAAATTCGGACCCTCTTGTTCCACATTAAAAACAAAAATCACATAAAATGCATATTTATTAAAGAATCGAAGAAATATATACAGATTCTGATCTTGATTTGAACATGCAGGACTGTATCAGGTGTGAAAATGAAGAAAGAGTACAGAGAATTCATCGTGGCCAATAAATAAGGCTATGCTCAGGAAGAAAGTGAGCTTCGTTTGCTTGTACCTTGTCTTATTCATTAGTTATGTACAACTCAATTTTGATGTGTAAGAATTGGTTATTCATATATACACCATTTATTTGCAGAAAAAAAGAATATACCATTTCTTTAGCCATTGAGATTGTATATTTCGAAATAGTCTTATTCAAATGTACAAAACAGTTTTTTTTTTTAAAGCTTTTTTTCCCTATTTTGGAAATATTTTTTATGTTTATATCTGAGTTAGTATCTCCGAGTTGACTCGACTTTTTTTTTTTTTTTTTTCTTTTTTAACAACACCCGAGCGGGTGAAGGGTTAAGCAGACCTCCAATCTGTATATACCTCAAAGAATAAATATACAGCGTCTGAATGAGATAACTCTAAAAATGAGTGTTACTTCCAACATGAACCAAAATACTTCCCTAAAGTGAGAAGGACCATCAGGGGATACAACTCGTCTAAAATGGAGAAAAATGAAAGCAACAAAACACAGAGAATGACCCAAATGTGACAATCTTCAAAAACTAACAAAAGAACCTATCAACATATCCAAGGAAGAGTAAATAGCTAGCATAACGCTAACTATATCTGAATTTAAAGTTCGGATAACCCTGATGGTCCATCCAACCAAGCTCCAAGAAATAGCGTGGGGCGCTAGTAGCATCAAAGAAGGTTATGGTGTCGGTTTGAGTTCCCTGACGCGCCATGAAATCAGTAGGGCGGTTCCCCTCCCTATGTATTTGGAGAAACGGACCTGAACCCCTTGCAGTCGGAGACAAATACGGGTCATGATATGACATATATCTGCAGAACCGTGCTTGCCATGGTTTGGATTTGGCCGTCACCTTTTCTTCTCATGTTTGGATTGAGTTGACTCGACTCAATTACGCTCTCCCCAGTTAACAAATTTGACGATTGAGGTTTAGCCACGACTTCTAAATAATTTGAATGAGGTAAATATTTAAATGTTACAAACATATTGAAAAATTATTTAATCCAAATTATATTTTGTCCGTACCCCTAAATCCCGATTTGTAAATCCCAATACTTGGTCGTTTGTGATTATCGATTTTAATTTTCCTTTTTTATTTTATTATTATTACTTTTGGTGAATATCTTTCTAAGATCTATATTGTTCTTACCATGTGCAAAAGTAGCTGTTCGAATTAAAGTATCAATTCTTTTACGTGTTATTACAATTTAAAAACCATGATTTGTATTTTTCTGTTGTGTATTAGAATAATGGGGTCATTTTAATACTAAAGTGAATAATTAGGTATACAAATAATTTATCTTTGCGGTGTATTAAAGTGTAACGTTTTACATTGATGTTACAAAAATAAATAAATACAAATAAAGGCTAAAATGGGTGGAGCTCTTATCATATCTTGGCTTGTCAATTAGGATTCCTATATAGTTCTAATAATAGACTCTCTTTTTTGCGGTGATTGTAGTTTTTAATAATTTTGTTTTCTCCATGTTTTGGGGGAAAGTTCATCAACACTATTTAGTGAAAGTCCTATACATAGTCCTCTGCTTACCGACGTGCTCATAAAAAAGATCAAACTCCGTCATTTTTAAGTTGTTATACATATTTCTCTGCTTACCACTTCACCTCCGTCCTTTTTAAGTTGTTACACTTTTTTCAGCAATTTCTTCAAGCGTTTCCGAACGTCTTGATGATAAGTTTTAAAATAATTTTTTAAAGAAATTTTCTTTAATGGGATACTATCATATTACAACATTTGTAGCATCCCGTAAAAAGAAAAAATCTTTAAAAAGTTATTTTAAAACTCATTATCAAAATGTTCGAAAACGCTTGAAAAAATTGCTAGAAAAAGTGTAACAACTTGAAAAAGACGGAAGTAGTAATATTTTGTATATTTAAATCTCAATTTTTATTACATCCTTTTTCTCAAATAAAATCTCTTATATCCTACCATCCTCGAGCAATTTGGATCTTCTATTGTATGGTATACTGATTGATAATAGCCACCTAGTTAAGAACATTTCCAAATCCAGTAATGATTAAAATTTTCTAACAATGAAAATACTGATTTTGAAATTTTTTTAACATGTGACAAATCTAACGATGTAATAGAAAATACTACGCAAAAGTACGAATATATGCTAATTGATTAAAAAAAAAAAAAGTATCCCACACATCTATAAATAGGAAGTACAAAGTACAACCTCCTTGGCACAATCTATTTTCCCTCTAATTTAATTTATAATACATGCACCTCAAATTATTCATATAGAAAACAAAAAAAACACCAAATCCCAACAGCAAGCATATATGCGAAGGACATTTTCTTAATTTTTTGTCTTTTTTTTCCCCACCTAAAAATAGAGAAAATAATCAAATTCTAAGCAAAAAAATACTGAGCTCAGGCCCACCATTTCCGTCCGGGTTCAACATGTAGAAAGCTTCCGAATCACGGCTCCCGACCACTCTCTCGAACCGGGCCCGCATATACAGCAGCTCCCCCTCAACCGCGCTGCTTTTCCGGCCGTCGTCCACCACCGGTATCACGCCGGCGCCGACGGACACGCTCTGTACCGTCCTCAGCACGTGCCGGTCGGACTCCGTCCACGCCCTCGACGCCGCGTACCCGCACTTCCTCCCGTTGCAGTACATCGTCCACGCCGGCTCCGCGAACAGCCGCGCCGCCGCCGCAGCCCTCCCTCCGCCGCCGCGCGGCGGCGGAGGAGCCACCTTCTCGCACTCCAGCGCGATCCTCACTAGGCCGGACGACATCTCCTTGACGAGAGTGGAGGTGGAGACGGCGAGCTCGATCAGCAGAACGGGTTCGGATCTCGGGTCGTCTTGGACGGCGAAGCTGACGTGGCCGCGGCGGTGGCCGAAGAGGGTTCCGGTGACTTTCCGGCCCAGGGTGGGGGTGACGGAGAGGTGGGTGGGGATGTGGAGCCACCGGAATGATGGGAGGAAGGAGGGGAGGGTGAAGATGGAGACGAGCGAGCGGAGGAAGGTCGTGACGCCGCTCCGGTGGTGGAGGGCTCCGCCGGGGCGGCGGACGAGGGCTCCGCCGGGGCGGCGGACGAGGGCCCCGCTGTGGAAACCCTCGGCGGCGCCGCCGAGGGACGACGACGAAGACCGGCTGAAAGTGGCGGGAATGATCTTGCTGGTGCTCTTGCAGCTGCTGTTTCTTGCAAGAGTTGGCACTATTTGCTCATTCCCTCTCATGATGATGAACAACTTCTTCAATTGCAATGTTCAAGAAACTCTTCTAGTGTGTGTGTGTGTGTGTGTGTGTGAGAGAGAGAGAGAGAGAGGGTTCAAGAATCTTTAAATTGGGAGTTCAAATTGCAAATAGAAATGAAAGGCCTTTTGTAGTAAGCTTGTGATCAAGAATTAAATATTTGTGTGTGTGTGTGTGTGTGTGTTCACTATTAGTGATCAAGAAGTTCCAATGAGAGAGAGAGTCTTGAAATGGGAGTTAATATTTTCAACAAGAATTGAGATGAAGAGAATAAAATGGAAATGGAAATGAAATGGGAGATCGAGGGGGACATGGAATGATGATGGAGTTAGAAGGGTGGAATTTAAAGGGAAAATGTGGAGGTTAGTGATGATGATTTCATCAATGAAATGACTCATGCCTTCTACATATTTTTATTTATATTATGCAAAATCCATTATTATCTCAATTTTCTCTATTTTAATAATCACATTATGGACCCATGCTACCCATTTCAAAATATACACGTGCACTACATATTATTAGTTGCTTCCGATAATTTATTTTATCATTAAACATATTGATATATATTGATTTTAAATTTAGGGCATTTTTTTTATTTATTATGCTATAATCTTTGTTGTGAGTGGGGTTGATTTGATAAATATTCCGATATATCCAAATCTTATAAGCTTAATTTGAGCCCAAAAAAAAAATCGAAAATGTTATGTTTCTTTAATATATGTGAGTTATAAAATAAAGAAATATAGCACTTTCGACGAAATAGAGAGAGTATTAACAAGATAAATGTCAATTAACCATTGCAATTTTCTTAAATCCTTTTCCAATATTGAGTTTAGACTTCCCAGAAAAAAAATTGCACAGACCTTTGAATAACTCCAAAATGATATTGCAAATCAAGTGACACTCTTACGTAATAGTATGGATTAAAAATGTAATATTTGAGCTAATCATATTTTGTAAAATATAATTATTTATCGCTGACCATTTGCTTACAGACACTATGGTAGTTAAACATTGACAACGACAATTAGGCAATTAAAAATATAAATATAATTTCGAGAAACCAACAAATTTCAATAATTATACGTCTATATCGACTTGATTTTATTTTTTTAACCCTTATTAAATATTTGTTCTCTCATAAGTTTACGACTTAAATATAAATACTTAATTTCTTGTAACCCTGTTGGGATAATGATCCTTCAATATATAAACATGGTTTTAACAAGGTCATTTTCTTAAAAAATATTATTTTTTTGTCACTTTGTCTCAATCCTTTTGGAATAAGCTAAATATAGATACTAAAAAATTAATAGTATAATTTAGGATTTTAGGGTTCTTGATTAGCGTATAATTAATTAATTAAAATTAATTGGGCCGGTTCCAAACATCTTAATATTTAATGGGCTTTAGCCTATGCTATTGGTTGGCCTACCCATTTTTACGGCTGAGACTAGTTATTTAGGTTTTGCCACGTGGATTCTTTATTACCACAAGAAGACATTATTATCCTTTCCATAGTCAACGCATGTGTGTCAGCAATTCAACTGTTTTGTTGACTCCAATTTGTTTTCATTAAAAAAAGTGAAAAAAAAAGAGAAAGAAAAGAACAAAGAGAAGGAAAAAAAAAAAATCATCACTTGCTAATATAAGTGTCATGTGAGCCATCATTGGAGATTGAAAATGTTGAAAAAATGTTAAATTTCTTCGCATTTAATTTCAGTGCTATTACATAAATATATTTCTTACAACTAGTAAAAAAAATACTTATTATTGTGATTCATTATATTATCTCTTCACGATAAGTGGACATATTTTTTATTTTAATCCGTTCATAAAAAACGAACACATTCTTTTTTTTATGACATATACCTCACATAAAAAATCTCTACTTTACATTATAAATGGAATCCAAACTCCAATTTAACATCTACTAATTATAAAAATATTAAAACTCGTATCAGAATAGGGATGCCCGTTTATTATGGACGAATGATGAATAACTTATTTTGCGTATGTTCCATAATTGCTTTTAATTTAAAAAAACTTTGAGCAAGCATAATTCTACTTAATTATTGACATGTTAAATTTTATATTACACCCTTTTTAACCTTTTACGTGTACATTCAGAAGGCCTTATATTCTTGTTGAAACATAAGGTTTAAAAAGTTTAGCAACTTACGGAGTATTATATTCTAGATTGTATCTTAATTAATCCGATCGTTATAGAAATATTAGGACCACTAAACCACAATCGCCATATCTTATAATTTCAATTAAAAACCATATTTTGATGATCTATCATCATTAGAATCCTCGTATCTAACTCATATTTTCTGGGAAAATGAGAAAATAGTTTCTGTGTAATTAATATAAATAAGATTGGATGGACCACTTCATGTAATTTTAAATCTTATTTCCTTGTCATGACGTCATTACCATGAACAAATATCTATACAATTTTTTTTCCAAAAGCAAAAATATATACAATAAATACTCCGCCTGTTTCAAAAATAAAAATAAAAAAAAAATCTACTAACAAATTTTGGGGGTTTTGTAATGATTTTGGGTTTTAAAATTGACTTTTGGAGTGTCCATAAAAAAAATTAATACTCTAAAAATCGAGATCTACTTATTGTGAATGGAGATAATATTATTTTTCACGTATTATCCCAACAGAGAGAGAGGGAGAGAGTTGAGTTCGTTGAAAATAAAGAAAGTATTTACACTTTAATTAACGACACAATTCTTGCAACTTATCACATTTCTCATCTCGTCTCTTGGTAATTCAATAGGGATAATATATATGCATGCAAATATTTTTTTAATAAAATATTATATACCTTATATTAATGTCAACTTTTGCCCTCTGGAAGAAAGGTAAAGACGTGCATGAAGAAATACAGAGTCTCGAGTGGCCATTTCTCTATATCACATTCAACTTGTAATTTATGAAGAGTGCGAATTAATTAGGTCTACTATATTATTTGTTCCCTTTTACTTTTTGTTAAAATAATATTTTATCAAAATCTTTAATTCGAATGCACATTGATAATATGCATGTAGGATGCATGAACATGACCTTATATAGAAGAAAAAAAACAATAAAGCGAAGAGTCAAACTCTAATTAAACAAAATAAAACATGAAAAGCCATTTGAATTATTCTCTGTAATTTTTTCCTCGAATCAAGTTCAATTTGGTCAAAATAGAGGATGATTTCACATGAAAGCTTAAAACATATGAACATATGTATTCGTACAACTTTTGTCACAAATGAAGTTCTAATATATAAATGGAAAGGGGAAAAAATACATAGTTTTATAACCAAATTATAAACTGCAGCATATTATTTTCTTTTAGTCAATTTTTTTAATCTCAACCATCAATCGATTTGCATGCCACTCTTGGAACCGTTGGATTTTTCCAGCTTAGGCATTTTCCTCGCCTCAGAAACAATATCATCAGCAGATGAAATCCTATAAATTAAATTAACAAATCAATAATAATAATAATAATAATAATAATAATAATAATAATAATAATAATAATAATAATAATAATAATAATAATAATAATAATTTACGTACCCTAAGCGCAAAGAAGTATCAGATGTTCCTTCTTTAGGAGATTCATGCATAGAATTTGAACTAAGACAAGAATCTTTGCTCAAAATCATACGATTTTCATTGCTATTATTTCTTGCATTCTGTCTAAGCTCCTTAACCTGCATTTTTTTTAATAATAAGATAAATCAAACATATAAATAATGGTGTAAATAAGATGATTGGCTAATTAATTAATTAATTAATTGCAAAAGTATTAAATTGTTAATTGGGTAGTTGATTAACATGATGGAAACAATCATTAGATATTAGCCATGATTCTTCTGATATTAATCATGAGTGGAAGTATGGATCAATTTCTTCTTTATATATAACTGCTTTTGCCTTATTTTTTGTTTACCTTTTCCCTCAGCTCCTCATTTTGCTGAACAATTTTCATTTCCTATATCCAAAAATTAATATTTTCACATCACTAATTAATCTTAGAAAAAAAGACATCTTTATATAATAATTTAAAAAGGGGGAAAAGAAGAAAAGAAAAAAAAAAATAGAAACCTGCTCCTTTGATCTTTCCATCTGCGCCAATAGCAATTTCTCCTGAAATTTGAATATTAAATAATTAAAATTACTAATTCATACTATAATTTACCAAAATAAAAAATATAAAAAAAATCAGTTATGCATTATCTAAATTCTAGAATCATAGCCAACTCATAGCCACCAAAAGTGGTGCATTATTAATTTAAATCATTTTCTATTGCAATTTAACTTTAAACGTGCATGAAAAATAAATTTAATTTATATACATGCAAAGATAATAAAAATACAAAAGAAAAGAAAAATACATACCTTCTATCTTTAACAGAGAGAATTCTTCTGTAAGCTGCTGTTCTAATTTATGCAGATCGTTGTACGTTAATTCTTCGAGGTCTTTCCCCATCATTCGACTTCAACATAAAAATAAATATTTAATGCTAAATAAATATAACAAAATCTACTACTTCTCAACATAAATGAATGAACAAAATTGAGACATTGTTGATAAAATAAAATTTAATCAAAAGAAATTATTATAATGTACCGTTGCATCAATTGCAGCTTTCCTATCTCATGCTTAAGGGCATCGATCTCGTTCGTTGCTGGTTCTTCCTTAAATATTTTGAAATTTAACCCAACATAAATACAAACTACAGTAAAATGTTTATAAATTAAGAATTCCGGGCAATGAGATTTTATTAATTTAAAAAGTTATTAATATATCGACAAATTAATTTAAATAAATTATTTGGTTTCAACATATATAAAAGTAATGTATATTCATCCACGATTATGTAAAAAAAACAATAAAAATTACTTGATCGTTTGCTTGCTCAATTGCGGGAAGGTGTACGCCTCCACGATTTTGATTGTATCTCGCCAAAATTTGTTCCATACTTCAATCAAATATCATAATTAATAATTAATAGCTACTGAAAAGCTCAAATAATTAAAACAATTAATCTACAATGCATGGAATAAGTGAACAATTATATCTCAAAATAAATCTTATGATACAATAAATATAAATATAAAATAATAATTGGGTTTGAAGTAACTAAAATAAAATTGGCCCAATTTCAGTGGCCCAATTTCAGTAGCCCAGTTTGAGTAGACCAATCCATTCAAATAAATAAACAGATAGGAATAGAAGAAAGTAAAAAAAGCCCAATTTCCACACGATTACTGTACTATCAACTTCAAATAATTAAAAGTTTATTCTTTCGATTCGAATTTAGCGGCATTCCTATTCAGATTTACTCTACAAATCATGGATGATAACTATTATTTGTATCAAAAACATTTAAAATAAAAATAAAAAATAGAAATCAAAAGAAATCAAAACAATCCCAATGTGTATCATTCGTATATATCCTTACCCTTTCTAGAAATTCCCATCTAAAAATTATTCCGACGAAAAATAAAAAGAGTAAGAAAAAAAGGAGAAAAAAAAAAAAAAAAATCAAACACCGCGCGAAAGAGAAAAAGATACCATGAACTCGCGAACTCGTAGAGTTTTCCGGTGCCGGAAAAGATGATAACGGCAACTTGAGCGTCGCACAAAACGGCCAACTCTTTCGCCTTCTTCAACAATCCGCCGCGCCGTTTCGAGAACGTTACTTGACGGCTGTTTAACGTTTTCGATCTTTTTTATCTCTATTTTTCCCCTCCCCATATTTTTTCTCCTCCTATTTGCTTATGCTAGTGAAAATATAATATATGTATGTGTATGTATATGTATGTGTGTGTGTGTGTGTGTGTGTGTATATATATATATAAGTGCGTGTATGTGTTTAGATTTAGATATATATAAAAGTGTGGTAAAATAATTAATAATGCACTTTTCGTT
>CM038112.1:1282481-1317481 GCA_001642375.2 Mentha longifolia
GGATCCTACAGCTGCGTTAAAACTCTTCATTTCATCGCATTCTATGATCCACAGCTCCTTCAAGGAAGGCAACTCAAGAGCACATCTCCATTCGCAAAAACTCTCCAATTTTGGCAGATCCCACAGTCTTATCACTTGCAAGCTAGGAAAGAGAGGAGTAGTAGTGGGATTGGTTGGATGATCACATGATGATGATGATGATACCTCTTCTTCATCATCTTCTATCACATTTACCATCGATGATGATGATACCTCTTCTTCATCATCTTCTATCACATTTACCATCTCTTTGCAGCCGCTAATATGAAGTGTTTGGAGGTTGACAAGATTTTGGGGTATTTTGGATGATGATGAGAATAACCTCCTTATCTTGCTGTAAGAGGATATCACTAATTTCACGAGTCCGCTGAAGAAGGACATCGGAACATGATCACAGCAAACATTCTCACTTTTCAAATTGTCCGCCAAGATTAGTTTCTTTAAGTTAGGGAATGAAACCTGCAGCAACCAATCGTCAATTCAGTATTATATACGTACGTAGTATCGCACAATCAATCAAAATCAATCAATTGAAATACTACATATTAATATTGTATATATATATACCTTAGGGCGGCAAAACAGATGTGAGGAATTATCATCATGGTAATCATGTTCGTCTGAAATCCATTTCAAATTCCAGCAGCCTGCGATCACCATTTGAACCAGCAGAGGGAATTGGATGCTTTCAATTCCTCTGCTGCTGTTGCAGATCATACTCCTCAACTTTGGCAGACTACGTAGACATAATCTCTTCAATTTTGGGAAGATTAATACTCTACTGATATGATTTCCTTGGTCTTGCTCTTCTTCCCTCGGCACCAATACTAGCTCTTCCATCTCTTCACAATAACGAATCTCAATGGTTTCCAATTGTAAAAATAAATCTTTTGGAGTTGATAATACACTCTTCCCCATTCGCTTTAGTACCGGCAAACCATACAGTTTCAAACGTTTGAGATTGTTGAAAGAATTGGATGGAATTGGAGCTTCGTCGTCCCATATCTCTTCTAAGTTGGGTAGATCATTAAGAGAGAGACACTCGAGGAGAGGAAAAGCAGCAGTTGCTGATGTTATATTCTTCTTATTCGTGAACCCTTCCAAACTCAACCACCTTATGCTTTTAGTTGTTGCTAAGTTCAAGTTGAAGTCTTGATTATATGTTCCTCGTGTATATAGACATTCTGTACATGTTAGAAATATGTTGGCTGAAAAATCTCCCCAATTAATAATAACATTTTCATTTCCATCTCCGAAATTAAGAGACATTCTCCTTTGATAACTCTTTGTGGATAAGTCGTCGTCATCATCATCATCAAAAGAATAATATTCACCAAAATGGACTTGAAATTGCACCAATAGTTCAGGCGAAAGGCGTAAGGGTTGAGCAGCTAACGCAATGTCAGACACTTCAATATTCAAGCGCCTCAGCTTCTTCAAGTATTCTATCTCTCTCAAACTTGCTTCTTTTCCTTCTTCAATCTCCCCTCCTTTCCAGTTATCAAAGCTTCCCACAATCTTTAACTCCTCCAATGCCACCAGGCTTGATATCACCCCGGCTGCTACTCTTTTGAGGCCTTCACAATCTGAGATTTGTAATAGCTTGAGGTGTTTTAACCCCTTTACTTGCTCTGGCAACTCCTTAATCGAATTGCAATCATGACAAATGAGGATCTCAAGGCTCTCCAACTGCCCCACAACTGCGATACTCTCCAATGATTCACAATCGCGTAAAACTAAAGTTGTGAGACTTGTTTTAAGTGATGGAATTGGAAGTGATTTCAACAAACCGTGCTCCTCGATGAACAACACACTGAGCTCACTGCTTCCTGCTATTAAGTTGACAATATTGATTTCCGTGTCTCGCTCTGCTTTGTTGTTCATGGATAGGAGCTTCAGTTTTGGAAAGCAAGACTGTGGTCTTTCTCCTCCATCCACGTGAGAAGAAATCCAAGTGCAGTCGCTGCACTTAACCCGCCTTTCTTCTGAGGCGATGAATATAGAAACATCTCGCACAACATCATGCATTCTCACATAATCTTCGTTGTGACCGCCTAACAGCAAGCAACGATTCTTGAGCGTGTCAATCGATCTGCGAATCCTACCCCTCACTCCCTCTGATTCCCAAGTGTCGTCAAACAAACGCAACCCCATAGCAAAATAGGTCAAGTGCTCTAGAGGAATATCATCATCCTCAGCAAACAAGCAACACAGCAAGATAGTCGACTTTGCATTCTCACTCTCCAAACGGTCATAGCTGAGTTTAAGGGGTCTATAGACTTCTTTGATGACGTTTGGTATATCTACTGGATTGTGTTTTCTTAATTGTTGTAGTGAATCCCTCCAAACATCTAGGCGCTTCTCATCTTCATGAGCTTTGCCAACAGTTTCAAGGGCAACGAGCAGACCTTTGCACTCTTTCATGACCTCATAAGCTGTTGATTTCAATACAACATCATCCACACATGTGCCTGTCATCTTGATAAAGAAATCCCACGCCTCTTCTTCATCTAAGACCCCTAGTTCACAAACTTTCTCATTCTCGACTTTCATTCCTTTCAAAACATCCTTGTTACGAGACGTAAGAATGAATGTGCACCATTCCCCATCACAAGGTATTCCTAATTCCTCCAGATTTACAGCTTCCCATATATCATCCAACAGTAGCAAAGTTCTCTTCTTCTGCCTTAGTCTCGAACGCAATGTATCTGCTCTAGCTTCTAATGTTTCCTCATTAAGCGTCAAACCTAACAGTTCAGCTATTTTCTTCTGAATAACCAACTTTTCCACCGGCTGACTCACAGTTACCATCACAACTTCATCGAACAACCCTTCCTCGAGTGCTCTGTTCAAGATCTTCTTGGCCATTATCGTCTTTCCCACCCCTCCTATCCCCCATACCCCGACCTTATCCACATTCTTACTTTTATCCAGAGTTCTCATGATGTCTTCTTCAAACCGCTTCCTGGAACGGAACTCATATATGACCTTTTCGAATGGAACTGCTGAAGTTGCAGCTATAGGCGGCGAACGAGAAATGGAATCAAACTTGCACTTTCCTATAAGCTCTTTCATGGCTTGAGCCGTTTTCTTAGCTTCCTTGCTTAGAGACACGCGTTTGGCGTAGTTGAAACAACCGCTTCCTAATCCTACCTCAGTAGCTTCAGCCAGAATCCTTTCCTTGATGTCACCAGAATCAGTTAACCAAGTCTCAACTACCTCGTAGATGTCCTCACGTCCATCATTCTTGTCTTGGGTGACTCTGTCCTGCAGCTTCCCTGCTTCATAATCGAGATTTTTGGCTTCGTCTTTGAGAGCAGCAACGTTGCAGGTGAAGCAACAGAGGTAACTGAATTGGCGTTTGATCGGCGCAGCAACACATTTCACCACTTCAATAGCTGGTCCAAGAATGCCTAATGCTATTTCTGCCATGTCCCTCACCTATATTTCCTTCACCCTGTTTCAAATGTATAAAAATCGATATTAAAAGGAAATAAGGTGAAGAAAAGAAATTAATAGCGCCAAAGCAAGAAAAGATGCTTAGCATAGCCTGCACTGCAAGTAAAGAGAAGTCAAGTGAAGCAACGCATATTTTAGAAAACTATTTTTTCGGTCTTTAATTAATTTTATTCGGAGGGATCGAGTATATTTTACTGAATGACACAATTAATAATATAATGGAGTTTAATCAAAATTCAAAATACAATAATAAGCAATATATTTTGCGTTCAAAGAAAAATATATTGTTGCAACTTGCGAGGACTTGTGTAGTAGTGGTCAAGATCTGGATAATTATATCTCTATATTAATACTGATGGCATCATTTTCAAATGCCTATAGGAAATAGGATGTAGTTTCTTCTTAGAAGCATTTTAATTGTGGAAAATAGAAATAAGCATATAAATATATTTGGTTCATGGATTTTAGCGGTGGTTTGTGGCACAAAGAGGTAAGTCGCTCAAATGGCATCCTTTATCTTAATTTTGGTGTCCTAATTATGTACTCCGTATTAATTTTTATTAGTTTTATAGTATTATTTTTTTATAAAAATATAGTACTATTAACTATTAGTTTTTGGTTTTTCTTCATACAAGAATTTAATTTAATTAAATGATGTACTTAATTAGAAGAGAGACGTGATGATAGATACTCATATGGCATAATTCAGTATTCAAACAAGAATACAGCAAGAAGCAGAGACCGACAATCACATGAAAAAGTCAATGAACTACCCAAACATTTAATCTTAATTAATTAAAGATTGGATTTTCTTAAGGGCAAACAACAAACATCAATTTGATGTGTACCTGTATAAAAATTTATGGGATGGATTTCTCTTCTGATCTGCTGAAATAGCCCTCAATTAATTGAACTCTGCAGTTTTGATAGTATATGGTTTATTATCTTTGGCTTTGGGTGCTTTAATGTTTTTGGCCTACAATTGTTGGAATGAGAGCGAAAGAAGGGTAATGATATATAATCTAATAACAGAGGCAAGAGAGTTTGGAATCTTTGATTTACTTGACGCTTTCTTGTTAATTGAATGTAAAGGTATATATATATATATATAGATGGGTTATGGTGAAAACTAATTATTACGTGAAACCTGCAACCCATCATAAAATGTTGCATTTTATGAACAAAAGTATTGCATTTTTATCATAAAATGTTGCATTCTCATGATGATGCATTATGTGCATAAAAATAATATAAAATAATATATTTTATTATGCAATATTTTATGCACAAAATGCATCATTTTATGTACAAAATGCATCATTTTATGCATAAAATGCAACGTTTTATGATGGGTTGCAGGTTTCACGTAATAATTAGTTTTCATATGATCTACTACCTATATATATATATATATATATATATAACTTTTATTATTAATAAAATAATTTATTTAAGAAATAATTATAAATAAATTGTCAAAGAATAGCTACACTTTCACATGTCACAAATATAATTACACTTTTATATGTCACAAAATTAATTACATCTTCAAATGTCACTAAATTTAGCGACATGTCTTTATTTTTGTGGCACGCATATTAGTTACTCAACTATAATATGTCACAATTTTATATAGTGACGTTTATAAGTGCCACAATTCTTCAAAATTTATGTGATCATTTAAATAGTCACCAAACTTGTTATGTGATATAGAGATTTGTTGTGAGATATAGTGTACAATCGAATGAGTTAGTATTTGAAATTCTAACTCAAAAGTGCACATACTAATAAAATAAGAGAGAATCCCTTCACGAGTGTCACACGGTATGGTATAACTTATAATTGTACAACTGAAATATAAGAATTTAAAATAACGTGGTTCTAAATTAATTAAATTTCGCCATAATATTAATTCCGATCTGCTGCTCCATTTTGTGTGGCCACCTCACTGGTTTGTCTCCTACAATACATGCATGATGAGAAGAATAGCAATAATCATCAGAAATTATGCATATATATTCTAGATATATTCGATCTAGTATTAATTAATCAAAGAAATTATGCTAAACTTACAGCTACAAATATTTAAAAAAAATTAAAATTTATTTATAAATGCTTATTATGATTTATTATATTATGGTGTAATTTTTTTTTTTATATATAAAACAATTTAAAATTAATAAAAATTAAGATTTGATACACAGTTGGACTTGGAACACGAAAATTGGTACAGAGGATCTATCCGGCAGGTAGGATAGATCGTTAATCATTTAGAAAAGCTACTCTCTAGTTGAAACTATTTGGCAATTTAAATAGGGAATTAATTAATATCCCAAGACCTTCTGAATCATAATCAAAATCAATGTACTTCCATAAGTGGGTGAAATTTAAATTTTTTATAGATAATATATAAAGATTCTGGAAATAGAAGCACGGAGGAAAAATGAAATTGTCAAATTGGTGGTGTTGATCATAAAGTTGTAAAAGATGAAATTAAGAATGAAATATATAGGCCAGGGTTATAATTACCGGTGGAAATGCATGGTCGAAGAATGATCAATTTTGTTCCTCCTCTATTTCACCATTTCTTTCATTGCCCTCTGGATTACCTCCTTCATCTTCTTGTTTCCTCTTCTGAAAGAGAAATTGATGATAATTTGTGTTGAGGTATGCATGGTATGGGATTAAAGATTGAGGAGGAATTACTTTACTAGCTAGCTAGCCATTTTCTCACGGGAAGAAAAGATGCCAATTTATACGATACAGTATATTCCCTAAGACGACTTGTCAACGTAACGTAATTCACAACCACACCTCCTACCATAAATTAGAATTGTTACCTTTGCTTCCTCAAATTGCCGGTGCACTATAGCATTCAAATCATCTCCAACAGGTAACTCTCGTTCATTTATATAAACAGTTTGGAGAGCGGGTGTGATGATGAGGGATCCTGCACCTGCGTTAAAACTCTTCATTTCATCGCAACCTCGAATCCGCAAATCCTTCAAGGAAGGCAGCTCAAGATCAGCACATCTCCATTCGCAAAAACTCTCCAATTTTGGCAGATCCCACAGGCTTATCACTTGCAAGCTAGGGAAGAGAGGAGTAGTAGTGGGATTGGTTGGATGATCACATGATGATGATGATGATGATACCTCGTCTTCATCATCTTCAATCACTTTTACCATGTCTTTGCAGAAGCGAATATCTAGTTTTTGGAGGTTGACAAGATTTTGGGGTATTTTGGATGATGATGAGAATAACCTCCTAATCTTGCTGTAAGAGACTATCTGTAATTTCTCGAGTCCGCTGAAGAAGGACATCGGAACTTGATCACACCAAACATTCTCACTTTTCATATTGCTCGCCAAATTTAGTATCTTTAAGTTAGGGAATGAAACCTGCAGCAACCAATCATCAATTCAGTATTATATACGTACGTAGTATCGCACAATTAAAATCAATCAATTGAAATACTACTACATATTAATATTGGGAAAACATATATATATGTATACCTTAGGGCGGCAAAACAAATGTGAGGAATCATCATCATGGTAATAATCATGGTCGTCTGAAATCCATTTCAAATTCCCGCAGGCATGGATCGTCATTTCAGCCAGCAGAGGGAATTGGATGCTTTCAATTCCTCTGCTGCTGTTGCAGATCATACTCCTCAACTTTGGCAGACTACGTAGATATAATCTCTTCAATTTTGGGAAGATTAATACTCTACTGATATGATTTCCTTGGTCTTGCTCTTCTTCCCTCGGCACCAATACTAGCTCTTCCATCTTTTTACAATAACCAATCACAATGGTTTCCAATTGTAAAAATAAATCTTTTGCTGTTGATAATACACTCTTCCCCGTTCGCTTTAGTACCGGCAAACCAAACAGTCTCAAATGTTTGAGATTGTTGAAAGAGTTGGATGGAATTGGAGCATGGTCGTCCCATATCTCTTCTAAGTTGCGCATATCTTCAAGGGAGAGACACTCGAGGAGAGGAAAAGCAGCAACTGGAAGTGATTTCAACAAACCGTGCTCCTCGATGAATAACACACTCAGCTCACTGCTTCCTGCTATTAAGTTGACAATATTGATTTCCTTGTCTCGCTCTGCTTTGTTGTTCATGAATAGGAGCTTCAGTTTTGGAAAGCAAGACTGTGGTCTTGCTCCTCCATCCACGTGAGAAGAAATCCAAGTGCAGTCGCTGCACTTAACTCGCCTTTCTTCCGACGCGATGAATATGGAAACATCTCGCACAACATCGTGCATCCTCACATGATATTCTGTGAAACCATCTAGCAGCAAGCAGCGATTCTTGAGCGTCTCAATCGATCTGCGAATCCTATCCATCACTCCCTCCAATTCCAAAGTGTCATTGAACAAGCGCAGCCCCATAGCAAAATAGGTCAAGTGCTCTAGAGGAATGTGAGCATCCTCAGGAAACAAGCAACACAACAAGAACAAGGACTGTGCGTTCTGATACTTGTCCAAACGGTCATAGCTTAGTTTAAGGGGTCTATAAACTTCTTCAATAACATTTGGTATATCTACTGGATTGTGTTTTCTCAATTGTTCCAGTGAATCCCTCCAAACATATTGGCGCTTCTCATCTTCATGAGCTTTGCCAAGAGTTTCAAGGGCGACAAGCAGACCTTTGCACTCTCTCATCACATCTTTTGCTATAGAAACATCATCCACACATGTGCCTGCCATTTTCTTAAAGAAATCCCACGCTTCGTCTTCATCTAAGACCCCCAGTTCACAAACTTTCTCGACTTTCATTCCTTTCAAAACATCCTTGTCACGAGATGTAAGAATGATCGTGCACCATTCTCCATCACTAGGTATTCCTAATTTCTCCAGATTTAGGACTTCCCATACATCATCCAACAATATGAGACTTCTCTTCTTCTGCCTTAGTCTCGCTCGCAATGTATCTGCTCTAGGTTTCAAGGTTTCATCTTCAAGCTTCAAGCCTAAGATTTCAGCAATTTTCTTCTGAATAACCAACTTTTCCACCGGCTGACTCACAGTTACCATGACAACTTCATGGAACAACCCATCCTCGCGTGCTCTGTTCAAGATCTTCTTGGCCATTATCGTCTTTCCCACCCCTCCTATCCCCCATACCCCGACCTTATCCACTTTCTTACTTTTATCCAGACTAGTCATGATATCTTCCTCAAACCGCTTCCTGGAACGGAACTCATATATGTCCTTTCCGAATGGAACAGGTGAAGTTGCAGCTATAGGCGGTGAACGAGAAATGGAATCAAACTTGCATTTTCCTATAAGCTCTTTCATGGCTTGAGCCGTTTTCATAGCCTCCTTGCTCAGAGACACGCGTTTTGCGTAGTTGAAACAACCGCTTCCTAATCCTACCTCAGTAGCTTCAGCCAGAATCCTTTCCTTTGTGCGTGTGATGTCACCAGAATCAGTTAACCAAGTCTCAACTATCTCGTGGATGTTCTCACGGCCACCATTCCTGTCTGCATCGACTCTGTCCTGCAGCTTGCCTACTTCATAATCCAGATTCTTGGCTTCGTCTTTGAGAGCAGCAACGTTGCAAGTGAAGCAACAGAGGTAACTGAATTGGCGTTTGATCGGTGCACCTACCCATTTCACCACTTCAATAGCTGGTCCAAGAACGCCTAATGCCAATTCTGCCATTTCTTCTTCCCTTCACCTATATAGCTTGTTTCAAATGGAGTAAGTTATTTCATGAATGGAGTAAGTTATCCCAAATGGAGTAAGTTATAGCAAAAACAGAAAAAGTAGTAGTACTGTTAACAATTAGTTTTTGGTTTTGGTTTTTCTGTATACAAGCTAGAGTATTTCTACTTTAGCTAGTGAAGACATTATATATTGAGTTTGATTTAGGACTGCATTTTAAGATAATTGGTGTGATTTAAAACATGATAATGGATACTTATACAAGAATATAGCATTCTGTAATTATTAATACGCAGATGAAGCTCTGGATCATCTGGGAGAGGAGAACATGTACGGTAAATAATTAAGATGCAGCAGAAACATTTAATTAATTTAAAGATTAGATTTTCTTCACGGCAAACAACAAACTTCATTGATGTAAATAAATACATACACATAGACTTACCGGTATGAGAATTCTGGAACGGATTTCTCTTCTGATCTGATGAAATAGATAGATATATAGATGTGTTGAAGTCTCTGCAGTTTTGATAGTATATGGTTTATTATTATCTTTGGGTTTGGGTGGTAGAATATATGTTTGTGGCCTACGATTGTTGGAAGTAAAGTATCCAAACTCCAAAGTAGCACTATACAAGTATTGATTCCCATTGCTACCTCATTAATTATTCTGCCTCACCTCTCGGCAAAAGTGAGTGGGCCTTTTCATAAAGTTGGATAATGAATCATGCAATGGTGGTGGGGTTTGAGAGATAGAAAAGGAAGGCTAGAGTAGAGGGGCAATTATTAACAGTCCTTAATTTATCCTTATTGTATGCCCCATGGCCATGCATGTCTACGTAACATATACTATTATTATTATTATTATTATTGCAACTTGCGAGGAGGACTTGTGTACTGCTGGTCAACGTCTGGATATATAATGTTTCTTGTTGGAAGCATTTTAATTCTAGAAAATAGAAATAACTGCATAAATAAATACATTTGGTTCATGGACTTTGGTTAAATGAAGGATTAACAGTGATTCTGGCGGTTTCTTCAAAAGGAAAAGACAAAAAAAAAAAACATCGATTCTGGCGGTGGTTTGTGGGGCGGCGACGCTTGTGGCAGTCGGTGGTGGCGGCAGCTGATGTTGGGTGCCGTGCGAGGGTTTTTATGATAAAAACTGGTGGGTGCGACCGGGAGTTTTTGATGTCTCTGTCCTAAACTTTAATTTATATATTATATATTATAAAATTTAACAAATACTTCAGTATTAGATATAACAAATCAAAATAGATATTAATAAATTAATTCATTTTTTTAATGATTATATGTCCTAGTTTTGAATTTATCTAAACCTAAATAGTATAACCAATACAAGTGAAATTAAATGTTAAAATAATTATATATTTTAATTGGATTAAGAGAACCTATAAAATTAAATTAAATCATTATAAATAAAATTGTTGAAAAAAAATTCATGAAACTAATATAAATTAAAAATTGAAGCACAATTTATATATATACTTTATTATAAAAAGTGTCTTGTTTATAAAATTTGTTTTGCCTATTTTGCCCTTAATATTAGAATTAGTATAATTATAAGCAATAATATTTATCTAATATTATAATACTTATACTATGAGTACGTGGAACTATAGTATCAGAATATTTATATAATATTATAATAATAGATTAATTGTATCTACTTATCTAATTATATTCGGTATATATATAATACGATAAGAATTTTTTAATTTTTGAATAATTAATAATGTATATTACGTACTCCCTGATACCACCAATTGTACGAGAAACAATAGGTTATCTCCATATTATTGTAATTTAATTAGTAAGGCAATAATATTTATATAATATTATAATAATTATATTTATTATTAAAGTATTAGAATCCTATACAAACTAGATTGATAATAAATTACTTATGGTGTCCCATGCACTAATTTTGATATGAGATTTGAGATTCGTTAACTCAACTCATCAATTTGTGATCAAAGTTATAAGAGGTACGGATTTATTGGATTTATAAGAACTACCTTGCGTTCTCAAATCTCAACAATAAAAGGAATGTTGCATTAAAGATTTCTAGCGGAAGAGGTTGTGAAAATTCTTTTGCAAATTTTCAATCAATTAACTATTTTGAGAAATGATATGCTAGTCACCCATTGGTGGACACCTTCGTGGGCACCTCATCATTTTATCACGTTTGCATTACTTTTTTTTAATTTTAATTTTTGTTTTACATTCTAGTATTTTAGAAATTAATTTAGAAACCATGAAATCTAAAAAATCAATGCTCGATTTGTTATTTTTTATTTTTAACTTCAAAAAATGAGTAATAAAGTAAATCGAGCTTTGATTTTTATTTATTTTTTAGATTTCATGGTTTGTAAATTAATTTCTAAGATACTAGAATGTAAAACAAAAATTAAAATTAAAAAAAAAATAATGCAAACGTGATAAAATGACGAGGTGCCCACGAAGGTGTCCACCAATGGGTGACTAGCATATCATTTCCCTAACTATTCTATTCTCATGATTTATATGTTTTCTGATTTTGCTAATACTTATATGAACAGGGCCGGACCTGTCTTAAGGCCCAAGAGGCCCGCGCCTTGGGTCCCAAAATTTTGGGGGCCCACAATTTTTTTTTTCTAAATATTATTAATGTGTATTTTTTTGTTTTTACTTTAACTAATTTTTTGATTATACGCAACAAAATGCGCAAACTTTGAATTGATTTCATTTTTAACATATTTTTCAACAATTTTATAAAAATACACCAGTTTTGATCCTTATTCAATCTTAACACGTATCTAATATTTGTCCAATTTGATTATGTCATAGTGTACACGATGCATTGGAAGTTCCACCCGACAATCCACGAGTGTAGATTAAATGATGTCATTTAATAATGTATCTAAAAATGACATTGTTTATTAACTCAAACATATAAATTAAGTTAAATGGATACGTTTAATTAAACAACGTCATTTTTAGATATATTTTTGCACACGTGTATTGTTATGTGAAACTTTCAAAGCCACATGTGTGTGGCGTAAGAGTCAATTTGGGAAAATATCATATTCGTGTCAAAATTGTACAAAGATAAAAGTTGATGTATTTTTTTTTTTTCAATTTTTGCAAGATTGTGTTAAAATGAAAATGAAACCTAAGTTTGTGTATTTTGCTGCATTTAATTCTAATTTTATCGTATCTTCAATCATTCTTTTTCAAGATAAGAATTTTTTTTTGCCTCAAAAAAAGATAAGATTTTTTTTTCTTATTTCAACTAATTTTTATTATATGTTTTATCATTTTTGTACTACTATTATTATTTTTTTCTCGCTTTAGAGGGCCTATTTTTTTAGTTTTCGCCTAGGGCCTCACGAGGCACAGGACCGGCCCTGTATATGAATATTAATTTCCATCTTGATTGAGTTTGGTTCTATTCGTGTTTGTTAGTTTCAGACATTAATTGTATTATTATTCTCCATCGTAATTGTGAGTTATATTTTTAGTTCAATTTTTTCATAGGACTAATTCTATTTTTTTAGTTCAATTTTTTCATAGGATTAATTCTATTGTGAGCACTCGTGATGCAATGCACATGTCAAACTCATTTTCAGGTAATTTTTTTTATTTAATCATTACATACATATATATATACATATATATATATATATATATATATATATATATAATATTTCCTCTGTTTCAAGATTGATGACACGTTTCTTTTCCTTTCTTTTCGGCAAGCATTTCCACGCTTCTCAATGATGGGTTCTGAAATAATTTTTGAAGTATTTTTTTTATTTATGGGATACTACGACACACGTAGTATCTCGTAAAAGAAAAGATACTTCAAAAATTTATTTTAATACCCATCATCGAGAAGCGTGGAAATGTGTGCCAAAAAGAAAGGAAAATAAACGTGTCATCAATCTTGAAACAGAGGAAGTAATATTTATAATAAAATTTATGTAAGTATCATATGCGTATTTATTTTATTTTTAGTTAATTGTGTATTTGAAAAATTACAGCTACAGAGGTATATCGACAAAGAAGGCTGTTGCAAATGAAAAGAAAACATAAACGAAATTCATTTGATTTGAATAGTAGGTAATGTAATATTTTCAGATAAATAGATATTTATAGATGTAACAACATGCACTTTCATTTAAAATTAATTATATTATTGATCCTTTTAGGTTCAACGTTACATAAGTTAAAAAAGGTGCCTGATTGCAAACACTGCGGTGCTACAAGATTTGTTGTGATAATGGAAAAATCAAATTTGTGTTTTCAGAAGTTTCTAATGAGTTGTATGAATTGTATACATCTCAATCGAAAGAGGCCATTGATTTTCGAAAAAAATATTCATTCATACAATAGTATGTTTTCCTTTATTTCATTGAGGGTAAAATTGGATAGAGAGCTTGCATCTACAAGACGAGGAGTCAACTCTTTTCGAGCACAGTGAATGGTTTATCGTGATCTTCCAGGATTGATTCCACAAAATAGAAGTCCTGGTTTTTTCCAAATATATTTTTCTGACACGCAAAGTGAGGTTGAAAACAGAATGAACATAATGCAAAATCAAAATCTATCAGAAGTAGTTGTGAAGAAACTCATGAAATTTTTAGAGGTCAATCCATATGCTAAAATATTTTGAAGATTGGAGGACTGCGACAGATGATGTTCAACTTTGTATTTCAAAATATGTGAACTTAGACCAACGTCTATATAACTCTCTATAGGCTGATCATGTTGCAACTATATGGGTTGAAGGGAATGGTGACAACATACCATTTGAGCAAGATAATGTAGTTCATGCTCATTGAGGTGAAAGACATAGAATAAAATATTATTGCAGACGTTATGACCCATTACAATATTCACCCTTTTTTTTTTTCAAGAGGCGAAAATGGTTGACATCAAAATAATAAAATATTGGCTCTACGTCTTCAGCTCGTGATGAAAATCTCAATGGTATAATCTCTCAAATGCGGATGATATAATCTCCCAAGAAGAACAATGTATGGTTAGTTAACTTTTTTTTAAATTGATTTTAATAGTTTAATAGTGTTATATGATGTTAAGTCCTTCAATAACTACTAATAAGTACGCCCTCCGTACCATGCTATTAGTCTCCAAGGGGAATCGCACAGTAAGCAATGCCAAAGAGGAGATATGAGATTTGAAGGTGTAAATCTTTACTATATTGGGTAAAAGAGACAATTAAATGGGACAAAAGGAGTAATATATTTTTACTTAGAATTTGATTTGAACGACATTTCTCTTGCGGTCATCAACTTACAGATTCACCTTCCAAATGAACAGTTTGTAGCCTACCATGCAACTCAAAATTTGGAAAATCTTGTATTGTGTGATCATGTTTCATAAACAATGCTGACATAATATTTTTCTATGTGTGCTACAAGTGAAAAGGCAAAAACATATCTTTATAAATAATTTCCCGAGCACTATGTTTGGGATAAGAAAAGCAGATGTTGGACATAATGAAAAAGAGACAATGTTATTGGACGTAATATTACCGTAAGTTCAATTGAATGGGAAGTGTATTATGAAAAACTACTCTTAAATCATGTTGAGGACCGACATCTTTCTATTATTTGATGACAATTAATGGAAATATATGTTTGATTTTGAAAGTGGCAGCGCAGAAGAGAGGATTATTAGAAGCAGATCAAAGCATATTTGAATGTCTAAATGAAGCAATAACATTTTAAATGCCAAGTGAATTCGTAGGTTGTTTGCAATAAACTTGGTACATTATGCACCTACTACCTATGTGAGAGTTCTATGGGATAGCTACTTTGATGCGATGTCTGAAGATTTTAAAGGATAACACAATTTAATTGAAATAAGCATTTCAAAGACATCGAAGAGCTTAAATTTTTTACTTAGAGTGCATGGAAAAAGAATAGATTTATATGATCTTCCAAACATTCCTTATTCACATATTGGTATTGGAGATAGTGATTGCCCTAGAGAGATATATACAAGACGAAATGTGGATAGAAATACCTAAAGAAGATCACAATGCAGAGCTTAAGCTAAATGATGGTCAGAAGAAAATGTTTTCAATGATTTTAAGTTGCATAGAGAAAAAAGGTGAATTTTTTTTTTCATAAATGGCCCGGGTGGAACTGGAAAAATATTCTTATACCGTGCATTGTTAGCCCATCTACGGTTGAAAAATCATATAGCACTCGCGACGGGATACTGCCCGTAGGAAGAACAACACATTCACGTTTCAGAATACCGATAAATTCAGATGAATCGAGTGAATGCTCAATTTCTAAACAAAATGCAACTGCAAAATTATTCCGTAGAGCACAACTAATCATATGGGATGAAGTACCTATGGCAAAAAAAATGGGCGGCAGAAAATATGAATAAGCTCTTACAAAATATCATGGGAAATTATATGGATTTTGGCACAAAAGTAGTCGTTTTTTTGGAGATTTTAGACAAGTATTACCGGTTGTTCCTAAAGTAGTCATTTTTTTTTCTCTCTTCTAAACAATAGGCTATTTGTTAAACAATAGGCTATTTGTTCTTTTTATAACTTTAAATTAAACTTGTTTTGAGAAATATTTATGGTTCTTTTTTATTTGTAATTCATTATATCCACGTGCAAACGCACGTGTGATCTCTGCTAGTAACACAAAACAAAGAAAACGAAGTGTTAACGTGAGAATTCTCTAACAAAAAAAACTCTAGTGCAATTCTCTATGCAGAAGTAGGATTGTTGGCTTTGTATCTATTCCTCAAGCAATAAGGCCTCAAGTTTTCCGGCATCGCTCCATACACGCGCCACCACATTCTATGGGCAGAGTTGCTCGCGTATCGGTGGAACTCCGGCGAATCCCAGTTACAGTCTGTCTCCTCCTCCGCGCACTTCCACAGCTTCAGTCCCGTGTAATGCACGACCCGACAACCTTCGTCTATCAAGTGCACTCGGTCGCCTCTTTCCACGAACACCATAATGAAGTTGATCTCGTGCGGGAGGCAGTGCCACCACACGAACATCTCGTTCAGGAATCCCTGGCCCCCGCCATTGTACGACTCCACCACCTCCATCTTCTCCATCAAGACGTCGAACGTGCACTGAGACAGTGAGACGGCTCCACCACCATCAGGCCGAGTTGAAGAAATGCTTTTGGTAGTTTCCGACCGCCGACAGCTGAGGGTAGGCGAAGAACTCGTCGATGTTGCGGGTGACGACGAGGTCGGAGTCGATGAACATGAGCTTGTCGTAGAGCTTGAGGTCCCAAATCCGGAGCTTGCTGTAGTTCCACTCGTTGTAGGCGTATTTCCTTAATTTATCTATATTATATGGAGTATTAAAGTAGGATAGTTTCTCTCCAATTTTTTTGATAATTGAGCATTATTATAAATTTCATTAAGTTATCATTTTCTATGCAATTATTTACTTCATTTAATACTTTGAAAAATCTTATTTTTTTCATTAAAATTTAATACATTAATTAAATTTTAAGTAACCCAAGGTCACTACCTAGGAAGATAATTTTGACTAATAATTTTTCTCATTGTTTGTTTTTCATTAAATAATAATACTATTTTGTAGTAATCTATTATTATATATACTAAAGTAAAATAATCTTATTTAAATTTTCACTCCAAAACTATATTATCTACATTAATTAAAATTCCAGAGTTAGCAACAACTTTAAAAATTATTTGGTTCATGGATTTTAGCGGTGGTTTGTGGCACAAAGAGGTAAGTCGCTTCAGATGGCATCCTTATCTTAATTTTGGTGTCCTAATTATGTACTCCGTATTAATTTTTATTAGTTTTATAGTATTATTTTTTATCAAAATATAGTACTATTAACAATTAGTTTTTGGTTTTTCTTCATACAAGAGTTTAATTTAGGACTGCATATTAAGCTAAAAAGTTGTAGTTAATTAGAAGAGAGACGTGATGATATATACTCATATGGCATAATTTTAGTATTCAAACAAGAATACAGCAAGAAGCAGAGACCGACAATCACATGAAAAAGTCAATGAACAACCCAAACATTTAATCTTAATTAATTAATAAAAGATTAGATTTTCTTAACGGCAAACAACAAACATCAATTTGATGTGTACCTGTATAAAAATTTATGGGATGGATTTCTCTCCTGATCTGCTGAAATAGCCCTCAATTAATTGAACTCTGCAGTTTTGATAGTATATGGTTTATTATCTTTGGCTTTGGGTGCTTTAATGTTTTTGGCCGACAATTGTTGGAATGAGAGCGAAAGAAGGGTAATGATATATATAATCTAATAACAGAGGCAAGAGAGTTTGGAATCTTTGATTTACGTGACGCTTTCTTGTTAATTGACTATAAAAGTTATATATATATATAACTTTTATTATTAATAAAATAATTTATCTAAGAAATAATTATAAATAAATTGTCAAAGAATAGTTACACTTTCACATATCACAAATATAACTACACTTTTATATGTTAAAAAATTAGTTACATCTTTAAATGTCACTAAATTTAGTGACATGTTTTTATTTTTGTGACACGCATATTAGTTACTCAACTATAATATGTCACAATTTTATATAGTGACGTTTATAAGTGTCATAATTCTTCAAAAATTAAGTCACTACTGGAACATTTTGTTGTAGTGACACGAACATTCATGATCATTTAAATAGTCAGCAAACTTGTTATGTGATATAGAGATTTGTAGTGAGATATAGTGTACAATCGAATGAGTTAGTATTTGAAATTCTAACTCAAAAGTGCACATACTAATAAAATAAGTGATCGAACTTATTTTCGTAAGGTAATTAATGCACGTAGACAATGAATTAATGAACACGAAAGCAAACGAAACACACAGGGATTTACGTGGTTCGATCTATTGGAATAGATCTACGTCCACGAGCGGAAAGAGTATAGATCTTTATTGCTTGTATGAGTAGTGATTACAAAATTATTTTTCCCTCTCAATCTATTCTAAACTCCTATTTATAGGTAATTACATGGAGTTTGACTATGATACAAAGTCTTCTCCTATTAGGACTCCTTTGGCTTGATCTCCTCCTTTGTGGATTAACACCAAGCTTCTATATCTCTCTTGGAGCTTGAATTGTAGTCGATGTTGGAGTTGCCTTGGTAAGGAAGTCTCTTTAGTTGGGCCGAGCTTAATTGTCGATTGGGTCTGATGCTTTGGGCCTAGGAGCTGGGCCATATCCTATCAATAAGAGAGAATCCCTTCACGAGTGTGACACGGTATAACTTGTTCAACTGAAATATAAGAATTTAAAATAACGTTGTTCTTGTTTCACCCAAAATAGTGCTAGCAATAGGACTAGGTCTATCGTAGTACTAGTAAGATGAACCCTAAGTCGAATCTCAAGGAAAGCTTAACAGGGAAACCAATTGTGCGATTATCTACCCTAAGAAAGCAAGTAAAAACAGGGGGGTTTTGAATTTGAATTAAGTCCTAGGCTTTAAAATGAAAGAAAGCAATTAAAAGCAATTAATGTTAAACCTTGAGATTAAAAACTATGTAAAAGCAATAAATCTACTTAGGCATGAATTTAAAAGAAAGCAATAAAGAAAGCAAATAAATCTACTTATTAAATTAAATCTAGAAAATCTAAACAAAGTTTGAATCTTAGAAAAATAAAAAAACAAAAGAACATGAAAAGCACTTAAAATTTAATCTAAGAATTTTAACTAAGCTTACGAGAATTTAAACGAACGAAGAACGAGGAACTAAAGGAAAAACGAAAACTTGAATTAATCTTGCAAGAACTTGAATCCGGATTCCCAATCTTCCTAAGCAATGCTCTAAACTAAACTAGGGTTTTTTAAAAAGCTAAGAATCTAAGGAATCAAAAGTCTCTTCGTTCATAAGAGTTTACATATATATAGGTCTTCAAAAAAACCTAATCAAATAAGGAAAATAACATTAAGAATCGGCCCGGCCCAACGGCCCGCTGGCCTGCCTCTTCGGCCTTCTTCACTTATTTTCTTCTTCTTCTCTTCTCGTTTCTCCTTTTCTTCAACGAGCTTCGATTCCTTTCATCCTTCTTCACTTGACATTCACCGTTTCATTTCAAAACATCCAAAACATGCCCTCTTCTTTAATCTTTCGAACCATTCTCCTCTCGACCCCAACTTCACCTAAAACACAAGAAAATAACAAGAAAGACGAACCAAAAGAAACTAAAAACGACTCTCAAAACACTAGAAAATTCACACAAAAACATACTAAACAAATCCCCCACACTTAATCCTTTGCTTGTCCTCAAGCAAACTATACTCAAGATATGATATCAAGCGATGAATTATGAAGTGACAATGCATTAGGCTTCAGTATTTCCTACAAAGCATACAAGTGAAACATGCAACTTCCCAACAACTTTTCATAGCAAACTTCAACATTTAGCCTCTTTGAACAAGAATCCTCACAACATGGAAATTATATGAGTGAACCCTCATCTCTCAAGTGTATAGGTAGGAAAACAAATCACTCAATTCAAGACAAACACAAAGTCTACCATAAGCTTGCAAATCATCTCACCTCTCCATTGCTTAAATGTGTGCTCAAAACAAAGATCAAAAAGGACTTATTATTGGTTATGATGTAGGCTCTTTGGTAGGTGAGGAATTTTTGGCTAAAGTGAGTTAATCCCCAAAGGTTTCAATTCACTCAACTCTCTATTTCTTCCCAACAACTCTTGATCCCCCCACACTACTTCAAACCATGGCAAAAACTTCAAATTCATCACCAAACTTCTTTCAAAAACTCTATTTTACTTCCTACTCATTTATGCTCTTATTCATTCATTTATTTATTTTTTTATTCTCTCTCTCTCTCTTTTTTTTTTTTTTCTTTTTTTTTACATATATATAGAGCTTATATGAGTAGGAGGTTCTAACTTCTCAATCCAATTTCCTAATCCTTTTCTTCTCTTTTTCAAAAGATTTTTCCAACAACACACTCCCAATCCAAACCAAAACTCAATCTCAACGTTAATTCCTTACCCAAGGCTTTCCAAAGAAATTAGATCTAAATAATAGATCTCCAAGGCTCAAAGGGGCTAACTAGGATTTTAGTGTTTCAAATTTGGACAAGGTAAAAGAGAAAGAAAAGGCTATGAAAGATGGCCTAGAATCACTTCTTCATTTTTAAGCACACGATGCAATCTCGAGAGAGAAACCAAGGCAAGTTCTAGAGACAATTATACATGCTTGAACATTCACACACAAGAAATGAATTTGACTATCATCATGCATTTAGTCAAGGCTCAAAATCTCACAACATAGGGTAAAAAGGTGATTCATGTTCGTGGAGGCTAAAGTCTATATTTACCAATCAAACCTATCGAGTCCTAACATGCTCACAAGTAAGTTTTCAATCAAAACAAGCAATCATTATTAGCCTCATCATCACAACAAAACTCATGCTTGACCAATCCACATAGATGTTGAAAGACTCACAAAAGGATTAAGCAAACAAATCACAAATAAATCAAAAATAAATCCTATCACAAAATTTCTACATCTCCCCCCACACTTAAAAACATGCAATGTCCCCATTGCAATAAAAGTAAAGAGAAAGGGATGAGAAAGCTTCACTAATGACGACACAATTCGGCAATCAAGCTTCAAATCCTCAAAGGACCCCATAAGCAAGTTACCTACACAAACAAAAACAAAGAAAACCAAGCATAATACCTACTAAATAAAATAAAGTAAAAACCAAAAGCTAACTAAAAACCAAAATAACAGAAAAATAAAACGAACTTACTTACCAAACTTACCAAAACTACAAAGGTGGGTTGGAGGGATGAGAATGAAGGAGAGAATCGGTGGATGAATTGTGGGTGGAAGCGCCGATTCTGAATTTAAAACCATGCACGTTTCTAATTTTGACCGGGTCCAGCAGCCCGCTAGAGTCCAGCGTCCCGCTGGGCCTTTTTCTCGCATTTTCTCGCCGCATCATCCCAGCGGCCCGCTCAGGCCCAGCGACCGCTGGCCTGAGCTCTCGACTTTTCTTTTCTTTTCTCTCTCTCTTTTTTTTTTTTTAATCCTACAAAATAAAAAGAAAAATTAGAAAATTGAAATGAAAATTAATTAAAAGAAAACGAGAATTCACAAAATCGTGGGTTGCCTCCCACGAAGCGCTTGTTTAACGTCATTAGCTCGACGAATGTGAAATTCTCAACCAATTCCCGTCGCAGCTAGCGACGTGTCTCTATTAACAGCAACAACTCCGAAGAATCCATCAACCATTCTCGACCTAACTTTTGGCTTTTCCTCCGCCTTGGCTAGAAAGTTGAGAATCAACTCATTGTCAGCACCCCTCTCCCCCACACTTATTTTGGACTCCGCGTCAGATATCTTATGATCTAGCTCTTCAAGCAATGGCTCTTCTTCTATACGAATGTTAGTCGCTTTGAGATTCTTTGAACTCATCTTTTCAAAATTAGAATGGGGCCTCAAATTCACCACTGCTCCTAAATCCATCAATCCCGAAACTTTTTATACACTATCCAAAGCCACCTCCAATTCAAAACTTCCAGGATCACTTTGTTTGGGTTTGGACTGAATATGACCAACCAATTTGTGAACTTGTGTCTCCTTCTTCAATCTACCCGGAAAGGGAATAGGTGGAACATAAGGCTTTGAAACTTTATGGAGTTGAGGCTCAGCTTCATCCTTGGCAGCTTGCTTTTCCTCGGAGACATTCAGAGGTGTTGATTGCAACCCCTCTTGTGATTGCATGGATGGTCCGGCAGTCAAGCCTTGCGATTGCAAGCTCTCTTGCGGTCGCAAGGTCTGTGTTTCGGTCGGGGTGAGAAAATTGAGGCATGTTAAGAACCGTCACCGAATGAGTTGGATGTGGCTGAAGTCCTTGAGCCAAAATTTCACCCGTTTGAGCACTTTGTTGCATTTGATTTACTGTGTCTAACATCTGCTCTACCTGTGTCTCTAGACGCTTAAGGATTGCGTCTTTAGCTTCGAGGCCCAACTTGTACTCTTGCATGAAAGCGGAAAGGTCATCCTCCATTGGTGGAGGAACTTGTGGATAATACAGCTGGTCAGGAGGTGGATAATATGGTTGATTAGATGGTGGGTAGTATGGTGATGGAGGGTCATAAGGTGATGGTTGAGGTGAGAAATATGGTGATGGTGGAGGGTAGTAAGGTTGATGTGGTGGTGGTTGAGATGGTGGTGTATATGGTTGGTTTTGAGGAGGATAGTAGGGTGATTGTGGTGGATAGTATGGTTGATATGGTGGGTATTGAGGAAGGAATTGAGGTTCCGGTGGATAATATACCGGCGGCGGCGGTGAGTAGTAGGTGGGTGTGGTGAATGTGGGATAGCCAAAATTGTCCATAATCATTGCCATGACCTCTGACTCTTCAATTAACAAGACTAAACCATAGTCATGAAACTCGATCTCTTCTTCCCTTTTCACTGTAAGCACTCAAC
This sequence comes from Mentha longifolia, assembly GCA_001642375.2. Classification (NCBI taxonomy): domain Eukaryota; kingdom Viridiplantae; phylum Streptophyta; class Magnoliopsida; order Lamiales; family Lamiaceae; genus Mentha; species Mentha longifolia. Next base: position 1,305,177 of record CM038112.1, read on the forward strand.
AAACGGATTAAACGCACCAATGGGAGAGAAGAATAATCGAGAAGAGAACATATATTTTTTTTTATTTTTTTATTTTGGTTTTTGTTTTTAATAAACAAGAAGTAAACACATAAAATAAAATCACACAATTAATCGCCTAAAGCTCTCCCCGGCAACGGCGCAAAAATTTGTTTCACCCAAAATAGTGCTAGCAATAGGACTAGGTCTATCGTAGTACTAGTAAGATGAACCCTAAGTCGAATCTCAAGGAAAGCTTAACAGGGAAACCAATTATGCGATTATCTACCCTAAGAAAGCAAGTAAAAACAGGGGGGTTTTGGATTTGAATTAAGTCCTAGGCTTTAAAATGAAAGAAAGCAATTAAAAGCAATTAATGTTAAACCTTGAGATTAAAAACTATGTAAAAGCAATAAATCTACCTAGACATGAATTGAAAAGAAAGCAATAAAGAAAGCAAATAAATCTACACTAGTGCAAAGAAACCTAAACATGCTTATTAAATTAAATCTAGAAAAACTAAACAAAGTTTGAATCTTAGAAAAATAAAAAAACAAAAGAACATGAAAAGCACTTAAAATTTAATCTAAGAATTTTAACTAAGCTTACGAGAATTTAAACGAACGAAGAACGAGGAACTAAAGGAAAAAACGAAAACTTGAATTAAACTTGCAAGAACTTGAATCCGGATTCCCAATCTTCCTAAGCAATGCTCTAAACTAAACTAGGGTTTTTTAAAAAGCTAAGAATCTAAGGAATCAAAAGTCTCTTCGTTCATAAGAGTTTACATATATATAGGTCTTCAAAAAAACCTAATCAAATAAGGAAAATAACATTAAGAATCGGCCCGGCCCAGCGGCCCGCTGGGCAACCCTCTCGCGATTTTTCTTAATTGGCAGGCCCAGCGGCCCGCTGAAGCCCAGCGGCTCGCTGGCCTGCCTCGTCGGCCTTCTTCACTTATTTTCTTCTTCTTCTCTTCTCGTTTCTCCTTTTCTTCAACGAGCTTCGATTCCTTTCATCCTTCTTCACTTGACATTCACCGTTTCATTTCAAAACATCCAAAACATGCTCTCTTCTTTAATCTTTCGAACCATTCTTGTTGGGGAGAAAATAGATAAAACGAACAAAAACAAAACGGATTCTCTGAAAGGCGTGAAAACACTTTCAGATCGAATCAATTCGACGGTTCTATCGAACTATTCGATCGGATACAATTCAGAAATTTTCGAACTTTCGTATGTGATTTGTTTGAGAATGCCGAACCAAAAAGATGAAGAATGATCAGCCGTAATGAGAAACTGATTTGCATCAGTTTAAATGCCGTTTTTTGCAACTTTTTGGAAATTGCAAAATAGTCCCTCGAAATTTCGGAAATTAAATTTCCGATGAATTTTCTACACAGCGATTTAATCGGAAATAAAAAATTTCCAAGCTGACCTGGCAGCTCGACCCCAGCCAGGGGCTCTGCCCCTTGGACCCCGCTATCGGGGGCGCTGCCCCCGAACTCCCGTCCTTTAGGGGCTTCGCCCCTAAAATCATAATAAATTCATATAAGCGTGCACTCTGCACCACCAAACTTACATGATGTATTATTATGACAATACTGATCAAACAAGTCAATCCAATTACACTAAAATATCCAACAATTCTCCTCTCGACCCCAACTTCACCTAAAACACAAGAAAATAACAAGAAAGACGAACCAAAAGAAACTAAAAACGACTCTCAAAACACTAGAAAATTCACACAAAAACATACTAAACAGTTCTTAATTAAATTTCGCCATAATATTAATTCCGATCCGCTGCTTCATTTTGTGTGGCCACCTCACTGGTTTGTCTCCTACAATACATGCATATCTGATGAGAAGAATAGCAATAATCATCAGAAATTATGCATATATATTCTAGATATATTCGATCTAGTATTAATTAATCAAAGAAATTATGCTAAACTTACTGCTACAAATATTTAAAATTCATTTATCTTATGCTTAACATCATGCCAAAATCGTACAATAAGTAGAAAATTGATGAAGAGTATAATACATTAATACAAACCAGAAACCTTCCATCCAAAGTCATGAATCTTATGCATACGCACTAAGCTCACGCAATGCAGAAATTAAAGAAAATGTTCCATCCAAAGTCATGAATCTTATGCATACGCACTAAACTCACGCAAAAATGCGCGAAGGGTAGCATTTAAGATCCTCTATATCCATTTTCGTGTTCCAACTGTGTACCAAATTTTATATTCTATTAATTTTATGCATTTTTTTATTCAATAATTTTTGTTTATAATGATTTAGTTTAATTTTATTATAATTTTTCAAGGTTCACCCATTCAATTAGGGTTTATAATTATTTAGCATTTAATTTCACTTTTATTAGTTATATTAGGGTTAATAAATTAAAAACTAGAACATATATTTATTAAAAATTTCAAATTTTATTTATAAATGCTTATTATGATTTATTATATTATGGTTTAATTTTTAATTTATATAAAAATAATTTAAAATTAATAAAAAAAATTAAGATTTGGCACACAGTTGAACTTGGAGCACGAAAATTGGTACAGTGGATCCTATCCGGCAGGTAGGATAGATCGTTAATCATTTAGAAAAGCTACTCTCTAGTTGAAACTATTTGGCAATTTAAATAGGGAACTAGAGGATATTGCTTGTGATTCGATGTGTCAAAACACTATTATTAGTCATCTCTATCGTGCACATAGATGCAATAAGAGATGTCGTACAAATCCAGAATGATGAATCACAAGAAACATGTTCGTTTTTCGACAGGAATTGGTAGAAATATCAGCCCCTCTGAGCCAATGCAGCTGCTACTCCAGTTGCTATAAGACCAACTGCGGTTGCAGCGATGCCAATTCCAATAGCACCGTCTGTAAAAAGGGCAAGATAAATAAGATAAGAATCGAGCAAAGCAAAGTCACAGTTGATAAGGACAGAGCTTGCCTCCAGTCGGTCTTCAACAGTCTTCAACAGTCTTCTTTAGAGACAGAGCTTGCCGGTGCAATCTAATAAACAAAAACGGGGAACTTTCTAAGAACAAAGAGTTGGTGAAATTGTCGATACACGCGTAGGAGAAATACCTCCAAGCATAGGAAATATCTATTTATCTAAAATTGATATATTTATATATATTAATTATTATTTAAACATATTTTAATATTGCCTATAATCTATCTACATATACATCTAATTCTATTCGGTATCTAATTGTGTTAATCTGATACTTGGTTTTATATGTTATATATACATCTATATCCAACAATAGTTTATAAACATTACAATTATCCACAAAAATAAGATATACGCATGTAATTTATAACATAGTACTATAATAGTTGTATATGTAAAAAAATTCTCATAAAAATAAAAAAAAATTGAAAAGATAGAAAATCAAATTCAGATTTTTAATATTTTGTCGAATATATTGGAAGCCCATGTTTGTGGAGATCATCTTGTAGTTTTTCTTCAAAATATTACCACGTCAAAATAGTATTTACTATTTGAAAATAAGTCGATCATTAATTCATTTACGCCATCTGCAGTATGTATTAAATAATGCTATTAAATTTGATAATTTGACCAGCATGAGACGAAAGTTTTCTGTTTTTATGCTTAGGGTGGTTATCTTTAATTAGTTTGATGAAGGCATAGCATTGGAGATTTGAATATATTCGAGACTTTTCCGTTTTACATTGAACTGGTCCAACGCTTAAGTATTTATTATTATTATTATTATTATTATTATTAGTTTGCATCCCGTCGAAATTCGACGGGTATCACTAATCATATTATAATATATTTTATAAATAAAACGTTAAATAATATATTTTTCTTTAGAAAATTTTGACAATAATAAGTATTGATACATACTAAAATAATTTTAAAAACTTATAAGCCAACGGGCCACCTCAAAATTGGTTTTGTGTCTAATATATTGTGAAGTATTTTAACCTTATTGGCCAATGGCCACCTGAAAAATCGATTTTGTGTCTAGCTAATATATTGTCAAGTGTCTTAAATCAAAAATATATTCTTTGTTACAAAAATTTGACAAATATATTTCAAATACTAATTGGTCAACGGCCACCTCAGAATGCTCATTTTGTGTCAATAAAAATTTGACAATCATAGTTATCTACACATACTAAAAAAAAAAAAAAAACTTTATTGGTCAATGGGTCACCTCAAAATCGATTTTGTTTCTAGCTAATATATTGTCAAGTGTCTTAAATTAAAAATATATTTTTTGTTACAAAAATTTGAAAATCATATTTCAAAAACTTATTGGTCAGTGGGCCACCTTAGAATGCTCATTTTGTATCAATAATTATTTATACATACTAAAAGAAAATTTGAAAAAACTTATTGGCCAATGAGCCACCTCAAAATTGATTTTGTGTCTAACTAATTTATTGTCAAGGGTTTTAAGTTAATAATAATAATTATTATTATTATTATTATTATTATTATTATTATTATTATTATTATTATTATTATTATTATTATTATTATTGATTTTAGAAGAACAAATATATAGATTTTTAGATAGATATGGAATGGAGGATGTAGAGAGCACCACTTAAGCATGTCGATTGACGTGGTGCTCCGAATCCATAACGGAACTAATTTAAAATATATACCCAAAATACTAAACCCTATTAAAAAAAAACTAAACCCTACAAAAAAAATACTAAACCCTACAAAAAAAAAATACTAAACCCTACAATAAAAACTCAACACTAAGAATAATAAAGAAAAAAATGAAAAGCTAACATAAATGTTTGAGTTCCCCCGTAAGCATACCGATCGACGTGGTGCTCCGAGTCCGGAACGGAACTAACTTAAAATATATACCCAAAATACTAAAACCTAAAAAAGAAATAAAAAACCTACAAAAAAAAATACTAAACCCTACTAAAAAATACTAAACCCTACCAAAAAAAAAACTCAACCCTAATAAATAATAAAGAAAAAATATAAAAAGCCAACATAAATGTTTGAGTTCCCCTTTTAACATCCATGTGTATTTCGTTGTCTGATTGATTGATTTTGAATTTGAATATATTGATATAATTTGTATTATATAAATATTAATTAATTTGCAAAATAAAAATAAATTTTGGATTAGAAAGATATATCTATTTATAAAGGTTCTCCACAAATTTAATGTGAGATTGAAGAATTTAGAAATTTAAGAATACTAAATTTAGAACATTCTACATATGCATGTGAATTAATGTGGAATATCAACTAATTTGCAAAATAAATACGAATTTGGATTAGAAAGATGCATCTATTTATATAGGTTCTCCACCAACAAATTTTGATAAAAATTTGATGTGAGATTCAAGAATAGAAAAATAAGAGTAGTGTTACTTGGATTAGTAATATCCTAATAATTAAATCGATTATTCTTCCATTAAAATAAAAATAAGATGCCCATCGCTAATATTATAAAAATCACATATTTAATAAGATGTGAATTTTAGTTATACTTGGTTGTTTGTGTATTGCTACATGAATAAATAAGATGTCCAAATATTTATTCAACTAATGTAATTTGGAGTGGAGTAGTGTATGCTATAATATTAGTTTTGTTAAATTATTATTTTGGTGGATAATTGTAATGTTTATAAACTATTGTTGGATATAGATGTATATATAACATATAAAACCAAATATAAGATTAACGCAATTAGATACCGAATAGAATTAGATGTATATGTAGATAGATTATAGGCAACATGAAAATATGTTTAAATAATAATTAATATATATAAATATATCAATGTTAGATAGATAGATAATGGAGGATGTAGTAGACGTCATGTAGGCACGTTAATTGTTAAGTGCTCCGAATTTGCAACATAATGGATATATGTATTGTAAGCCTTAAATATTAATTAGTGATGCGCTCTAATGGTTTAAGACATCATCATGTGGGAGGTCATAGGTTCGAATCCTCTCATTCTCATAATTAAATTTTTAAATTTGAGGTTCTATAATATAGATAAATTATTATAATTATAATAATTAATATTAATATTAATGTATATAAGTAATAATTAATATGTATAAATATATAGATTTTGGATAAGAATGGAGGCTGTAAGTGATGCCACGTAAACATATGAATTAATGTGGTGTTTCGAATCCTCAACAGAATTAATAAGGATATAGATTATTATTATTATTATTATATCCGATAGAGTACTCTATGCTCCTACCGAAATTGTACCTTAATCACTTTTCTCCGTTGGATATAGTTTAAAGTGATTGAAGTTTATTGCCAAAATAGTTATTGAAGTTCAACAAAAGAAAAAGAAAAGGTAATTCGAACTAGCTTGTTTAAACCAAAATAGTTTTGGACCATTTTCAAGTTTGTGGGCTGGACTTTTTTTCTTACAGAAATTGGACTGGGCTTGGATATTTTCATACTCGCATTTCATACCTTTTGTTTCTTCAAAAGTTCGTTTTTTTAAAAAAAATATTTATTTTTTCCTTTTAAGTTAACTACACTTTCTAGAATTAAATTTGTATTTGGCTTCTTCTTTAGATGAAAGGTCAAAGGTCAAGATTTTCACTAAAATCCAAGCAATTCAGACCTTTTTTCTTTCAATTTCTCGATTGCTCAATTTTTTTATATTCAAAAATTGAGGGAATTAAAAAAAATTTGAGAAAAAATAATATTATAAAAAAAATATATATGAGAAAATTGAGAAATTGAGGTGGGTGAGTGTGTGAGAGAGAATTTGTTTAAAAGGGATATCGTATTGTCCGAAACCAATGGCAGTCACTCCCTACCTCCACCCAAAGATAACAAACGGCATCGTTTCCGGTGCCGGACCTCTATTCGGATTCGGGTCCCCAGCCCGGCCCGTTATCACCCCTTCCTCTTCTTCTCTCTCAACAATGGCGACTCCTTCTACTCTCTCCAACGCCCTCCTTCCTTCTCGGAGCAGCTTATTCTTCCTCAAAGGCGGCGGGTTGACCCGCCGCCGACCTGCCGGCGTCTCGGCTCGCCCGTGCCACCTCCGGATTTATAGCTCCCCGTTCCGCGTCGTCGTCGCGGCGAGTTCCGCGGAGGAGCAGCCGACGTCTTCAGGTGCGTGATTTGTTGGAAGAGATTGGAATTTGTGTCGCTGGACTGTTTATTGACTTCGTTGATTCGTGATTGTTTTGCATGCTTGATTTGCCTTTTTTTGAGTTTGGTGTTTATGATTAATTATGGAGTTGGACTTGTGAAGTCCTAGCTAGATTGAGAGAGTAGTTATTCTGCAGCCATTGTTGAGCTTGCTTGATAGTAAATGATAGAGATAGTGTATATTATCATGAGTGATAGATTGCAGAAATTTTTTCTAGTTAGGTGTTAGAATTGAACTCTGTACTGAGTGGAGTTGTGCCTGATACGTGCTACTCGATATGCTACCCAAAATGAAGTTATTGTGCGTTGATTAGTCTATGATCAGTTTAAGAGAGATCGAGGGAGAGACGAAAGTTCTCGTGCTTGGGTTCTCCTGCGGACATTTGAGAGAGAGATTTTTGTGTTTGGATTCGTCCACGTACAATTTGAGAGAGAGAGAAGTTCTTGTGCTTAGACTTGTACGTGTTCTTGAGAAAGAAACAGTGATAGAGATTAGAGACAGAGAGAGAGAGAGAGAAGTTATTGTGCTTGGCTTCATCTATGTTCAATAAGAGCGAGATTCTTTTCCATAGTTCGTAAAAGTAAATGCACGTCTGTTAATTCATTTCCAGCATGACACTTAAATGCTGCGAATCTGTCTCCCTTTTGCAGCTCAGGGGATCGAGAATTTGGTAATAATAGGATCAGGGCCAGCAGGATACACGGCAGCAATATATGCAGCTAGAGCCAACCTGAAGCCAGTAGTGTTTGAGGGATTTCAAGTAGGTGGTGTTCCAGGTGGACAACTGATGACCACAACTGAAGTGGAAAACTTCCCTGGATTTCCTGATGGAATAACGGGTCCCGACTTGATGGATAGGTATTAGGATTTAAGAACTGCTTCCGGCTTTATCAAGCCTTGTTAAAATTCTTAATATTCCTCCTTCTGACAGAAGAACAAAAAAGTTTGAATGTTAAGTATGTTTATTTGACCAGGATGCGAAAACAAGCTGAGCGCTGGGGAGCAGAATTACATCAAGAAGATGTGGAATTCATTGATTTGAAAAACAGACCTTTTACTGTGCAAAGTAGTGAACGCAAGGTGATGCCTGTGTTTGGCTGTTTCATTTCTTTAGCTTTGGTATCTACATGAATATTTTTATGTTTGTTGATCACTGATCAGTAATCTTTGAAATCTGAACCTCCAGTTTTAAATCGAAATTTTCAGTATTATTTTATGTTTGGCCTGAAACTCTTTGATGAATTCATATGTTTTATCTTAATGGATTACAAAACTAGTCTGCTTCCCATAATTGCATGAAGTGTTCGGTGTCAATTAATGTAGTTAATTTCATTGTAAAAAATGTCAAATACATACCATCGTAAGTTAGTGATGCAATCATTAGTAGCTGTCATTTATTTATTAAATGGTATTTTTTTTATCCATCATTCCCATATTTTTGGAAACAATGATCTAGGATTTGTGGATTCATATATTTCCATATCCATTTCATATATCAGTCTTAAATAATCAGTTCAGCATGTATGACATTCTGATTGTATGGGAGATCAATACTGCTGGTATTGATAGAAATAGCATACTTACTCGAAAGACCTTGAATCCAGTTGATTATTTTAGAAATTGCTTCTTGGCTTTCCAGGTAAATTGCCACAGTATTATCTATGCTACTGGAGCTACTGCAAGGAGGTTGGGATTGCCTCGAGAAGATGAATTCTGGAGTAGAGGAATCAGTGCTTGTGCTATTTGTGATGGAGCGTCACCATTGTTTAAAAGCCAAGTCCTTGCTGTTGTTGGAGGTGGTGATACCGCTACTGAGGAAGCTTTGTACTTGACTAAATATGCTCGTCATGTTCACTTACTTGTCCGTAGAGACCAGCTTAGGGCATCAAAAGCAATGCAAGATAGGTAAATACATACTTATGGCCATATCTTTTTCAAGTTGTATTATAAACTTTTTGCAGTTTGTTTCAACAAGCGTGCTAAATTTTTTTCCCTCATTGTTTCATTGTTTTGTACTATCTATTATGCATCTGCTATCTTCTAGTGAAACATGTTCTTTTTTCTTTCTCATCTTTCTTATACTGTAAAGTTTTGGCTATAGAATGTATTATCCCTCTTAACCTATATTATATTTTAACTACCCAATTTTTTGGCCGAAGTCAACGTCCTGCACTAATTAGAGTTGTGTAGAGGCAGAAATCTCAGTGTTCCAAGAATACACTATCCTGACCTCACTGTAGAAAAGAGTATAGCTATAGCTAAAAATTGAAACTGGCTTATTTTAGAATGTAATAACAATTGAAGTACAATCTGATTCTCGATGAGACACTACTCACACTCTGCAAATCTTTTGACATATAAGTGGTGCTAGTATCTTGGTATAAGTGTATAGCTGTCCATATTTCAATAATGACTTGTATTTGGGAAAAATGAGAAAAAAGACATAATGCTACTTATGGATTTGGTCCCCTGGATATATTTTCTTGACTATTTTTCGGGCCCATTCGATTACTAATCAGCTATGTTTTTAAGTTTCAACTCCCTGAATGTTTGTTTAACAGGTTGATTATGGCGAATGTTTCAGAGTACTTTACAACCCAAATATCACCGTCCACTTCAATACAGAAACAGTGGATGTTGTGAGCAACACCAAAGGGCAGATGTCAGGCATACAGATCAGAAACATTGATACTAATGAGGAATCTGTTCTGGAAGTGAAAGGCTTGTTTTATGGGATAGGTCATTCACCAAATAGTCAGTTATTGGAAGGCCAGGTTGATCTCGATTCCGCTGGCTATGTTTTGGTCGAGGAAGGTTCTGCTAAAACTTCAGTCGAGGGTTTATTTGCTGCTGGTGATGTACAGGTATAATATTGCATAGGTCCTTTATAGAAATTTCTGAAGTCATAAATATCTTAGTATTTTTATGTTTCTTGTTACTGAACAACCGGACTTGTGGAAATCTCATGGACTATATGTTATCTGTAAATAGGATCATGAATGGAGGCAAGCAGTAACTGCAGCTGGATCAGGATGCATCGCTGCTCTCTCTGTCGAGAGATATCTCACAAGCCAAAATCTACTTATTGAGTTTCACCAGGTATGTTACTTCTTCAGCATCTGCACTTTTTCATGAATATTCTTAAGTGAAAAAGTACCGGTAATTAATTGTTTTTCCATTAGGTCATTAGAAAGATGGCAGTTCGATTTTGTCATTACTTGAGTTTTCGCTTGCAATCACATTTCAAAACTTTTAGTTGCATGTTTTCTGCTGGTGAAATTATCTTATATATGTTTCTCTTATGTGCAGCCTGTTACTGAAGAGGTTAAGAAAGAATTCACCGACAGAGATGTTCAAGAAGGTTTTGATATCACCACAACAAAGCATAGGGGTCAGGTATGAATTTCTCAAGAGAAGCTCGTCAATTCGTCTTCTTATTCAACTGATAATATGATTGTGATGTATCCTCTGCTTTCCAGTACGCTCTACGGAAGCTGTACCATGAGAGCCCCAGACTTGTATGTGTTCTTTATACATCACCGACTTGCGGTCCTTGCAGAACATTGAAACCAATTCTTAGCAAGGTATACTTCTCGTTCTAGCACATAATTAAAACTGTACATTATTTGGGTGTATTAGAAAAAAGAGATTCTGTAGGAAGAGATTTTCGTTTCGGAAAAATCTATTATCACTAGAAAAAGGAAACAGTTGAGTATAGATAAGAGCTAGTTTTAACTTTTAAACAAGAATGATGATGCAAGTCTAGAATTCTCGTCTCATAAAAGTTTTCTATATTTCCTTTACCTATTCCTCGTCATATCTAACCAAAATCACATGCTCTCAAAATGGCAGGTGATAGACGAATTCGACCAGAATGTCCATTTTGTTGAGATCGACATCGAGGAAGATCCAGAGATTGCTGAGGCTGCAGGAATCATGGGTACACCATGTGTACAATTTTTCAAGAACAAGGAAATGATCAAGTTAGTTAAATTCGGACCCTCTTGTTCCACATTAAAAACAAAAATCACATAAAATGCATATTTATTAAAGAATCGAAGAAATATATACAGATTCTGATCTTGATTTGAACATGCAGGACTGTATCAGGTGTGAAAATGAAGAAAGAGTACAGAGAATTCATCGTGGCCAATAAATAAGGCTATGCTCAGGAAGAAAGTGAGCTTCGTTTGCTTGTACCTTGTCTTATTCATTAGTTATGTACAACTCAATTTTGATGTGTAAGAATTGGTTATTCATATATACACCATTTATTTGCAGAAAAAAAGAATATACCATTTCTTTAGCCATTGAGATTGTATATTTCGAAATAGTCTTATTCAAATGTACAAAACAGTTTTTTTTTTAAAGCTTTTTTTCCCTATTTTGGAAATATTTTTTATGTTTCTATCTGAGTTAGTATCTCCGAGTTGACTCGACTTTTTTTTTTCTTTTTCTTTTTTAACAAACACCCGAGCGGGTGAAGGGTTAAGCAGACCTCCAATCTGTATATACCTCAAAGAATAAATATACAGCGTCTGAATGAGATAACTCTAAAAATGAGTGTTACCTCCAACATGAACCAAAATACTTCCCTAAAGTGAGAAGGACCATCAGGGGATACAACTCTCGTCTAAAACGGAGAAAAATGAAAGCAACAAAACACAAAGAATGACCCAAATGTGACAATCTTCAAAAACTAACAAAAGAACCTATCAACATATCCAAGGAAGAGTAAATAGCTAGCATAACGCTAACTATATCTGAATTTAAAGTTCGGATAACCCTGATGGTCCATCCAACCAAGCTCCAAGAAATAGCGCGGGGCGCTAGTAGCATCAAAGAAGGTTATGGTGTCGGTTTGAGTTCCCTGACGCGCCATGAAATCAGTAGGGCGGTTCCCCTCCCTATGTATTTGGAGAAACGGACCTGAACCCCTTGCAGTCGGAGACAGATACGGGTCATGATATGACATATATCTGCAGAACCGTGTTTGCCATGGTTTGGATTTGGCCGTCACCTTTTCTTCTCATGTTTGGATTGAGTTGACTCGACTCAATTACGCTCTCCCCAGTTAACAAATTTGACGATTCAGGTTTAGCCACGACTTCTAAATAATTTGAATG
>CM038112.1:1322481-1352713 GCA_001642375.2 Mentha longifolia
TCCCCATCGGGCGGGGGAGATCCTCAAAATGGCCACCCTCTTCGGCAGCTTCAGCGTCAGGATTGCTCAAGTTGGAGGAGCCGTCTGTGCCCTTCATTTTTGTAATGGAACGAAAGAGATCATACTTGGGCAATCTCAGCAGTTGCTCATAAGCCTTCCCATATTGGAAAGATTGTTTTGTTTCATTATAATAGCGCTCGCAGGCTCTGGCCAAGACGTCCTTTTGCTCTTCTCCGCTCTTCCAGTTCCTCACACAATCAGCGTAGATGCCATGAAATTTGTTGCATTTCGTCATCATCCGCTGGTAATGGCCCTTCAGCATTTTCTTGTTTCTGGGCTTGTAGCCGATAAGATGTATCGTCGCGTTGTACCTATCGACGATCTTGCCCCAGAACATGTGGTCAGTTTGCTTATTCCCAACTCCCGTTGGGAAATGCTAGACCACACCTTGATGAGATGCTCCGACTCCTCCGGACTGTACGCTACGGCCTTGGTCCGCTCGGTTGGCTCCTTTGGAGGCGCAGCAGTTGATGCGCTAGCTTTCTTCCGGGCAGCCGGACGCACGTTCGAAACTGATTCGAAAGAGTTCGAAAGATTGAGCCCTTGAAAATCAGAGGCCGCACCTTGACTACCCCTGGACGGCGGAGTTCTGAATTGATCGAAGATGGGTAGGGAGACGTCTTGATATCCGGCAGGAGAAAATCCCATCACCCCCTTCGCAGGAGGACTCACGTAGGCTGCGAATCCGAGGTTGGTAGGCCACGGCGGAGAATCATCATCGTCTGGGGTATCATCGTTGGGTTGATTGGGGAAACCACCTTGGCCTTGAGAGCGCAACATTTCGAGAAACGTTTCGTCATCCATCGACATCGTTGAAAATTTGATAGAGAAAAGTAAATAAATTTTTTGATTTTGGAGAGAAATATGAGAGGTGTAGATGATTTTTGAGGTGTGAGAATTGATTTGTGGAGGTATGTATTTATAGGGGGAGGGGGGGTGAGCCATTGGAAGAGCCGTTGCTCTCCAACGTTAAATTTTTTTTATTTTTTATTTTTTTTTACCTTTTACGTGTACATTCAGAAGGCTTTAGAGCTTCCACAGCGCGCCGGGCGAGGGGGGCTCAAGCCTGGTCGCGAGCCCGTGGCGCGAGCCCGGGCCGCGCTGGCTAGCCCCTACGCCGGCGAGCCGGGAGCGCAATTATGACGTCAGCCATATATATATATATATATATATATATATATATATATATTTATTTATTTATTTTTTAATTTGAATTATCTGCAAAAAAAATATAAAAAAGAATAAAAAACAAAAAAAATTTAACGTTGGAGAGCAACGGCTCTTCCAACGGCTCACTCCCCCCTCCCCCTATAAATACATATCTTCACAAATCAATTCACACACCTCAAAAATCATCTACACCTCTCATATTTCTCTCCAAAATCAAAAAAAATCTTTACTTTTCTCTATCAAATTTTCAACGATGTCGATGGATGACGAAACGTTTCTCAAAATGTTGCGCTCTCAAGGCCAAGGTGGTTTCCCCAATCAACCCAACGATGATACCCCAGATGACGATGATTCTCCGCCGTCGCCGCCGCGGCCTACCAACCTCGGATTCGCAGCCTACGTGAGTCCTCCTGCGAAAGGGGTGATGGGATTTTCTCCTGCCGGATATCAAGACGTCTCCCCACCCATCTTCGATCAATTCAGAACTCCGCCGTCCAGGGGTAGTCAAGGTGCGGCCTCTGATTTTCAAGGGCTCAATCTTTCGAGCTCTTTCGAATCAGTTTCGAACGTGCGTCCGGCTGCCCAGAAGAAAGCTAGCGCATCAACTGCTGCGCCTCCAAAGGAGCCAACCGAGCGGACCAAGGCCGTAGCGTACAGTCCGGAGGAGTCGGAGCATCTCATCAAGGTGTGGTCTAGCATTTCCCAACGGGAGTTGGGAATAAGCAAACTGACCACATGTTCTGGGGCAAGATCGTCGATAGGTACAACGCGACGATACATCTTATCGGCTACAAGCCCAGAAACAAGAAAATGCTGAAGGGCCATTACCAGCGGATGATGACGAAATGCAACAAATTTCATGGCATCTACGCTGATTGTGTGAGGAACTGGAAGAGCGGAGAAGAGCAAAAGGACGTCTTGGCCAGAGCCTGCGAGCGCTATTATAATGAAACAAAACAATCTTTCCAATATGGGAAGACTTATGAGCAACTGCTGAGATTGCCCAAGTATGATCTCTTTCGTTCCAATACAAAAATGAAGGGCACAGACGGTTCCTCCAACTCGAGCAATCCTGACGCTGAAGCTGCTGAAGAGGGTGGCCATTTTGAGGATCTCCCCCGCCCGATGGGGAACAAAAGAACTATTGCCCAACGAAAGAATAAAGGAAAGGGCAAACAAACTGAGGAGCCGATTGACTTGGAGGACATTACTGAAGGAGCCGAACATGAGTTTTGGCAATCAAATGTCCAAGTTAATCAGACGTACCTTTCGATTGCAAAGAAGAAGAAGGAGTTCTCGGAGAAAAAAAAAGCAACTTGTTTCGGGCAAGCTCATGAGCACATATAGCAAGATGGTCGCCACTGATACCACACATATGAGCCCGGAGCAGTTGGAGCAGCATCACCTCATGCTGGCTAAGGTGTGGAGTATGATCGAGAAATAGATGGCTAACTCTAATATATATATATTTTTTGTTATTGATGTATTTCGTTTCGATTTTGGATTTAGTAAAATAAAAAAATTAAAAAAAATTGTTACGATTTAAATTTGAAATTGAATTAAATAAATAAATAAAATCAAAATTAAAACGAATTAAAAAACAAATCGAAATTTGAATAAATAATTAATTAAAAATAAGTGAGAGCCCGGGGGAGGAGCTTGCGGCTGTGGACGAAAATGGGAAAGAGCCCCTCCCTGCCGGAATAGTGCCGAGAGCCTTGGCTGTGGATGCTCTTATATTCTTGTTGAAACATAAGATTTAAAAAGTTTAGCAACTTATTAATATTCTGGATTGTATCTTAATTAATCCGATCGTTATAGAAATATTAGGACCACTAAACCACAATCGCCATATCTTATAATTTCAATTAAAAACCATATTTTGATGATCTCTCATCATTAGAATCCTCGTATCTAACTCATATTTCTGGGAAAATGAGAAAATAAGTTTATGTGTAATTAATATAAATAAGATTGGATGGACCACTTCATGTAATTTTAAATTTTATTTCCTTGTCACGACGTCATTACCATGAACAATTATGTATACAATTTTGTTTCTCAAAGCAAAAATATATACATTAAATACTCCGTCTGTTTCAAAATAAAATTAAAATTAAAATTAAAAAATCTAACAAGTTTTGGGGGTTTTGTAATGATTTTGGGTTTTAAAATTAACTTTTGGAGTGTCCATAAAAAAAAAATAATACTCTAAAAATCGAGATCTACTTATTGTGAACGGAGATAGCATTTTCACTTATTATCCCAATTGAGAGAGTTGAGTTCGTTGAAAATAAAGAAAGTATTTACACTTTAATTAAAGACATAATTCTTGCAACTTATCACATTTTCTCATCTCGTCTCTTGGTAATTCAATAGGGATAATATATATACATAGATATTTATATGCATGCAAATATTTTTTTAATAAAATATTATGTACCTTATATTAATGTCAACTTTTGCCCTCTGGAAGAATGGTAAAGACGTGCATGAAGAAATACAGAGTCTCGAGTGGCCATTTCTCTATATACACATTCAACTTGTAATTTATGAAGAGTGCGAATTAATTAGGTCTACTATATTATTTGTTCCCTTTTACTTTTTATTAAAATAATATTTTATCAAAATCTTTAATTCTAATGCACATTGATAATATGCATGTAGGATGCATGAACATGACCTTATGTATATAGAAGGAAAAAATAACAATAAAGCGAAGAGTCAAACCCTAATTAAACAAAATAAAACATGAAAAGCCATTTGAATTATTCTCTCTATTTTTTTTCCTCAAATCAAGTTCAATTTGGTCAAAATAGAGGATGATTTCACAGGAAAGCATTAAAAATAAAAATAAAAATTATGAACATATGTGTTCGTACAACTTTTGTCACAAATGAAGTTCTAATATATAAATGGAAAGGGGAAAAAATACATAGTTTTCTGACCAAATAAAAGATTCTATAATTATAAACTGCAGCATATATATTATTTTCTTTTCAATCAATTTTTTTATCACAACCATCAATCGATTTGCATGCCACTCTTGGAACCGTTGGATTTTTCCAGCTTAGGCATTTTCCTCGCCTCAGAAACAATATCATCCGCAGATGAAATCCTATAAATTAAATTAATAATAATAATAATAATAATAATAATAATAATAATAATAATAATAATAATAATAATAATAATAATAATTAATGATTGATAATCAATAATTTACGTACCCTAAGCGCAAAGAAGTATCAGATGTTCCTTCTTTAGGGGATTCATGCATAGAATTTGAACTAAGACAAGAATCTTTGCTCAAAATCATACGATTTTCATTGCTATTATTTCTTGCATTCTGTCTAAGCTCCTTAACCTGCATTTTTTTTAATAATAAGATAAAATCAAACATATAAATAATGGTGTAAATAAGATGATTGGCTAATTAATTAATTGCAAAAGTATTAAATTGTTAATTGGGTAGTTGATTAACATGATGGAAACAATCATTCGATATTAGCCATGATTCTTCTGATATTAATCATGAGTGGAAGTATGGATCAATTTCTTCTTTATATATAACTGCCTTTGCCTTATTTTTTGTTTACCTTTTCCCTCAGCTCCTCATTTTGCTGAACAAATTTCATTTCCTATATCCAAAAATTAATATTTTCACATTACTAATTAATCTTAGAAAAAAAGACATATTTATATAATAATTTAAAAAGGGGGAAAAGAAGGAAAAAAAAAAATAGAAACCTGCTCCTTTGATCTTTCCATCTGCGCCAATAGCAATTTCTCCTGAAATTTGAATATTAAATAATTAAAATTACTAATTCATACTATAATTTACAAAAAAAAAAATAATTAAAAAAAAAAAATCAGTTATGCGTTATCCAAATTCTAGAATCATAGCCAAACTCATAGCCACTATAAGTGGTGCATTATTAATTTAAATCATTTTCTATTGCATTTTAACTTTAAACGTGCATGAAAAATAAATTTAATTTATATACATGCAAAAGATAATAAAAATACAAAAGAAAAGAAAAATACATACCTTCTTATCTTTAACAGAGAGAATTCCTTCTGTAAGCTGCTGTTCTAATTTATGCAGATCGTTGTACGTTAATTCTTCGAGGTCTTTCCCCATCATTCGACTTCAACATAAAAATAAATATTTAATGCTAAATAAATATAACAAAATCTACTACTTCTCAACATAAATGAATGAACAAAATTGAGACATTTGTTGATAAAATAAAATTTAATCAAAAGAAATGATTATAATGTACCGTTGCATCAATTGCAGCTTTCCTATCTCATGCTTGAGGGCATCGATCTCGTTCGTTGCTGGTTCTTCCTTAAATATTTTGAAATTTAACCCAACATAAATACAAACTACAGTAAAATGTTTATAAATTAAGAATTCCGGGCAATGAGATTTTATTAATTTAAAAAGTTATTAATATATCGACAAATTAATTTAAATAAATTATTTGGTTTCAACATATATAAAAGTAATGTATATTCATCCTACATTAGAAAGAAGAAATAAAAAAATAAAATAGAGAAACTCCAATGATTATGAAAAAAAACAATAAAAATTACTTGATCGTTTGCTTGCTCAATTGCGGGAAGCTGTACGCCTCCACGATTTTGATTGTATCTCGCCAAAATTTGTTCCATACTTCAATCAAATATCATAATTAATAATTAATAGCTACTGAAAAGCTCAAATAATTAAAACAATTAATCTACAATGCATGGAATAAGTGAACAATTATATCTCAAAAATAAATCTTATGATACAATAAATATAAATATAAAATAATAATTGGGTTTGAAGTAACTAAAATAAAATTGGCCCAATTTCAGTGGCCCAATTTCAGTAGCCCAGTTTGAGTAGACCAATCCATTCAAATAAATAAACAGATAGGAATAGAAGAAAGTAAAAAAAGCCCAATTTCCACACAATTACTGTACTATCAACTTCAAATAATTAAAAGTTTATTCTTTCGATTCGAATTTAGCGGCATTCCTATTCAGATTTACTCTACAAAATCATGGATGATAACTATTTATTTTGTATCAAAAACATTTAAAAATAAAAATAAAAAATAGAAATCAAAAGAAATCAAAACAATCCCAATGTGTATCATTCGTATATATCCTTACCCTTTCTAGAAAATTCCCATCTAAAAATTATTCCGACGAAAAATAAAAAGAGTAAGAAAAAAAGGAAAAAAAAATAAAAATAAAAATCAAACCGCCGCGAAAAGAGAAAAAGATACCATGAACTCGCGAACTCGTAGAGTTTTCCGGTGCCGGAAAAGATGATAACGGCGACTTGAGCGTCGCACAAAACGGCCAACTCTTTCGCCTTCTTCAACAATCCGCCGCGCCGTTTCGAGAACGTTACTTGACGGCTGTTAACGTTTTCGATCTTTTTTATCTCTATTTTTCCCCTCCCCATATTTTTTTCTCCTCCTATTTGCTTATGCTAGTGAAAAATATAATATATGTATGTGTATGTATATGTATGTGTGTGTGGTGTGTGTGTATATATATATATATAAGTGCGTGTATGTGTTTAGATTTAGATATATATAAAAGTGTGGTAAAATAATTAATAATGCACTTTTCGTTAATATGGAAATAGATAAGAAAGGGTAAAAATATAATTGGTAATAGGGATTACTTATTGGTTGGGACTTACTAAATTCAATATTAAAAATAATAATGTTAAAAAATGAAGGCAAAGTTTGTGAAAAGTGTGATGAGGTATAAAAAGGGTGCGATTGGTTTACTATGAGGGGAAATTATGCCTTATATGGTAACGTCTATTATAAAAAGTGGAGGCTGTAATCTAGAAATATATTTAAAATATAGTTGAAAGGATTATTATACTTAACAATCTTTTAACAATTATTAAAATATGTAATTTAGGTAATTATCGGTAAAAGAGGTTAGTAATATGCATTTCGGTACGCGTTACAAAGATACGCATTAAATTTTTTAATCGAGTCAAAATCACTGGGATAAGATAGTATTAATTTCGAACAGAATTTTCGAGTCTGTGCCGCTAAAACGATGTAGTTTTATTGATAAATAGATTAGGAATGTTGCATTTTTCAAATTTTAGAATATGATGTAGTAATTGAAATGTTTGTACAATTTGTACAATTATTAATTAGGATAAACATTTTGCTATTTCTAATAACTATATATGCAACAAGCTTTCTTATGTTGAATTTTTGTTCTAAATACGAATAAATGTGCAAAATATATTAATTTTGGTATAAATAGACTACCAAATTCAAAAATTAACCCCAACTTACCACCAAAATAATTGATGCAATACTATTATAATTTATAGTGATTTTTATAGGTGAAATTGGACATAAAAAAAAGTGTAAATATAATTGAGAAGTTATATTCTTTTGGATAGTTAGACACTTTGGTTGATTTTCCCACTTTGGGTCGAATGAAGGAAAAAAGAGAATGACTAGATTTGGAAACATAAAAATGGAAAAGAAAATAAATTATGGGAATGAAAAACCTTAATTTGGCAATTTGGTATATCTCAATTTGATGTAGGTTTGCTATGTTTGATATTGTATGATTTTTTATGTAAAAAATCAATTGGGCAATGCCCTTTCCTTTCTAAAGGTATATGAGTCTATGGCCCATAAAGGCATAGGTTAGATAAAATTTAGAAACACAAAATCGGAAGGCTATATTTGGGAATCACACATCATATTTGTGCCCACAATTATTTTATGGTTGTGGGCTTCCCCAATTTAGAATAGCATAACATATTTCTTTTTATATGCCAATGTGTTTTTGTGTATGTTTTTGTTTATTAATTGACATATAATGGTTGCACTATTTTAGTGTAGTTCACTAATGAAGTGAAACTTTAGTAAATTTGAAAGCAAAAGGAGAGAAAATAACCTAGACTAAAAATGACAAATATAACCATATTTATGACTATGAGTATGAGCATTCCAACTATTTTGGCTACTCTCTTCTTTGAATTTTACCAATAGCAAATCGACACGTGTCGTCTATAAATCGAGTTGTCAAATGGGTAGAGAATGCATGAAATCAAGTCGGGTCGTATTTGTTGGGCCAATTTTTTTGGACTCTGGCCCATTCTCCTGATTATTCAAACTCCCTAAAAAAGACGCCTTGTCAATTAAGTCGTTGCGCTTCGTCGTGTATAAGTAAGATTATAATGAACTGTAAAATTATAAATTTGGGCAGATAGGATTATAAGACTGAGTTTCATTTCCTTTTTTTTGGTAAGGGATAGGACTAATTTTGAAAATTCATGTTATTTTCATTAGTGAAAAATAAATAATCATGTTTATATTAATGCTGTAATGCAATTATACAACTTTTCTTATATGGGCCATCTACAATAACTTGCAACAATCTATTTTGGAAACTTTTATCTTCAAAGAACTAAAAAGGGAAAGAGTGACCAAATATGAAAATGAAGAGAGATTCAAGTGGTGGAACTAATTTCTATGTATATAAATCTCCCATCTTTATTTGGTGTGAATTTTTTCAGGAAATTTGTGATAACAAATTGCTATTTATACTTTCTAGTAGGGCTAGCTAATAAATCCATAATTGTATTATTTAACTAATTGAATAGCCAATTAAAAATGGAAACTAAGAAATACAACTTCGAGCCCTCAATTTTGGAAATCGATTTTCCCAATTCCCAATTTTTTTAAAGTAAACATTTATCCTAACAACTTTTCTAATTATGTTATGACACCTATATACTATCCATATAGAAGAAAATTTTACCAAAAAAAGAAAATCTTTGAAATGACTTGAGATTAATTGCAATTAGAATCTTCGATTAATTTTTATAAATAGAAAAAATCTTAATAAATCTGAATTAATTTTTACACAAAGTATTCAAATTGATGTGGAAAGAATACAAAGGCCCAAATCGAGGCCCAAGAAGGAGCCCAAAAAGCAGCTTTACATAATCTCTCAGCACAAAAGAGAAATCAACGGCTCAGATCTCTTGGCCCCACCGAATTGAATTCAAATTCTTACAGAAGTAACGTTACGATTCCGGAGCCTCAGGTTCGGGAATCCCGAGCCTAATTTCTTTTAGCTAAATAAAGAAAGGAATGAAATGTATATCAATAAATTACATACTAACACTGCCATTTTCTATCTTCACCTCAGCTGAGATTACAAATTCACAAACCCCCCATTTCTTTCTTGATTTCTCTCTCGAAAATAAGAGGAAATATTGTTGGATTCTATGTGAAGAAGGCTCAGTTGTGGAAATAAATCTTTTGAGTACGTTCTTGATTTTTTTTTTTTTTTAATCAATCTACTAAGCTACGTATGTAAGTAACGGTGATTGAGATTAAGAATTAGTGGGTTTTAATTTTTCCCTAATTATCTGTTTTGTGAATGGAGATTGAGTGCAGCTTTAATGGAGAATTTGCATAGTAGAGGGACAGTGGGTGTTTTGGATTTGGCTTCAAGAAGGGCTGAGGAAGCAGGTATTTTTTTGTTCGTCGCCATTGATTGTTTTCTTGAATTTTTTGTTCTTGTTTAATATTTAGTGTTTGTGATTAGTTTAGTGAAAGTGTGCATGCATGAAGAATTATTTTCTGATACAATTCGCAGTCATTTGCTGGTTTCTATTTACATGTATGTAATCAATCTTGAAGAATATTTTTTTTTTTCCCTGGAATCATTGCAATCTTTTTGTTGCCTTTCGAATTTTGTTTACAGGGATTGGTGTACGTGGACTTTGTTTTTTTTTTTTTTCCCTAAAAGAAACTCATTTGGTGTATTTTGGCGTATCGAATGTGTGATTAATTGAGTCATTCTCTGTTTATGGCAAATGTTGGTTAATTTTCTTGTACGGTCACTTACTCGGAATTAAGAGTTGTTTATGAGCAGTACATTGTGACTAATTCAACTGTTTAAGCTTCAATAGGCATTTATAGGCTAATCAAGTTTGTCTTATTTGATTTTTGTCGTGTTATCTTATTGTAAATCATAGCTTTGAGAAGATATCAAGCAGTACATTGGCTCGATTACCTTGTGGGGCCTCTGGGAATTCCGGGCCAGCCATCGGAGAAACAATTTATCTCTTGCTTGAGAAATGGGCTAGTTCTTTGCAACATAATCAATAAAGTTCAACCTGGATCAGTGTCAAAGGTATAATTCTTTAACAGTTTAACTTTCTTAGATTATGCCAATATTTGTGCTTAGTCAATTTGATTTGTGATTTTTTTTTTTTTTTTTTGTGTTACAAAAATGTTACTACTAGGTAATAGAGAAAACTACGCCTTTACAATCAGTGCCATGGGATTCTCAGCCATTGCCAGCATACCAGTACTTTGAGAATATTCGGAACTTTTTAGTGGCTGTCGGAGAAATGAGGCTTCCCACATTTGATGCTTCTGTTTTTGAGAGAGTAGGAACTGAATGCCCTTTTACTGCATCAACTATTAGTCACATCTTTTACACTTGTATATGAACTCTATTTTTATGTTTTTTAGGAAAATCTGGTAGAAGGGTCGTCAACTAAGGTTGTTGATTGCATTTTGGCGTTAAAAGATTACCATGAATGGAAGCAAATGACTGGGGGTTTCGGAGTTTATAAACCACCGAGATCACCTCTGGTTTTGAATTCAGCTGGTAGAATTTGTCCAAGAACTCCAGCTTTAGTTTCATCCAACAGTTCGAGGCGATTAGATATGTCAGTGGGAAACAACAAACCAACGCCATCAGAGAGTGATATTAGGAAACTCGAAGGTAGCTTAACTTGTTTCCTTATATTCGCATATCTCATTTCAATTGTTAGTCTTCTGTTATGACCATTTATGAGAAAGCTTTTGACCAAGTCTTTACGAAGAAGTGCTAGTACACCACAAACTCGGGATCATATTAAAATTGTAAATCTTGAAGAGATTATAATACTCTATTTATGGTAGCATTGATTATGCAGAGAACTAGAACTGGCATTTCCTTGATTTCTCACCTTATGTCTCAGCTTACGTACTAATACTTCATAAATTCTACAGATACTATTGTCAAGGTTCTTGCTGAACATATGGTTGGCTCAAAGGAGAACATAGATAATAACCTTGTTGCTTCGTATCGTAGAGGGAAGGTGGTACGTCATTTTCTAACACGACTCCTGGTTTTCCTTAACTACTGAGAAATCAAAAAGTTAAACTCATGATCTTATTTTCTTCTTTTCACAGGACCCAACAAACTTCCTCAGCAAGATTCTATCAAGTTTTGAGGAACAATTCCGAAAAAAGTATCCTGAGGTAAGCTACCAAATGTTTTTGTCCTGCTCCCAAAGGAAGTCTCCGAGTCATCAATGCTGAAATTTGTTATTTATCTATAACCAGGTGAAATTCAGCATGGACCATTTAAGAGAAAGAAGTTTCTCATCGTTGCATGCCAAGTCTGTTCCACTTGCTGATCTGTCAAATTTAGAAAATCGCAAGGTATCATTGTTGAAACTTTTGAATTGGCTTTTTTGATAATTACACATGTTTGATTTCGAAGTTTAGCATCTACTCCAGTTACTTTTTCTATAAGAGCTACAAGTAAGTAATGAAAATACATCCATTTTTAACCAAGGGAATATGAATTCAATATTTCCGACAAGAACTCAATCCCTTAATCCATTCATTCAACAATTAATTTGTGCAGTAACTTTTATACACATATAATTGACATGGATGAATTATTTGATCATTAGTGTTGCAGAGCTTGCTTGAAGAAGGGTAATTGCAACCATTGGAATCTAGTTAAGCAGCAAGAAGGCGAACTTTTGGTTAGTTATCTCATCTGTCTTTTGTGGTTCAGTTTAAGCTCCATGCATTTTCTTTTCCAGTATTTGATATCTGTATATCATTTTCTTATCAATTGTTAATTATAGAACATCAAACTGTTGCTGTCAAGTGCCAAACAAGAGGCTAAAAGCCTGCAAGCTCAGATTCACAGTGACTTCAAACAGCTTGGTATATTTCTATTACGATAATCCATTATGCAAATATGCATCATATTTATTAATGTAAAATGCTTGTAAAATCCTAATTGAAGTTAGATATCTTAGTAGTCATTTGATGTTTGTTTGCATGAATCAGGAGATCAAGTGCTTGAGATGTCCTCCGCTGCTCTCGGATATCAAAAGGCTGTAGAAGAGAATAGGAAACTATACAACATGGTTCAGGATCTGAAAGGTTAGTGGAGCTTCGATCTTTCAGTTGCTTTACATGCATCAAGTATTCTATAATCTCATTGCTCAGGCTTATATTAATTGATAGAATAATAGAATATGTACCTATTAGAAAGTTGACTACCGTGTACAAAATCGCATTACAAAGAATTATTATCACAGCATCTTTTTCCACAACGTTTTCAGGAAATATTCGAGTTTACTGTAGAATTAGGCCTGTTTTCAATCATGAGGTGCAAAATGTTGTTGATTTTATCGGAGAAGACGGGTCTCTAGTAGTTGTACATCCACTCATGAAAGACGGCAAGAGAATTTTCCAATTCAATCATGTCTTTGGTCCAACATCCACTCAAGGTATGATATTTTCTCATAAGTTGGAAATGGTTTATATTGTATATCATTGTTTTGCTTGTAATTATGTCTGATGTTTCTTCCAGACGAGGTCTTCAGAGACACACGATCTCTGGTTAGATCTGTAATGGATGGTTACAATGTGTGTATTTTCGCATATGGTCAAACTGGATCAGGCAAAACACATACTATGGTGAGGATGCATAATGCCTTTTCTCATTGTATTTAGTCTACTTTTTGCATAGAATTAATATATATTTCTCAACGCTGCTATCAACAGTATGGCCCTCAAGATGGTTCTACAAAGGATTTGGGAATCAGTTATTTGGCTCTGAATGATCTTTTCAAACTTTCCGATCAAAGAAAGGATATCACCGAGTACGAAATTCAAGTTCAGATGGTTGAGATATACAATGAACAAGTCCATGATCTTCTAGCTGAAGATTCGGGAATCAAAAAATATCCTTTCTCATCTAGCCTCTTCATTCTATACTGACTAAAACTTCATTAGATTTTGAAACGATCATCAGGGAAGAATGTGCATTTGCTAGTTTGTTTCTTAACTATCCGTACATTAGAGATCAGGAGCTGTGTGAGTGACAATGGCTTAGCTCTTCCAGATGCTACATTGCATCCTGTGAAGTCGACAACGGATGTCATGAACTTGATGAAACTTGGCGAAATGAACCGAGCAATTGGGTCCACAGCGATTAACGCGAGAAGTAGTCGTTCACACAGGTATCTATGTATAAAAAGCTTTCTTTAGGTTATATTCGAATTATTCATCATAGTTTGGACACTAACGTTGCCTTTTGCAGTGTCTTGTCTGTCCATGTCTATGGCATAGAAGCTTCCGGAAGCATGCTTCAGAGCTGTCTCCATCTCGTGGATCTAGCTGGCAGCGAACGAGTGGATAAGTCGGAAGTAACTGGTGAAGGACTCAGAGAAGCACAGCACATAAACAAATCCCTTTCTTGTTTGGTTGATGTTATTACAGCCTTGGCTCAGAAAATCTCCCATATTCCCTACAGAAACAGCAAGCTCACTTTACTTCTTCAGAATTCTCTAGGTGTAATGCTGGTTCTTTATGCATTTGATGACAAAAGAAATTGCAAATGTCTGAATTTGAACAAAGTTGATGAAATGTGACTGATTGGATTTTTTATCTGAATAGGAGGAAATGCCAAAACGTTGATGCTTGCTCACGTGAATCCAGAAGGCGATTCTTTTGGAGAGACGATGGGTACATTGAAATTTGCTCAGAGGGTCTCGACAGTCGAGCTAGGTGCAGCTCGTGCAAATAAGGAGAGCAGTGAGGTGCTAGAGCTCAAATCACAGGTACATATTGACTGCTTGCTTCTTTTCTAATAAACACTTAGGGTCGTTTACTTTGAGTGGTAGATTAGATTGATGTAAGATAATATGCTCATGATGAGAGATTATGTGTTTATTTGTCAGATAGAAAGCCTCAAGAAGGCTTTAGGTAACAAGGAAATCAAGACTCCTCCTCCAATGAAGAAAACAACAGACGGTGTAAGAACATCTGAGAAACCTAAACAAATGGCTGAACGAACACCTCCACGTGTCAGAAGATTAAGCATTGAAAATGGCTCGTGTATGGCAGTAAAAACTCCTTCCACGAAGCCTAAACAGACTGATAGAACGCCTCCTCCTAGGGCAAGAAGGCTAAGCATTGAAAATGGCACCACTGTCACAGCTGGTGTGCCAATGAATCTTGAGGAGAAAAAGGGGGCCAAGACCCCTACTACAAGCACTCGGTCACGAAGATTGAGCATTGAAAATGGCACCACTGTCACAGCTGGCGTGCCAACGACTCTTGAGGAGAAAAAGGGGGCCAAGACCCCTACTACAAGCACTCGGTCACGAAGATTGAGTCTGGAAGGGCCTAAAAACTTCCAGAAGGATCCCAACCTAATGAAATCACCAGAACCGAATACCAAGACTGCTAAGCCAGAAGTAAGAAGTTTGCAAATTCATAGTCAGCTTGATCAAAGGGCTCCTCTTAGCCCTCTGAAAAACCCGGTGATCAGGGTTGATACAGCAAAAATGAAGGCGGCTCCTTTACAAACACCCAAAACGCCTGAACCTCAAACAAAAACAAGAAACGAGATCCAAAGCACGACCACTCATGGAAAAGGATCCCAGATTCGAAAGTCTCTAAGAACTATTGGGAAATTCATCAATGGTTCCGACAAGAGGTAGGCAGCCCTAAAGTATGAATGCTTTTCATGTCTGAAATTAGTGTAGATTCAGCTTCAAATTTACACCTCTTCACTCAAAATGCAGGAACCAACAGAAACGAACAGAAGCAACAACACCATTCAATGGCCTAATTCATGATCCTAAGTCTCCGATTTCATCTAATGCAAGGACCTCGAGGAGGCAGTCATTGACGGGCTTACAACTTCAAGAAAGTTCCAGAAGATCTTCGATTGGGGGCGTTTCAACCGATTCTTGTGAGTACTATTATTACAAACCTTCAATGATCATCACTTACATAGTTACATACATTCCTCAAACCTTAATTTATATATATATATATATTATTTTACTTTTTGCAGATGGAAATGAAAGTAGAAATGCCAAGACACCTCCCCCTCAAGTTCGAGCTTCGACGAATTTAACCAAACGTTGGCTATAGGATGTTTAGGGAGAGAGTAGATTTTGCTTCAACTCGAAGCAGATCAGGAGAAACTGACAATTCTGTTTAGGACACAATCTTATGTTTATGTTTTCTTTTATTGCAAAATGAAGAAGTATTGTACAGAAAACTCATGAAGAAACATGGATTCTTGATTGACTGAGGATGTAATGATTGTCTCTGTTTATGAGATTTTAATGAGAAACTAGATACCATTTCAGAAATGTTGCCTATTTCTTCATTAAATTTGGCTGAAATAATTGGCAATAATGTTGAAAATTTCAATCCAGATAAAGAAATGAACATTTCTATATGTAAATGTATCTATTCAATTATAGAAAATATCACTGAGTTGAATAATATCCCACAAAACTTTATATCCAGAGCATGTTCTTGTGGGACATACCTCAACTAAAAAAACTGGCTGCTGCACCAATTATTTTCTGACCTAATTCAATAATTCTTATCTTTATAAATTATAGTTTGTATCAAAATGAAATATTTTATTTAGGATTCTACCACAAAATTGGAAGTAGCAAGAGCATCCTATATAAATTTATGCAGGCTTATTATATTCATAGAACAGTCAATTTCAGAACAGAAGTAGATGCTTAAAATCAAATAAGGACAAATGAATTTTCTTTATGATTCAGACATAACTCAATCTTACATCCTTTTCTTCCTTGGTACTGTCAAACTTTATATGGTTCAATTTCACTTTCACCCCATAAATGTATGACTTTAGCCCTCAAAGTTTCAAAGCTAAAATTACACATTTTTAACCTCATTTAGTAACTATAGTAATATAACATTATCAGAATAAAGTGTGATTACTGAAAGCAGTTTCTTTTCATTGAGATATAGGTAATTCAACAGAGATCGGTTGCAATCCTTCGCTGCATTTTGCTGTTTATCTCGTTTTTCGTAAGCAAACACATGAATGGGAACGTACGGACTAATGAAATACGGGATGCAACAAGAAAATGTTCAAAACGAGTCGAAACTTGCAACAAATGGACCTCTTATAAGCACATATATTCAGAAGCACCGGATAAGGAGAAGCTTAATGCAGTTTTAATATACAAAAGAAACAACATACCTAATCTTTACAACCATCTCTCTTCTCTATATATATATTTTTTACTGATTTACAAAAGTGATACTACCCTAAATTCAAAGAATGTGTTAAGGACCCAAGGCTTACTCAGAAAGACGACGTGAACGCCTATTCTTCTTAGCTCGGATGTAGTAATAGGCACGAAGCAATCTCTTTTGAAACCTCCGAAGATCCAAGTTCACATTCTGGGAATCAAGATATATTTTCTTGGTGAATTCCCATCCCTTTCTGTTGACACTCTGAGGATCCATCAGTATAGGGTCGTCTTCGCTATAATCTTGATACAAAGAGCTCTCTTTCGCGAGAATCTTGTAGCCAATATAGTTCAACCCTAGCTTTGTAGCCGGTTCTCCATAGTAAGTCTCTGCAGCCCAATCTGTACCTAAAGGTACAACTTGAATGAAAACAGAACCAGGCCTCATGAAGAGGAAGTGAGTCATGGCAGCTCCATGGACTCCAACCATGACATCACTAGAGTTCAGTACTCGATAGATTTTAGCGAGCTCTGTACTTCTCTCGGGCTTAAGAACTTCAACGTAGAATCCAATATCTTCTGCAATCTTCACCAGTGAATCTTGATTGGTTATGGCCCTTGATCCATTTCTAGCTACTATGACTAGTTTAGGTCTGGTTAAAACCGGCTCCAGTGCTTTTACTCCTACTTCAGCTGCCTCACGGGCCTCGTCTTGCACGAGGCTAGAGATACGAGGCAAGTAGGAACGATCTAGAAGATCATGAAAATCGGATATAGTCCTATTCTTGCCTTCTCCCATCAAAGTAGGATCAATAGTAAGTTCATCATGAATCCTCAAGCCTACAATGGCTTTAGGGAAGCAATGGACTCGTTTATCGTTGGTGAAATCTATAGGTGGGAAATCGGAGAGCTCGGAGAGAATGTCACCATATTTTGTGACCCACCAATTATGATATTCAAGAATCACAAACTGAACTTTCTTGTTCATTTCTTGGGAAGTTATGTAGAGCGGGATTATCCCATCGTTGAATTCGTGGTAGAGATTACCCGTGTAGCCGCCAGTCGAGAAGAACACAGCTGGGACATCGTGGTGGATATCGCAGCTTTGGCGGGGGCTGGAAGCCCCCTTGACAACAAGGTCAAGTTCATCAATGGTTTCCATGACGTGGCTTTCCCATTTTCTTGAGTAAGGCCTGATCTTTTCGTGTTGGATCTTCTCCTCTGGATTATGATCGGCCCGGCCATTGGAGGGGGCGGAGGCGGGTGGCGTTGAAGGCGTTGGAACGGTAGAGAGTGATGGAGGAGGAGGCGGAGTTAACCCTTATATCTCCTTTCATAATACAAGTGTCTGATCTTCTGCTAGTTCTGTCACAGCAAAGAGTATCTGCATAGAGATTATGTATATGCATTTGTTAGAAGTGTCATAATCATAAAGATTTCATCTTTACATAGTGGGATTAAGAAAAAATGAGGAAAGTAAAGCAGGAGAAAAGGAAAAAAAAAAAAGGTTGGTGATTTATGATGTTGTTAGGCTAATTAAACATAATCAGAACCTACCCCACTGCAATAGGAGCCCAAATTCCCCCAACTCAGGCGTTCAAACACATAAACAAAGGAGAATCTCTCTCTCTCTCTCTCTCTCTCTCTCTCTCTCAATGGTTGGAACAAATTAGGGGAACAAATACACACACACACACACACAAAACACAATCGAAGATTAAGAGAGAAGCAGAGGGGAAGAGCAAACTAACCACTAGGAACAGACAAGCAAAGGAAGCCATTTGCAACACCTTGAGAACCCAAGCCTTCATCTGCAAAAAGACAAAGAACAAAAACAAAACAAAAAAAGTCATGACCTAAAACAGAACAAAACCTTAAATAAATCGAGGAGCAAGTCCAAGAAACTACACAAACGAAGGAAGAAACTCACAGAAGAGAGAGAAGCTGGAGCTGAGAGACAGCAGCATAGGAAACAAGAGCAAGGTGCAAGAAACGAGAGAGAAGAAGGCGAGATACAAAAGTTTGGCTTGAATCTTCTAACGTTGCTGTGAGGAGATTTTCCGCAGATTAATCCAAAAGGGTCCACGCCCGATTCCTCATATTCATCGAACATGTATTCTTTGCTCTTCCTCCAATGGCTCTGCATAAAACTTTTCTGGTACTTCACCATTTTTTTATTTTCTCTGACAAAGCTTCGTTTGAGCAACTTTTACAGTAACAAAGAAGATAGCTTTAGAGATGAGAGAGAGAGAGAGAGATGGCTGCCTGAAGAGAAGAGTTGTAAGGACCTTTCTTTATATTGTAGAGAGAAAAAAGGAATATGTCATGTGGCTGTCTGGTTTGCTTGTGGGAATGGTGGTGCTCGGTTCCTTCTGGGGGTGGCTGGTGCTCTGTTTATTCTTGGAGAGAGAAGAGACAGATAGGAGAGAGAGAGAGAGAGAGAGAGAGGGAGAGGAGAGAGAGTTGTGCTAATCAATAGAGTTAGGCTAGTTTGGTTTCTATTTTCTCAAATAAAAGAAAGTCATATACTACCTTCATTCCTCCTTATTAGTCCCATTTGCTTTTTTGACTTTTCAGCACGCATTTCTACTGAAATTTAATACGGATTTTAAAATATAATTTTGAAGTATTCTTTTTTTTACGGAATAGTATGAGTGTCATACTATTCCGTAAAAAAAAAATACTTCAAAATTATATTTTAAAACATATACTACGTGCCGAAAAAGTCAAAAAAGTAAATAAGACTAATGAGGAGGGATGGAGGTAGTAAATAGATTGAATTGAAGAGCTATTTACGTGTTTTTTTTTTTTTTTTCCTTTTATCATACAAACTCAACACATACCTCTTGGTTTGGTTTGAGACGAAGCGTCTCTTACCAATTGAACTGCGCTTCATTGACGAGCTATTTACTTGTTGGGAAAATAACTTTCAAAATTATTTAAATATACAAAATATTTTCCCTTTTCTTTGTATTATGGGCTATATTTTAAAGGTTGTTTCTCTGTAAATACAGTAAATACATGAATTTTGGAAGAAGTTTGAGTTTTAACACAATTTGAAATTTAGTTTATATATATATATATATATTAAAGATTAATTCGATTTTTGATACAAATTTAAGAAACTCGATGAAAGTTGGAAGCACTATCGTTTTGTTGCTCGGACAATCTGTTCGTATCTATAGCTACAACATGAATTGAGAATTATTTATATGGAGTACTATGAAAAATCAAAATGTTAAAAACTAAACTTACACCAAAATTATATGGGAAATAACTCTATCTAAAACTTATTCGGTAGGTTGTGCATGCAAGAATAAAGAATGCTAGCAAATTTTGCAAATAATAATAATAATACTAATAATAATAGATAAATACTTATGTTTAAATTTAGGTTAAAGAGAAAAAAAAAGAAAAAAATGATGAGCGTTGTTCAACGCGTTAGTGGAGACAGAAATAACCTGTATAGTTTTGAAATTTAATAATTTAATAATATAACAAATGACAAAACGACAGCTAATTTCATTGCAGGATTTCTTGGAGTAATAAAGAATTAGGAAAATGATCCTTTTTGGATTAACACGAGATATAGAAAAACCGCGTGGCTCAAACCCCAAATTACTAAAGATTATGTTAAAAAATATAATTTTAATGTTATCCTTTTTAATTATGGGATCATATTTTGATTATTGCAAAATGCTTTAATTAAGACCCAAAATATTCATCATAAAAATGATAAGGAAATTCATGAATGACTTTATAGATTTGGATTTTACCCAAAAACCAAGGTCATTTTTTTTTAAAGAAAAGAATTGCAACAATAAAGAGGAATATCTTCATTTAGAAATGATAGGATGTGGCCCAGAAGAAATAAAAGTGAAGCCCAATATCAAGCTCAATATCAAGCCCAAAGAGAAATTAGGGTTAGAGTTATGTAAATCCTCTATAAATAGAGGAAAGAAACCTTGTAAAAAGGGGGACAGAAGGTATTCGAATAAATTCATATTCTTGCTCCGTGGATGTAGATCTCACAAAGATCGAACCACGTAATTTTCTGGTGTTCTTTTACATTCTCTCTACGCTATTTAATTTCCCCAAGAAGAAAATCAAGATTCAACACTGGCGCCGTCTGTGGGAATCGATCAATTTGTGTTACAGATCGAAAATTTTCTTTGGGGGATTTAGGCGCAGGGAATGATTCACGCCGAAAAAAAAAAAAGAGGAATGTTCAACCGCCATCATGCGCGAAGCTCCATCCCCCCCACACGGAGAAGGCGACGCCGCCACAGCTCCACCACCGAGCAGCCCGCCATTATGGCAGCAAAGCTGCCCAGAAGAGTCACCGCCGCCGCTCCATGGAATCATGGCCGCACTGCAGCCACCAGCCGCAGAGCGCGCAGCGGATCCTCCGCAAGTTCACACGGCGGTGCAGGATGCTGTCGTCGAGGCTGTGGCAGGGTGGCGAACGAGCTGGCGCCGCGTCCGGCGTCGAAGAGCACCTCCAAGCTGCACCAGCAGCAGAGCGCGCAGCGGATCCTCCGCGAGTTCGCACGGCGGTGCAGGACGCCGTCGTCGAGGCTGTGGCAGGTGGCAAACGAGCTGCGCTGCGTCCGGTGTTGAAGAGCACCTCCGAGCTGCACCAGCAGCACCTCTATGCCGAGCTTCCGCAGCACCCACCCCGCCGAGCTCTTCCGTCGGGCTCCTTGCCGAGCTGATGCAGCACATCCGAGCTGCACCAGCAGCACCTCTATGCCGAGCTTCCGACGCCGCACCTGCACCAGCAGCTGGCCGAGCTGCACTAAGCTCGCGACGAAGGGCAGCCGAGCTGCACCGATGTTGAGCTCGCGCTTTGGCCGACTCCGTCGAAGAGATGCCGAGCTGCACTTGACGAGCTGCAGCCACCTCTAAGCCGAGCTAAGAGCCGACATCGCCGCAAACACCTCCAAGCTGCACCCGACGAGCAGCAGCACTTCCCCAAGCTGCCGCACCTACACCGCGGAGCTGCCTCACTACGCCTCCGCACCAGCATGGTGACGAGCTGCACCAGCAGCAGCTACCGAAAGAGGCCACCTCGGCATCCACATCGAAGCATGAGCAGGTCGGCTGCACCACCTCCGAGCTATGCTGACGCCGAGCTGTGCCTCCGCCACGAAGGCGACGACGTCATGAACGCCGAGCTGTCGTGATGAAGGGCAGCCGAGCTGCACAGGGCAGCCGAGCTGCACTGATGCCGAGCTCGCGCCGAAGCGCGACTCCGTCGAAGAGATGACAAGCTGAACTCGACGAGCTGCGACACCTCTGCCGAACTCCTCCGCCGAGCTCCCCGTCGAGCTCTCTGACAAGCTGCAAGCCGATGGTCGCCGCCAGCACTGTCGTGCGCCTCCACCGAGCCCCCGAGACGACGCCGCAGCTGTAGCACCTCCGAGCTCCCCATCGAGCAGAGCAGCCGAGCTATGAGCCGACGTCGCCGAAGCACCGTCGAGCTCGCCCGTCGCATAAGTATCGAGCTGCAGCCACCTCGCCCCGGCCGTAGTGCAGCACCGCCAAGCTGCACCTACGTGGGCCGACGTCGCCACAGCAGCCAAGCACCGACGAGCTGCACAGCCGAGCTCCTCTGTCGGGCCCCTCACCGAGCTGACGCAGCCAAGCACCGCCGAGCTGCCCACCTCCGAACCGAGCTATCGCGACGAAGGGCAGCCGAGCTGCACCGATGTCGAGCTCGTGCTTCGACCGACTCCGTCGTATAAGTGCCGAGCTGCACTCGACGAGCCGCAGCCAAGTGCTCTCAAAAGATAATCCTCGTCTCACGACGAGCTGCAAGCCGACGTCGCCGAAGCACCGCCGAACTCCCCATCGAGCTGCAAGCCGACGCCGCCGAAAGCATTGCCAATCTGCGCTTTGCAACCTTTCGAAATTCCGGAAATTAAATTTCCGATGAATTCAACCAGGGGCTCTGCCCCTTGGACCCCGCCAGGGGCTGCCGCCCCTTGGACCCGCTATCGGGGGCGCTGCCCCCGAACCCCCGCCATGCCGACGTCGTCGCTGAGGCACCACCGAGCACCGAGCCAACATTGCCACGAAGCTTCTACATCGAAGCATGACGCCGACCCTCTCAACGCCGACTCATCAAGAAAAGCCCCGAGAATGTCTTCTCGCGAAAGGTCAATTCTTAATTCTAATTTCTTTTATTAGTTTTATATATATATATATATATATATATATGTATATATATACTAAAGTCAATCCTCGTCTCACGACGAGGAAGAGCTACCTAAAATTTAAACGCGCGTAGGGAGACCACTCCTATCGATAAATTCGACAAACAAGGAACACGAAAGCCGAAACTTCTTCTTTAGATGAAGTGGCTATGAAAGCCGAAACTTCTTCTTTAGATGAAGTGGCTATGAAAGCCGAAACTTCATCTCTAGATGAAGTGGCTAATCGAAAGCTGGAACTTCGTCTCTAGACGAAGTGGCTAATCGAAAGCCGAAACTTCATCTCTAGATGAAATGGCTAATCGAAAGCCGAAACTTCATCTTTAGACGAAGTGGCTACGAAAGCCGAAACTTCATCTTTAGACGAAGTGGCTACTCGAAAGCCGAAACTCATCTTTAGATGAGGTGGCCAATCGAAAGCCGAAACTTCATCTTTAGACGAAGTGGCTAATCGAAAGCCGGAACTTCGTCTCTAGACGAATTGGCTAATCGAAAGCCGAAACTTCATCTCTAGATGAAGTGGCTAATCGAAAGCCGAAACTTCGTCTTTAGATGAAGTGGCTAATCGAAAGCCGAAACTTCATCTCTAGATGAAATGGCTAATCGAAAGCCGAAACTTCATCTCTAGATGAAGTGGCTAATCGAAAGTCGAAACCTCGTCTTTAGATGAGGTGGCTATTTTAAAGCCAAAACTTCATCTTTAGACGAAGTGGCTATTTGAAAATCGAAACTTCGTCTTTAGATGAAGTGGCTAATCGAAAGCCGGAACTTCGTCTCTAGATGAAATGGCTAATCGAAGCCGAAACTTCATCTCTAGATGAAGTGGCTAATCGAAAGCCGAAAACCTCGTCTTTAGATGAGGTGGCTATTTTAAAGCCAAAACTTCATCTTTAGACGAAGTGGCTATTTGAAAATCGAAACTTCGTCTTAGATGAAGTGGCTAATCGAAAGCCGGAACTGTCTCTAGATGAAATGGCTAATCGAAAGCCGAAACTTCATCTCTAGATGAAGTGGCTAATCGAAAGCCGAAACCTCGTCTTCTAGATGAGGTGGCTATTTTAAAGCCAAACTTCATCTTAGACGAAGTGGCTATTTGAAAATCGAAACTTCATCTTCGAACGAAGTGTTAACTTAAAGCCAAAAACTTCGTCTTCGAACGAAGTGGTTAACTTAAAGCCAAAACTTCGTCATCAAACGAAGTGGCTATTTCAAAACCGAAACTTCGTTCTTCGAACGAAGTGGTTAACTTTAAGCCAAAACTTCGCCTTACACGAGTAGAGTAGAGCTATTTAAAAGCCTAAACTCGTCTAAGACGAGTACGAGCTAGCATTTCGACTTCAT
The DNA here is from genome assembly GCA_001642375.2 of Mentha longifolia. Classification (NCBI taxonomy): domain Eukaryota; kingdom Viridiplantae; phylum Streptophyta; class Magnoliopsida; order Lamiales; family Lamiaceae; genus Mentha; species Mentha longifolia. The sequence continues at coordinate 1,346,614 of CM038112.1, forward strand.
CGAAATTCCAATTTCGATGGGCAAGGCAATTCAAGTTCGACCTCAAATCACACCCTCACTTCTATGTCTTTTTGGGGAGGGATTGTGCTAGGATGGGCCCAGAAGAAATAGAAGTGAAGCCCAATATCAAGCTCAATATCAAGCCCAAGAGAAATTAGGGTTAGGGTATGTAAATCCTCTATAAATAGAGGAAAGAAACCTTGTAAAAAGGGGACAGAAGGTATTCGAATATAAAATTCATACTCTTGCTCCGTGGATGTAGATCTCACAAAAGATCGAACCACGTAATTTTCTGGTGTTCTTTTACATTCTCTCTACGCTATTTAATTTCCCCAAGAAAATCAAGATCCAACAAGAAGGTAATTCAGTTAATCCAGACTATAAACAAAATTCATGGACAAATGTTACTTGTTAAAAAATCTAATGAAGTTGTCTTGGATTGCAGAATATTTGAATATTCTAGTCAAAATCAAAGGGGACCGCACTAGTCAACTGTAAATTCTGTTCGAAATTATGACAATAAAATAAAGGAAGATAATATAAAAATAAATAAATTCTTTTGATCCAATTGTTTAATTATTAAAAATCCTTCTAATTTTTTTAAGGAGTAAACATAGTAATTTAATTAGAAGACTTATATGCAATTATGAAATTTGTTTTTGACAAATGGTAGACATACTACCTCCATCCCATTTATTAGGCCACTTCACTTTATTGACTTTTCCGGCACGTATTTCCACCGAAACTTAGTACGAGTTTTAAAATATAATTTTGAAGTATTGTTTCTTTTACGGGATACTATAAGTGTTATAGTATCAAAATTATATTTTAAAACTCGTACTAAGTTTCGGTGGAAATACGTGCCGGAAAAGTCAATAAAGTGAAAGTGGCCTAATAAATGGGATGGAGGGTAGTATTATTTTATTAAGCTGTATTCTTATTAATTGCGAGATCTCGATGCAAATGCAGAGGTATAATAGTAAAAAAACTTTTAAAAAGTGAAAGATAAAGCAAAAGAAAAGAGTAATACTGTAAGAAAGTGGATTTAGCACTCCGAGACCACTAGCTGCAAGCAATGAAGTTATGGGACAGTATTCCTCCCTCTTTCCCCCTTCAATTGTCCCGTTTGACTTATTGACTTTTTGGCATGCATTCCACCGAGCCGGGAAATGAGTTATAAAATATAATTTTGAAGTATTATTTCTTTTACGGGATACTATGACATTCATAGTATCCCGTAAAAGAAACAATACTTCAAAATTATATTTTATAACTCATTTTCTAGCTCGGTGGAAATGCGTGCCAAAAAGTCAATAAGTCAAACTGGACAATTGAAGGGGAACGGAGGGAGTATTTTATTGTTTCCTCGTATAAAATTAATAAAAATAACAATTTCCTGAATATTTTTTTCATTAATACAATATTGTTGAATTTTTAATAGTATTTTAATTTAATCTCAATTACTCCCTCCGTCCCCTAATAAGTGTCCCGACTAGCAATTTTTTTTGTTCTCGAATAAGTGTCCTATTTTAAAATTCCATGCAAAAATTAAGTCAAACTACCAAATTTACCCTTATAATCATTACATATTCTTTAATTTTTTATTTTTCTATGCAATGATTAGAGTTAAGAATGGTAAAATTACATACTTTTGAGTTTTTACAATTTGATGGCTCGGGACACTTATTCAGGACGGATGGAGTATTTAATACGAAATGATAAATAGATGGAAGAAGCGTAATCAAGAGGGTTAAAAAAGCCAACATTGGCGGCGCACATAGAGTGCAAATCTTCATATATTAGCACATACTAAAAGGTAACAACTTTGAGATTAAGAACGAAAATATATATTAAAAAAAGTCTTCCCATAATAATTATTGTTGAAAAAATTATGTACACATAAAATTTAGCTACTAAAATTACATTTTCTACATATTTTGATAATTTACGTGTTATAGTACATGAAAGGAACGTTGCTGATTAATGGACGTAAGATGGAGTTCTTCAATAAATTCTACTGTAATAATTTTCAGTATGATACACAGTAGTATTAATATACTTTCTTTTTTTCAAGCTAGTTGAATCGTTTTATTATTTTATACCTTACATATATTTAACAAATGTCTCGACTAATTTAGACGGAGTGAATATATATATTCATATACATATATACTCAAAAGGACTAAGCATGCTATATACCGCATAGGTGGGCATCTAGGCTAATAAAATAAATGCAAGTGGAAAATGTCAAATTTCACAACTTAAATTCTAGAGCTCTAAATGAGGGCCATGAGTCATGACTAATAGCATGCCTTCAAGTTGTAGATAGTATGTAACAATTGCTTCTTCTACAAAACTGCGATGCGCTTTTTGTGATATGAATTACTTTTATATAATTTAATTAGAGGATTATGGTTAATTGTATTAAATAATTGATTATACTTAATAAGTGTAATAATTAATTAACTAATAATGTACTCCTTCCTATTTTATATAAGTGTCATTCTACTTATTTGCACACATTAATAAATCATTCTTTTCCAAATTGTTTACCTTAATTAATGCTTAATTGTACGTACAAACAATGAGTTTATAAAAATTCGTAACATTGAGCTCGTATGGCATTTTTTGTTGAGAGAGAGAGTATACTTTAATTAATTTGTTTATTATTTATTCATAATAAATGTAAAAACAAGTAAAGTCTATTGAGAGAGAGAGAGAGAGAGAGAGGAGAGAGAGTGAAAGAGCAGTGACCAATCCAACAGTTGAAAATTTTGGGAACCAATCCGCCTCCACAATTGGACCGTTGGTAAAGTGCAAGAAACCTAAAATGTCAGAAAATCTTACAATTATTATTTATAAAAAATGCAATACTTTATTTACTTTATTCCACCTTATAATTCCAAATTTTTAGCTGCATTGGGACCAATGGAGTGACAGGCACTCACATGTAAAATGGTGACATGTCTAGGATTATTACTCACATCAATTATAATTCGAAGATTACAACAACCCACGAGCCATTTTATCAGGTCTTTCAATGGCTAATGTCCAAATTTTTGTTCACTCTAATAGTGACTAAAGGGTCGTTTGGTTGGGGGTAATCAGGAAAGGGAAAGGGAAAGGGAATCAGAAGCCTGATTCCCTTAGTAAATGTTTGGTTAGCATTTTCAATCATTCCTCATTACCCATGATGGGGTAATGGATTCCCCCCTTTCCCCCAGTGTCATTCCCCTCTTTCAACTAGGATTCCCTTTCCCTTCTTTTTCTCTAATTAAAATAATTAAAATAAATTATGTAATAATATCATATCATAATATATTAATTATAACTAGATAAATATATATATTTAATCACAATAAAATATATATTATAAAAATATTATTTAAATAATATAATATTATTTAAATTGATTTTGATATTTAACCCATTTATTTCATATTTTAAATAAGTTAATATTAATTAATTAAAAATAATTATTATTTAATTTGTGAAATAAATTTATTAAAAATAAAATAATAGTATAAAATATATTATATATAATAATAATAGTATTAAATATAATATTTATTACATTAATGATAATTTTATTTAAATAATAATAATATAATAATATAAAATATATTATATAGACTAATATTATAGTATTAAATACGTATATATTATTTTGAATATAATATATATATATATATATTTAAAATAACTAATATATTTAAATAATATATATATATAATATTTTATTATATATATAAATATATTAATATAGACTAATATAATATATAATTAATTATAATATTTATTACATTAATGATAATTTTATTTAAATATAATAATAATAATAATATAATATAAAATATTAATATAGACTAATATTAGAGTATTATATATATTATATTTAATAAAATATAATAATAAAATAAATGTTATATTATTTTAGAATAATATATATATATATATCTATATGTATTTTATTTTGAAAAAGACACTATATTTATTTATGAATAATACTCCATTCCGATTCCCTTTCTTGTTCTTAACCAAACGAATTGACAAATCAGTAATGATTCCCAATCCTTTCCTTTCCTTTCCCTTTCGTGATTCATTTCCCTTTCCCTGTCCCAACCAAGCGGCCCCTAAGTGATGAGCTTCGTATTTTAGTTGGGTAGAGATTACTCCCTTTGTATCAATATATTTGAGACATTTGATTAAATTTGGTTGGGACGAAGGGAGTACTGATCAAATAAAAAAAATACTATTAAATGATTGAGAGTGACTGAAAGATTATGAATTCGAAGGCTATGATGGTCCGATACCTTCAAAGAACTATACACAATGTACAAACAATTGATTTAGAATTTGGATGTCTTGCTATTTAAAGTTAAAGTTCAATTCAAGTGTTTGAATGTGGAAATTAAATAATGCAATAGTGATAATGTCACTAATGTGAAATTTCAGTGCCATATTCTTTTCCTTATGCTGCCACTCTCCATTCTCCCCTCTCCTCTTTTTTTTTTTTTTTTTTTTTGTGATGCAGTAATTATAGCTAACACATATAACATATGTGAGTCTTGATATTTATTGATTTAAATTGATTGATTTGATCTGTTATTCATAATGCAACCCTTATGAATAAACATTTATCCACAATTCAGATTTGAACCTTGAATTTGAGATATGGAAGTAAAAAATGAAAGCCCATTATATTTATGGGCCTACATATATTGGGCCCAAGTACAATTTCTTCTTCTTTCTTTCTTTCTTTTTTTTTTTAGTTTTTTTTTAGTTTTTAAGAAATTATAAATATGGACTATCGGCCTTTTTAGGATATTTCTATGTAGGCAGAACATTGGGCTAAATTTGGGTTTTGATTTTATGAGCCTAATTCAGCTCAATTGAAAATTCCAACTTTAATCACAAGTATTAAATATAAAAAAAAACAAAATTTCTTAGTGAAAATATATACTTGCCTTAGCTGGAGTACTTAACTTTGGATATTTATTGAATAGAGAATGGCGTTTAATATCTTCTATAATTATAGAAAATTATCTTTAATGCTTTGGTAATTAATTAAACATGATCTTAATTAATATGTGCACACGCATTGAGTAATTTTGATTAATTATACTCTATTTATGACTCAAAACGTAAAATTAAACTGAATTTTTGCATTGAGGTTATTCTACTCCTTCCGTGCTTCATTAGTGAACCAAATTATGGACACATGTTTTTTTGCATTTTGATGATATCGTAATAAATTAATGTATTAAAGTGTTAATAATTGTGAGTTCATTAAATTTTTTAATAGTATTAAAGTATAAAAAGTAGAGTGATAAAGTGTTAAAGTGATTGCGGGGTCTACGACCCAAAATCAGAAAAGGTTCAGTAAATGGAGGACATCCCATATAGTAAGAGTGTTAGTAAATGGAGAACATATGGAGTACTATTTTTTTTCCCCTCAGTTGTGACTATAGTCCATAAAATTCTTATAAAGTCGAACCCGTTTCTTTAAGGGTGTTTGCTATCTATGATGTAAAATTATCATGTGAAAAGAGAACAATCACCCTTTAAATTTTCAATATTTTTTCACATTTTTCCACTTTCTACTCATTTTTTCCCTTCCTTTTCACTCTAATGAAGAAATATATTTAACTCCATGTTGGTGGGATAATATTTTCCATTGAAAAAAAATAATTCATCATAGATAGAAGGTGGGAAAAATGTGGAAAATTTAAAAAGTGATTATTCTATTTCTCTTCTTTCCCATAATAATTTTTCATCATAGAGAACACACCATAATAAAAACTAAAATCAAAGCATCTAAAGATGATAAATTCAAACATTTTGCACTAGAATTATGCTACAAGTTGATTTTTTCCTCGCAATGGTTAAATTTCACAAGAAAAACGACGGCGTTCGTTTATTCCAAAACTAGCACAAGTTGCCATGTTTTGTGTGAGAGAGAGAGAGAGAGGGAGAGAGAGAGAATTGAAAGTGGACCGAAGCCACCAAACAATTTCCTGGAATTGCTAGGTGGCCCGGCCCCCCTTAAAAAATTTCATTTACCTCCTCTCTCCTTCTATAAATATCCCCCTTCATCCCT